>CM046471.1:27993676-28546176 GCA_025506415.1 Flaveria robusta | reverse complement strand
TACTCGTCATTGTGTTTTTATACAGTTCATTGTATTTTTATTCAGTTCATTGTGTCTTTATGATAAACTGACTCATCATGTTTTTTAAACATCACTATGTTATCTTAAACATTATGAGTTTTAAAAACAAATTGATGAATAAATTACACTCATATGATTCATACTCGTCATTGTGTATTTATGCAATTCATTATGTCTTTATTCAGTTCATTGTGTATTTATGATAAACTGGCTCATTATGTTTTTTTTATCATTAATATGTTATCTTAAACATTAGAGTTTGAAAAACATATTGATAGATAACATTATTGTGTACTTTTAATTAGAAAACACAATGATAAAATAACAACATGTTTATATAATATATAAAACACAATGATAGAATTGCTCATTTTGTTTTTTGCTTGTTATTGTGTTATCCTGAACATATTGACTTTTGAAAAAGACATTGATAAATAACATCATTTTATACTTTTAATTTTAAACACAATGATAAGATAACAAGTTTATATAATATATAAAACATAATAAAAAAATGGCTCATTGTGTTTTATGATAGTTATTATGTTATCCTAAGCATTATGATTTTTGGAAAACATATTAACAAATAACATTATTGTGTATTTCAAATTGTAAAACATAATGATAAGATACAACAAGATTATATAATATATAACAAAATATTGATAAAATGACTCATTGTGTTTTTTTGCTCTTCATTGTGTTATTCTAAATAATATGAGTTTTGAAAAACATATTGATAAATAACATAATTGAAAAACACAATAATAAAAATAACACTAAATGATCTAAAACATAGAACGCAATGATAAAATATTTGGCACAATGAACTTATATTTGACGCAATGAACTTAATTTGACACAATGAACTGACGTACTAGACACAGTGATCTACGTGTTGACATGATGACCGAAATACCCTTCTCATTAAAACAATAGAAGTACAAATGTCAAGCTCAGAATCCTTCTTACACTTTTAGATTAAATACTTTTTTTCACTAACCTTACCCTAAAATACATCTGGTGTACGTACTTTATAAAAAATCAATTTTTTAAAATAAATCTGAACTTGAGAATCTAAAAAGCAAAAGATTTATTTTATCTTATCTTACTACTTTAATAAAAAAATAATTAAAAAATACACATGGCAACATCACATTCATTCCCATCAAATCTTTTTCATTTCTCTCTCCTATTAAATAATCACATTAATTACTAATAATATTATTTAATTATTTTTAGATTAATATAGTTTTTAATGAATTAAGAAAGATATTTTTTTATTAATGTTATTTTTAAACAAATAATTTTTTATAAAATAAGAAAATTTTCTAAAACATCAAACTTTTATAAAAATACAAAATATTTTAGAATTGATGTTTTAAATAAATTAAATTTTTTTAAACAAAAGATAATTTATAATAAGAAAAACTTTAAAATGGTATTTTCTAAAATATTTGTTTTGATATAAAATTTTCATTCTATTTATAAAAAAGAAGATTTCAAGCATATATTATTTTAAATTATCAATTTAAATTAATAATATTTTATTATATTCAATATTTTTTATGCAAACGGCATAATACACGGGTTTACTAAAGTTAATATTTTAAAGGCACGACTAATTAATCATGTCGTATCTGTCTTTAGTTTGTGTTAATCATGTTTTGTCATGTCTAACCCGCTTAGCCCTAAATTACGATTATTAAAAAAACCCTTAACTTAGTTTGGAACATATTTACCACACATCTTAATACCACTAAACACAGCTCAACTGACCTATCTTCCTAAACATAATGACAAATTAACATATTATGAGTGACATATAATCAAATCGTAAATATGTGAAACAGATTATAAAAATGATTGACGAATAGACATGTTTACTTAAACAAGTTAATATGTTAATTTCACTTCATCAGAGTTTAATTAAATGTATCAACTCAAACACAATCTATCTTCAACAGCAAAACAAATAATGCAAATATCAAATTTCATCGAAAACAATCCACAAACAAAAACTTCACCTTGAGAGTTTTATATTTATATACTAAACGCCAATATAATAATAACAATAATAGAACCTAAAAATGTTTTACTTCCTATGGTCAAAAACAAAGTCAACTATCAAACCTAACAACAATGGTGCCTCCTTAACTGAACTTCTTACACAAACTTTTGCACCTAATTCTCACAATCCTTAATTAGTAATACTATAGTCATGGGATAAAGATCTAACCCCACTTTTGTATGATTAAAAGTCAACAATTGATCTTCACAACTCTGAAAAGTCAACAACCAACATGTTTGATGATTTTACTCCAAAACAATAACACCAGACCCCCGTCTTTCTTCACTAGACTTGTCTTGAGGAACACTAGCATCTTCCATTGCCACATCAGCATTTGTAGTCCCATTGACTAGACCTGATTCATGCTGATGTGGACTTGAACTAGCCAAATTATTGTTGCCGTTTCCATTTTCAGTTGCTGGAGAGACGATTTTGGTGATTTGTTCATGTATTGCTTCTATGGGTTGAAGGTTCTTTTTAAGATTGAAACCTGCAGGTTTCTTGGCCAAATATGTCTCTACTGAATCAACAGCATTTTGCTCGAGTATCGTGCACATCTGCAAGTCGCAGATTATTTTCCAATTTTAAGTTTAATTTAGAATTCTCAATCGTTTTGAGAAAATAAGATGGTAAAATCAAGCTTCAATACCAATTACTCGAGGACAAGAACAAAATCTACCTTTCCCCCCCTATTTCAGCAATCAACTATAAATTATATGTAAACCATGTTTGCACAATACATAATGGTAAAATAAGGGTTAGATGCCATGTATTACTGATTGTAGTAACCAGCCAAATTTTAAACTAATTTACCTCTAAACTTGCTGATGTGGCACTAGTTGTGTCATGCCAGCCAGGTGCCACACCAGATACCACATAAGCACATAGTGGAAACCTAAGATAACCCAACCGCTCACAGGCTAAGTCAACTCACTGAACACACCGTTCTTTGCAACAATCCGTAATAAAATGTAACTTCGTTGCTAATATCGTTAATAAAATGTGTTTTGTGTCTATTTTACCCCTAACTTAGAGATTGTAGCTATAATCAGGAAAATTGTGAAAAAGTGAGCTCCACTTAATTTTCTTTCCAAATGTCTTAGCATGATGAAAAAGTATCAAATCTCATATGTGAATATGCGTAAATTAATTTCACCATATAACTGACAGCTTTAATTAGTTACCTCATTATAGAGGCGGGCCATTGCCAAACGATCTGTTTTATCATCACAAGCAGCTGCTGATATTTCTTCTGGGGCTGTACAGAATCACAAACAGTTCATGTCTATTTAAAGACTAAAAAATAAAGATCACACACTTCTACCATGTAAGCATTGATGATATCTCTAGATATAGTGCCTTTAGTCTTAGCTGCTTTACTCTTATGGATTTTCACACATTATTGTTCTTCTATCTTCTGTTACCAATAAATTTTCTTATGACACTTGCTTTTTTCCAGTATGCTTCTTTATTTTTCTTTTAGAAATATGGAGGTCTTTTTAAGTTGGGGGTCTATCTCAAAGAAGCCTCTCTATCTCATGAGATAGAGGTAAGGTTTGCCATCATCTTACCCTCCACAGACCCTACTATTAGTGTGATATTTGGTAGGTATGCTTGTTTATATGTTTTGACTACTAATAAAATACCTAAATTTCTTTGATAAAGGAAAAGTAAGGAATATAATGCAATTTATTGCCATCAATTTCTATATAGTTATTATATTTGTACTTACAGATAACTTCAATTTGAGGCAATTGACCAGTCATCTGGGAAGAAGTTCCATTTTGACTGGCAGATGGTCTGTCTACAATCTTTTGTTCAGTCTCCATATCGTCACTTCGTATCTCGTTAGGTTTTTCATCACTCTGTAAGTAGATATATTATCTTTAGATATACTTGCATATAATTAAATAAATCTTCATTTAAAAGAGGAAACAGCATACTTCCTAATTGTGAGTTGGGTAAGGGGTTGAGTTGACCAAAACACTTTTTTGTCCAAGTCTTTTTATGAATAACTAGCGTGCCAAATACGATAACAGACATATTTCTTTCAATAAAATTACCTTTATTTATCTAGAAGGGTTTAAGCTTATGTATATTATTTTACCCATTTGATAAAAACATAGCACAAAATCGGTTGAAATTGTCACATTAATGAGAATAACAAAACATAACTTTTGGAGAACATGATTGCATTCATAGGGCATGATGTTAATTTATTTACTATTCAAGTAAAATTTCTTTACGATTGATACGCATAATATTCTGTACACAAAAGAAGCATATAAATAGATAAATTGCATGACAAAATGACTTACAAAGTACTCTTTTTGGTATTCGGCATTAAGTCCTTTTTCCAGAAGTATGACCCGTTTTTTGACAAACTCAACCACTCTTCTTTGCATTTCTCTAAAGTGATACAATGCATTATTTGAAGCAGCAGGATCTGGAGGTTGACAACCAGAAGCCACTGTTTGAGCGTCAAGACTGCCAGCAGCAGGGGCAGCAAACTGAGGCTGAGATGCACCCGGAACACTCAGATTTACACTGGGAAGATTCAACTCCTGACAGATAACCTCCAGAATCCTCAAGTCCTTGTCATCAACAATAGCTTGCCATCTTCCATAACCGTGCCTTTATATAGAAATCAGAAAATAAATAACAAATATTATAATAACAAATGATGAAACGATTAAAAAAAAGAAAAAGAAAAGAAAGGTACTTTAGCACGGCCTGGAGTAGAATTTTATCATGTTCTTCTTTCCAGAATTTCAAACCTCTTAGTCCTGGATACCGATATATGATATCATCTGTAAATAGTGGAGCAGATGGATTCTCTAAAGAATATTTTACCTAAACAGATAAGGTAATAAAAGTTTGGATAAAATAATTATATTAATTTCAAAAAACTGCATGAAAATTTTATTCAAAGGATGGAACTTACTTTATCTCTTACAAGAAGCAAGACTGCAATTCTGACAAGTACATCCTCTATTCTTAGCCCTTCTTTTGGAATACCATCTGCATTAAAAATAAATACATATTAAAAAGAATTAAGTACACAATAACAGGAGTTTTATAGAGAAAAGAAAGTCACCTGAAAAAGTGGCAGAATCTGTAACATCTTCTGAAATGTGTGACAAGAAGAGCGTTCCATAACTGCAGGTCAATAATAAACCAAAAAAGAAGAATAAAAAAAGGTAAACATTAATTTCTCACTCTGCCAGTGCCAATAAAATCCTGTGCATAAATCTACAGAGTCCGGATGCAGAAACTCATGTATTCTCATCAATATTCAATATTTTCAGGTATTTACTTTTTCTGTTCATTTACCATCATATCACCCCCCCCAAAAAAAAAAAAAAACCCCACCCCAATACACCATCTCAAAACAAATACTAATCCTGTTAAAGAAAATAGAAGATAATAAGGAAAAACAAATATAGGAATTCAAAGAAAAACAAGATATGTCAACTAACAAAAAACTGTTCTAGTTTTATAGTTAAAATCGGGACGAATGTTTTCAGCTTTAGGTCTCAAATTTAATTGAATATAATACAATGTTATAGTTAATGGGCATCAACTTTAATCTACAATCAGAACAAATCTTGTTCACTTTAAGAGAAAAAAGCAGAGCACATTTAACACTTGAAGTTAAATGTCACATGATACGAACCCAAGTCCTGCTGTATGTAATGATACGAACCCACTATTGGGCCCAGTTGGGTCGGAGCAGACCCATTCTCTGCTGGATAGAGGAAACGGGTTGGAGGGAGACTAATTGGAGGGAAAGCATTTGAAATTCAGAATGTGGGGGGGTAGTCCACGAAATCAGGAGGTGTGGCAATAACTGTTCCCATCTTCTGTTTACTTCATGCATTTGCCTTTAATATCAGTGTTATCTTCTGTATTGGAGTTCCAAATTGCTTCATCCTTTATTTTCAGTAATCTGTACTCTTACGCTTTAATTTCTTCATAAGTCTTCTGCTTCAATCGTGAAGTATATTCTGCCCAATCAAAGTCTCCAACGCCAAATCTGCAATATACCTCTGCACATTTAATATTCATCAAATTTATTAAAACTATTAATCCATTAAGATAACAAGACCTCATCAAGATTTGAACAAATTGGGCCCGTTGACTTTGATTGAATCCAAGTACTCTGAAGGCTCTTCCTTCGCCTTCCATAAGAGGAAGTACCTCAGCATTGTCAACTGCAAAATGGTTTTTTTTTTTTTCTTTCTCAGTATGACTACATGGTATCAACTTATAAAAGAAAATTATGAAAACTACTCCACTTCAAAAATAAAATAGAAAAAATAAATATAATTTTTACCACGTGTTTTCTTTCTGTAATGCTTTCTCGCTGGTGCTAGTCCAGCTGAATTATCCCCATCAGATAGTTCCACTTCGTAATTATCATCAGCATCGGAGCTCACATCTTCCAATCCAGCAAGATCATCATCTTCAACAGACACCATCTGAAATTTGCCAATATAACAAATAAATGTATGAAGAATAAAATAGAACTGAAATAAATAAATGTCCCATTAGTCATCAAATATAAGTTATTGAGTGTCTACCGAAAGATAAGCTGCAATGAAACTAAAATAAATGCATGTCCGATACATCCTCAACAAGCAAAAGAAGATAATGAACATCATCTTAACCAAAAAAATAAAATTAAGAAGCTACTCTTCAATGCTTCATGTTATAACAGAAGGGAGACATTCTGCCACAAGGTAACCTCACAAACAGCATAAATAAACTAGATAGCTGAGAGCATCCTACATATAAGTAAAAATAAGTGACCAATTTAGTTGAAAATACTTGATTATTAAACTTCTACTGATTGCTCTAGCTGCAAATATAGCATTCAAATTCACATGAACTCACACTATCACAAATTCACAATAAACATTAAACATATGAAAAATCTGCTAAAAGTTTTAGAACAAGGTATCTAGCATAACCAAAATCAATTAATGTGTTGTGTTGGTACATTATCAAACAAAACATACGTAAAAATCAAAATAGTTACAATATTGAATTCGTTTTAGCACATTGAAGAAAGCCTTCTTAATGATTTATTTTTTTTACAGCGATGCATTACTTTTTGTCACTTTGTTATATACTCAAGTGAAAATAGAATTGGTGTAGTAATGATGAGTGATGTTTGTTTGTTAATAATACATATCAGATGGCTTGTGTGGAAAAAAAATGGAATTGGTTTAAGCACATGATGTCACTTGTAGTTTGATAGCATACCCTCCTAATTGCTTGACAATGTCTTCTAAGCATCTTAACTATTATAAATACCTGCTTACGGCTTCTTTTTCCCTTTCCCATGGAATTAAATTCTTCGACTTTGTGCACTTCATATCTATCTTTTAGCAATTCCTCCCAATAACTTGATCTTTCTATATTACTTGCTGCATTCTTGTTCTCTGCCAATGGCTCTTGAATTTCCTCTTCCATTCTTGACTCAGCCTCATCAATATACTCAAAATTTGCCACCTAATTATATACAAACAAGGTAAAGCTTCACTATACATGATTTTCAAACATAAAAACCATCTTGAAGCAAAATACCACACACCTTGAATGCTTTCAAAAAGCCATCTTCTTCTGCATCATCCATTGCAGCATTTTCCTCTTCAGTGTAATCACGATTAAGCAATCTATCAAAATTTAAGAAATGAAGAAACCATGATGTGCAATGCACCACCATTAGGGATGCATTCTATTAAGAACCACAAGTATGTCGAGATCTGGACTTTCATTAAGGTATGAGAATGTATAAACATAGGGTTTCTTGTATAAAATGTCAACGTACATTTTCACTTGTCTGATCATGATCTTACAAAGATCAAATGTGTAATTGTGTACTATTTGGGTCATTTTGTAAAAGGTAAATTTAACACAATAACAATTCATATAAAATTTTAGGAGCCATTGTTAACCAAATGCCTCGGGACTTTCTCTGAACGCACGTAAGTCCTTCAGACTTTATTTCTGAATTAAGTCATCGCCTTTTAAAAGCTAACAAAGAAATTCTTCTACAAGTTTAGAGACTTAATTGTATAAAGAAATCTTTTTGTTAATTTTCTATAAAGTTGAAGGATTTAATCATGCGAAGAACAAGGATGTTTTTTTTTAAATAAAGCCCACGGATTTCTTTGTTAAAATCTGAAAGTTAAGAGATGTAATTAAACAAAAATAAAGTCCAGGATCTTGGATACAAAATTTACAAAAAGTCCATACGAATCACCCGAAAATTACCCAAATTTTAACATTGTCATACACAATTACCATTTTCGACAGCTGGATTTTCAATACGGAATGAATCGAATGGGTACAATTGTGCAAAGTCATATCTTAATGATTTTGATGTACAAAAAGAAGTACTATGACTAAAACAAGAAATGAAAAAGCATGTTGGTATTTTATGCAAAAACCATAAATATATAACTTGCATATATAGTACTTTACCTATCTATCGCGGCATCATCATAGTGAATTTGCCTTGATTTCGTTGCCTCGTCATTCTCATCAGCAAATAATTCCTTTGAACCATATCTTATGATGTCATCCAGCTCTTCCTACATTATAATAAATCATCAAAAATATATATTATCTGTTTATCCTACCAATTCCAGCTGTAAAATGTACCTGGTTGATGTTTTGGGTTTTAAGCTTGCCAACAACCAAATGCTCTAAAACCATCTTCTTTTTGGTCAATTCCATCATTCTTTCTTCAATTGTTCCTCTGGTTATGAATCTAAATATCATCACCTGCAAAGTGACATATAACAATATTTACAAAGAAATATTAGATGTAGAAAACCCAAGTATTTATATAAGGGTAGATTTGGATTGTGTTTTATTTTAAAAAGTTACTTCAAAGGGGTTGGAAGTCACCTAAAGTTTCGATTTTAATGCATACAGCCTCATAATTTTGTTTATACAAGGAATTGATTTATAATAGAAATAATATTTTCTTCAAGCATCATTAGTGCGTTAATTATTTAAAAAAAATTCAAAGGACAAAAAACATGTGAGCCTCAGCTGGTCTGACTAGTTTCAACATACTAAAAATGTCTTGCTACAACTTACAACCCATGTTCTTACAAGTCAAAACCTCCTAAATCATATTATAGATGATTTAGATTACTATATAAACTTAGCAACTCAAGATGGCAATCGGCACAAACTAAAAATGATAAATTTTAACCCAAACCATTTGAATCACTTGCCTGATCTGTCCACCAAGCCACACCTAACACCCCCTCATACATTATTTTGTTCAAAGATTTAGATGTATTACTATAGTAATGATATGTTTGCGAAATATTTAGATGTATTACTATAGTAATGATATGTTTGCGTTAAGCACCATTTAACACACTTCTTATCCACAAGGGATTCAGATAAACTACAAAATGTTTTTAACTTGAACCGACCTGCCCTCGCCTGGTTCAGCACGAACTAAAAATTAGACTCATTTCAATGTTAATCTATTTTGCCCCATTACTCAATCTTTAAATAACTTCCAACCTTATTTTTTTGTCCAAGACGATGAGCACGGGCCATAGCTTGTAAATCAGCATGTGGATTCCAATCGCTGTCATAGATAATAACCGTGTCTGCAGTGGCTAGGTTTATACCAAGACCGCCAGCTCTAGTTGACAATAAAAAGCAAAATCTAGAAGAGCCGGCAGCATTGAACCTATCAATTCGAACTTGTCTTTCACCGCCACTAACTTTACCATCAATCCTTTCATATAGCCATTTCTGAAGAACGTTTAAAGATCAGATCAAAGCCAGAACTAAAAGTCAAAATTATTCACCGGTTAACATCAAACTTTTTTCTCTATAAATACTTTTTATGGAGATATTTCTCTATAAAGTGTTTACAATAGAGTGGTAGGTAAACGAGCAACAAGTTGTGTTGCGACCCCCTTTTGAATAGCAAACCCAATTCTACTAAAAACAAAGTTTTGAGACTTTAAAAGCTGACAATAATCTTCTAACAAAGACAAAAGTCAAAATTATTCACCGGTCATACCTTGTAATTGCAATAATCTTCTAGCAAATCCAGCATGTGCTGAAATTGTGTATATATTAATACTCTATGTCCTTGCTCTTTCAGCTTCACCATCATTTTGTCCAAAAGCTGCAATTTTCCAGAAGTTTCCAACAGTTGTCTGACAGAACACAAATAAGAAAGTTCAATTTATGAGCAATCCCTAACTAATAGAAAACAAAAATGTTCATATTACAAAAAAGGTAAAATATATTACTTGAAGAACTCATTGGTGTCTTCTGGTTCAACTCCCTCCAGCATGAAAGGGTGACAACAAAGTTTGCGCAGTTCCATAACCATATTTATAAGAGAAATCTGATTATCAAATGTCGGAGTTTAATTTAAAATAAATGATACTAAATTCACCATTAAAAGCTATAAAGTCACCTGAGCTCCTCCTCGGCGAGTTAATAACTGATAATTACGAGTTAGAATAGCCTTATAATACTCTTTCTGCTTGCTACTTAATTCCACACGCAAAATGAGCTCCTTTTTAGGTGGTAGCTTCTTCATTACATCTTTCTTGACTCCTGTTATTTACATACACCAAAAGATCATAAATATTATCATAGATAACCGCAACAAAGCAGGTACAAATTTCAGATGTTTACTTCTAAGAAGATGTGGGGCCAACATCTTATGTAGCCTTGAAACCTGCTCTTCTTGATTGATATCCTTGAACTCCTCCTGAAACTCCTCCAAACTTGCAAACTGCAAACAATTTTTATTTTAAAAAAAAGATGTTTTACAGATATCCACATCTCATTATGTAATATTACAAAAAGATATAGCTAAAAGTTGCAGTGAAGCTGTAAAACTAGCCTTTCCAGCATCAAGAAAGTGCATAAGCATGAAGAGCTCATCCAAGTTGTTCTGAAAGGTGCAATTCACATCAAAGATAAGAACAAAATGATAAAAATGGAACACAAGATATAACCAACAGATTTTATCCAAAATATGTTCATTGATACAAAAAGACTTATGTAAGAAAACCTGAAGAGGGGTTCCGGTCAGTAATGTCCGATGTCGAGTGTTGAACTGCTTTAATGCAGAAAACAACTTTGAATCTTTATTTTTAAGGCGATGCCCTTCGTCCACTATCTATACGGTAAAAGATTCAGCAAAAATACATGTAAATGATAAAAAAAATTGTAAGAAATGGTCAAAAAAACGTACCATGGTCTCCCAATGTATTGCCTTCAACGACCCATTGTCTATGTTAATCATTTCATAAGATGTCAATAACACATCAAATTTTATCCTTTCTTGCTTACTTTCACTAATCCCATGACTTGATTTCTTTTTCTTGTCTTTCTTATGAGACCTAGGGAAATAAAATTCATATTCTTTTATAACAGCACGAGCAGCAGCTGTTCCAACATACATAACCTGCGGTGGTTACCTTATTATTCTGGAAAAATAACCTAAATCAAATAAATATATTAGAATTTGAGAGATTTTGCAACTTACAACATTCATATGAGGTGCCCATGTGGCAAATTCACGTTCCCAGTTTCTCAATGTAGAAAGTGGAGCAACTACCAAATGTGGGGAGACATTTTCTTCATATAAAGATGCCAAAAAGGCAATGCTCTGGATCGTTTTTCCTAAAATTTAAAATTAAACAAAAAGTGTAACTTTTAGAGATGTAAAATAGCAAGAATCCAAAGACCAAAGAGAACATACCAAGGCCCATTTCATCTGCAAGTATCACATGTGTTTGTTTGGACCATGAGAATCGCAAGAAATTCAACCCTTCAAGCTGGTATGGATGGAGCTCACCTACAATTACACCAGATGGGAAGACTTAACATACCATTCCAAAATAACAGAATCGCAAAAAATCAAAATACAATTTTGCATACCTCCTGGAAGAAACTCGGGACTTTTTTCAAATTGCAAAAATTCTTTTGACTTCTTTTTTGAGTCAACCACATCACGAGTGTTGCTTTTTTGCTTCCTTAATTTTCGATATCTAGACTGCAGCCTATTAAAATTCTCAATCTGTTGCTGAAACGATGAAATATCCGATTCTGATTCCCAGTAACATTCATCATAATTAAGTCCCACCCATTTTACTAAATATTCCTTTTCTTCATTATCCTCTTGCCTGATTCATCCACCATGTATCATTCATTCTTAATTTATGACAATGCTTAAAAAGAACATTAAACAACTCTATCTGAAAATTGATTTTCAGAAGATTCACCTGCAAGCAAGAATTCGATCAACCATTGTATATTCAGGCCTAATTGGGACAAAATCATCTTCGGAGTTGTTGCCCACAGGCATTTGCTTGCGAAAATTGTTTAATTTTGTCCTTAAACGAGGCAACTCCTTGTAAGCTTTTATAAACTCTTTTTCTGGTACCCTGATTACACACACAAAAAAAAGGAATCTATATTAACTAAAAGATCTCAGAATTAATATAGTATATTAAAAAAAAAACTATGAGAAGATATACCATGTGCAATGGAGATAAGATAATCCCTTCCACTTAACAAGATATTGTTTCACAAATATCTGCTTTGAACCAAGTTTGGAAGCATCACTGTCATCAGCAACTGTAGGTCTCATTTCACAGTCCAAAATTTTTTCAATTTCATTTAGAGGATTAACCTGCAGGAATGATACATCATCATAATCAAACTGTAGTACGTAAGTGTGAAATACAAATAATACATAATACTTTTATTTCATAACATACACATTTTGGACATCTCCAGTTGGTAGGAAGAGGAGCTTTCAGAGGTGGTACTAAACACTTAGGGTGATATTCATATGTGCATGTTTCACAAACCAGTAGATTCCCAGATTCACCACACGAGTTACATGAATCCTCTATCTGTGAATATTTAACCAAATGATATTTATAACATCCTGAAGTGTAATAAATATGTATTGTGCAGAATGTAATTAAGTTATGTGAGTTTATAAAGGCAGATATTACCGCATCATCTCTGACAATTTTTTGAAATTGTTCTGATATTTTGGATTTACCAAGCAGGTCTGACTCGTCATCAGATTCATCCACGCTATAGCGAGGCCTTGAATCCGATCTAACACGAAGTCTCTCAGCTAAACTACTCATCCTCTGCAACATAGCCAGGAAATTTATTGTTTTCAAAAAGAGTTATAAGGTGTATATCATAACGATTAGTTAATATTTCAAAAGAATAAAATTTATATTGGTTAGCATACTACTCCTAAATGGTAACATGAAACCGGAACTTTACATGGACAATTGAGCATGGCAGATGTAAGAAGACTATTTGTAGCAAAATCTAATGAATATCTACAGGGGGTGGCAGCTTTAAGTTGCAGGAAGTCTTCACACCTCTTATCAAACTCATTTCTTTTGTCATGAGAACAAGTTTTGACTATAAATTGTCCACATAATAAAGTAATGCATGGCCGCATGCACCAACAAAGTTAGTGCTTTTTTGTCAAAAGGCAAGTAGGTAACTACATACCAAAATTCTAAATTGATCATGGCCACTACCCTTTAATGGTTTTAGGATAATGTACAACGACGTAACCCTTTTAAGTTAATTTCATATTTTCAATGTTGTTGTATCTTTTAAAGTAACCCTGGTTATAAGAAGCAACCCGTACATGCAAAAATGTGAAGTTCACCTTACAGCTGCTCGGCGCTTCATGACTACATGTACTAAGATACATAAAGAAAGAAAGACCAAGTTTTAAGTCAAAGAGACTCTTCTGAAGAGTAACTCCATATGAATCCTAACACATTAAACCTTTCATCACTCAGAAAAGAGGTTTAGTTAAAACTATTATATTTAATTACGCGACTAAAGAATCCCTTAAACAGAAAATCACAAGAGAACCAAAAAGAAAGTAAATGAAGGTGTATCGTGTCAATTCTAAAAGGAGTAACATGAGTTTCTGTGATTAAAAGATAAGGTTTCTAGCAACTACAACCCCACTTCAACAGAGATTCTGTAGATACAAGAATTGCGTGCTACATATAGATTATAATTAAGTAAAATGTACCTAGCTCGATGCCACGATTCAAAAACCCCTAAAAACAACTCAAATAAGTCCCAAACAGCACGTCAATTTGAAAAGACCTATCATGTCTGTAAAAGGGTTCACCAAATTTTACCTGAAACTACAGCGATCAACTTCCTATCAAACTCAAACCCAAGTGACGGAGGAGATTTAAGGTTTGAGTACACCCAACCAAAATACTGCAAAAAAATTTACAACTGCAGAGAATTGGGTGTTAGGGTTTTCATGAAATCTGAAATTGTCGAGCGTATATACAGACAGTGAGTGATAATTGACAGAAATCTTCAATCTCAATCTTCAATCTTCAATCTCAATCTTCAATCTTCGTTTCGTTAAGTGGATGAATTTGCCTCAACCCCTGTGTCTGATTTTCTTTACCCTTTCTATTCTTTCTTTTGAGTTTTTTTTCTTTTATTTTCTTAACACAAATCAATTACTAGGGCTCTTTTTACATTACACTAAAAGAAAACAAAGACGTTGAGCGGTTGGGGTAACCTTTTTGATATCTTTTAAAGATACGTTTTTTGGGGTAACCTTTTTGATATCTTTTAAAGATACGTTTTCTGGTGAAATTATTAATAGAATATATGATAATAATAACTTAAATTATTAATAGAATATATGATAATAATAACTTTTTATTTATAAGACATAAAACATCTTTTCTTTTTACTCTAATAAAATAATATTTTGAGGTGACATGTGTCAGCATCACATTTATTCTCACCAAAATTTTTTCGCTTCTCTCTCCTATTAAATAATTATCAATAATATTATTTAACTTTTTTTAGAATAAAAATAGTTCTTTAATAAATTTAAAAAATACTTCTTATTAATGTTTTTTCTTAAAATACCAGCATTAAAGTTATTGTTTTTAAAAAGTTAATTTTTTATAAACAAAAAATAACTAAAATTGAAATTTATAATAAGAAAATTTTTAAAAATGATATTTTTTTAATAAGGTTTGTTTTGAAACAAAATATTTATTTTTTTTTTTGGAAAAACTTTTACACCAAAAGTTTAAAAAGTTGATATAATTGGTTTATTACATATTATTTTTACTATACGTAATTTCAAATATATTTTATCGTAAAATATCGTTTTATACTTGATAAAATTTTATTGTATTTAATATTTAATTTGTTCAGCCCTTGTAATACACGGGTTTACTAAAGTTAGTTATTTCAATATGTTTTTACTCTTTTTTATCATCAAATTTAAACTTTTAATTCTTACATAAATATTATCTTCCTACTATAATAAAAAAATGACTAGAGTGACAAATACCAGCATTACATTTTATTCTTATTAAAAAAATTTCGTTTCTCTCTCCTATTAAATAATCGTATTAATTACTAATAATATTATTTAATTCTTTTTTAGATTAAAATACTTTTTTAATAAATTAAGGAAAAGATTTTTTATTAGTATTATTTCTAAAGAAACAAATGCTTATAAAATAAGAAAAATTTCTAAAACATTAAACCTTTTTTAAAATAAAGTAAATTGCACAGATCATCCTTGAGGTTTGCTCAAATTTTAATTTACGTCCCTTGGATTAAAAAATTTACGAGTTTAGTCCCAAGAATTGAAAAAACGTAACACCTTTAGTCATGCGGTTAAACGTCCGTTAAAAAATTCCGTTAAGTGAGTGTAAAAGTAACATTTTACCCTTTAATAAAAAAACTTCGTCTATTTCATTTTTGCATCTTGCTCTAAACATAAAATACAGAGCACAACCACCATGTTTCCATGGCCAACCTGCAACCAATGTCGGCCACGGCAACATCGTCGTACGCCTTCTTACTCCTCTTTTTTTCTTCCTCCCACCTCATTACCTCTCTCTGTTGATACCCATATATATATACATATATATATATATATATATATATATATATATATATATATATATATATTGTGACACCCGATATTTTCAGGCCACTTTCCGATCAATACGAATACATTCATGCATTTAATGTTGCTCACTTAAATGCGTCATTTATTGCATAAATATTTCAAAACCTTATACGTAACAATAATTCAGAGAATTGTCGGATCGCACACGCGTCTGTCCCCGAACGTAAATGATTTGTCAAAATACTTTTCAAACAATCATAATTAGTGTGTAATTATATCTTAGATGATTATGTGACTAGATGTGTAGCTTGGTTGTGAAAATTAAGAATTTTTTAGCACTTACGTGTTTTCTCGCATTTTCGACTTTTAAAGTCTAATTATTATAAAGAGTAAATTTTACGATTGGTCCTGTGATTTCATTTAAATCTTGAATTTAGTCCCTAATCTTTAAAACTTGCAGATATGGTCCCCAATCTTTGTTTTCTCTTTCTTTATTAGTCTAAGAATCTAACTTTTGTTAAATCTAAATGTTAATAAAGGGGTATTTTCGTCTTTTTATTTTTTAAAACATTTGTTAACATTTTGAATTAAAATATTATGTTTTAATGTAACTTAATTAACATTTATACTTTTGAATACACTAAATATTCGTAACTAAACAAATATCCTTTTTTTAGTTATGATATTTGCTCTTTGGTCATTTGTCTTACCTTGTTTTATTACATTGGTTTATGCTGTTCAGGTACTAAGTGGCTCTATAAATGATCTTGAATAAAATATTCATATTAATTAAAGGACCTAAGCCGTCTTGAATTAAATTTTTATTAAGTAAAAATTAAGTAACAAAGTTATTTTTATGTAAATGGTTTTGTTAGGGTCTATAGTTCTAGTTTATCTGCACTAATTTCATAGTCAAAACTAACATAAGGTATAAAGAAACTAAGGAAGGGGCCATGTTTTTTAGTGCATGTCGTAATATTGTTGATAGAAGTTAAATTCGTTTAGATTTAAAAAGTTTAGTAGCAAGGAGTAATTGTATTTTCTCAAGAGAAGCATAAACTAAGTTGACATATATTTTTCTATAATTTTGGTTATTAAAACTTTGAACGTATCAAGATGGTTGAAAACTTTTTAAAAGATAATCAAGTTTCTTAATATAGTGAAATATATAAATTAATGGTTCATAGGAATTTTAAAAGGAAATAGTCTTAATTCTCAAAATAAACAAATGTAATTAAAAGGAAAAGAATTAATACCCTTTCATTAACATTTAAATTTAACAAAAGTTAACATTTTGGACTAAAACAAGAAGAGAAATTAAAAATTGAGGATCATATCTGCAAGTTTTAAAGATTAAGGACCAAATCCAAGATTTTAATACAACCATAAGGACTTAAAATTTACTCTATTATAAAAATAACTTTAAACTAGCAAACTAAATATTATTTCATGTTAATAATGTTCATTTGATATTATATGAGCATTTGGTGGTTTTGGTGTAGAAAAAGTTCAATCGCTTAGCGATAAAACAATTTTATGAAACGACGGGGGCCTTTCTTGTAAAAAAAAATAAAATATAAAACATAACCCCCAACCCAATCCCCTCATTCCAGCCGTCCCATTCCCTTTCCCCTCCCTTTTTTTGAAAATCCACTCACAAGAACACATACACACACATTTTTCTTTGATTCTTACATCTATAGTTAGAATTCAGACGTTTCTTGCATCAAAACACCTTTAGCACATACTTATTTACATCAACGAGTAAGTTTTATGTTTGATTTCATGTTTTTTTATTATCATAATGAACATGAACCCTAGAAATCCAAACTCGAGTCAAAACTTGAAATTGATTGAAATTGATGATTGAGTATGTGTTAGTATTCAATATAATGATGTTTGTACGGATTGATTTTGTGAAATTGTGTTGTTTTTATCAAAAACCGAGACTTACTTACAATGGAAACTTTAATTTGGGACTTTTGTAGAAATTGTATGAATTACGTGAAATTGGATTAAATAGATGGTTCTATGATGTTAGTTGATGCTATTAGGTGAAAATTCATATTTTGAGCTTTTTATTTCGACTCGGTTTTTGGGTACTTTCCATTAAAAGAACCGTTTTGGGTAAGTTGGTTTATTAATGATGATTTATGCATACTTGATGAGATGTGGTAATTGTTATATGATGTTTAGAGCATAAGAGTGGATTTGGAATAATCGAACTATGAAAAATGTTTTGTAGGCTCATGCTTTCTATTTCTAGAAACTTTTGTGATATGATGCGATGAATGTTGTATATGATGTGTGTATGATGATATTATTGATGTTTGTTGTGATATTCTTTATAATCTTGAAATGGATTACACATATGTAACGATGTCATACTTTCCAAAAATAGAAATTTTCAAAAAATAGATTTTCGACATGAAACTGTATGTTAATCATTATTTGAACTATTTGAGCATGACTAAACATACTTTTACTTATTTGAATCACCAACGGGTCATCAAGTTAGTCCAGTCAACTTTGGTCAAAAGGTCAGCTTTGTCAAACATTTCTCGAACACACTAACAGTTTATGTTGTTTGGATATAACGCATCACGACTAGTATGCACAAACACTCATGGACCTATATTTGTTAGGTAACGATTAGCTTCAACTTATACACTTCAGGTTTTTCCTGCGCATCTAAGATGAGTCTTCATGACCTCACTTTACTTACTTTTCTTTTTGGGGGAGAAGCATGCAAATTACTTTCATTTATATGATTTTAGTATTATTGGTATACCGTTTGTTACTATAGTGCAAACATTATCACGTAAGTCCTTAAACACTCGAACCATTAATAATGAGCTAACGAGGTAATTTTGAGTAGCACTACTGGGTTTGACAAACTCCACTCGAGTTAGTCGTGCTAACTCGAGTAGAGGTCGAACGGGTGTTTAATTGACCTAGACATTTTCCATTGTTCTGTGATAAGACATGGCGGAAGGCATAACAAGTCACAAATAGTCAGCTTCGGTTCGAAATGTTATGTAACTCGATATATAGGTTAGCTACCTATGGTATAACTTTGTTTACTTTTACCTTGCAAATGCTTAAACATATTTACAAATTTACACCTGCGAACTCACCAACTTTGTGTTAACACACTTTAGCATGTCTTCTCAGGTCGCTAGCACGCTTAAAGCTAGGGTTGCATAATTGAGGCTCATGCATCATCCTTATCATTTGAAAACAAATTCATTTGCATTCACTTGGGCACCTTGTTTTGGGCATTAATTATTTATGGTTTTACAAACGTTTACGCTTCCGAATTGATTACATTGAAACGTGTGTTTTACTCTGATTTAAAGTGAAATGCTTATTTTAAAGTGCATATAGTGTCGTTTGATATTACGGTGTCTTAGATCCTGGTTTGTCACACGTCACGGGTAGAACCTCGCGGATGGATTTTGAGGGTGACAATATATATATATATATATAGGATTGGGTTCAAATGAAAACCAAAAGAAATTGTGTAAACCAATAAACCAAATCTCCACCTTTGATTTATGAAGATCAATAGCTCATATTTGTTTTGAATAAAATAATAAAAAGTTGTACTTTTATTGAAACACTTGTACAAAAAGTCAAACAAATATGAGTCATTGATCTCATAAATCAAAGGTGGAGATGTACTTTTATTGAAACATTTGTACAAAAAGTCAAACAAATATGAGTCATTGATCTCATACATTTTGGTTATTTTTCATAAGTTGAATATGAATATTTTGTTGTATTTTCAATTAAGCTGGGATATAAGAAATATATAGAGAAAAACTAGAAATAAGGAGGAAAGAGTTAAAGAGTAGGTATACTTATTAATCATTAGCTCACAAACCATCAATCGCTTAGAATTTCTTAATTTAGAATTATCTGATAAAGCTCATCAAAAAACTCTTAAAACAGATAATTTTACTATAGCTTGTAATATTAAAGATTCTTGTGAACACAGCTTGCATACAAACAATTCACAGTTAAACACTTTAGTAGATTTAGTTATTAACCTAAGTATTAGTTTACAAAGAGAAGCAATAAATAACAGACAAATACTAGAAAGCTTAATAACAGATATTAGAAAAGTACTACAAAACTTAGATTATATAAAAAATCAATCTAATAACGAAACAAACAGAAATACTACAGAAGAAAACATAATTATAGAAGTTGAAAAAATTACAGAAGCTCTACAAAAATTAAAAACAGACAAAAAACCTATTCCTTATACACATTGGCAACCAAGAAAATGAATAATAATAATTTCTTAAGAAGAAGTAGAACTATACAGGAAGCTAGAAACTCTATAGGTAATATACAGGATACTATTACATCAGACAGGTTTTTAAGTAGGATAGTCAGGAGAGGATCAGGATCTCATAGCAATAGACAAATAACACAACTAGAAGAAGAAATAGATCTAGATAGAAATCTAGAATTATACAATCAGCACCAGCTAGACATATTAAACCCAAGGGTATTATATCAAACAGTAAAATTAAACATAAATACAACTCTAATAAAAAGCAGTAGAGAAGAAAGCTTAAGGGTAGTAGATAATACAGTAACATTAGAACTCTTTGCATCAGAAACTATAGAAAAAATTAAAAAGCAAAATAAAAACGTTGTACACACAGGATTAATAGTAATAGGAATCAAGGCTCTAGGAAGAAAAAACCTAGGAACAAAACTTCTAGCCTTAATACTTGATAAAAGCTGGAAATCAGAAATGAAAAAAGCTATAATCTCAGGTATGGAAGTAGATCTAAGTCAAAATATAGCAATATTTTATTGTACACCAGATATTTTAAAAGATACAAAAGATTTACAAAAATTAAAATGGCCTTAAAAACAAAAGGTTATGAAGATTACGAAGAAAACAATTTAGTAATAAGTATAGGAATACTAGGAAAAGCTAGCAACAGTTCAGGAATGAAATACAAAGTAAACATAGAAGGAATTGTAAAAACAATTGCATCAAAATCTATACAAATGATAGAACCAATAAAAATAGATCCAGAACAATTAACAGGATTAGAATGGGATCTAGAAGACCTACAAGAAAATGAAGAAAATACAGTCTTAGTACCAAATAAAAGTTATATATATGAAGAAATCGATGAAAAACAAAAATTAAGGTTTACAGATTTTAAAGAAAAACAAATAGGGAAAAATGATAATGAAGAATATCATTTTATGAATATAGAGGAAGAAGACGAGGAAGAAACACTTCCAATATATGATACGGATTATGATACAGATAATGAAGAATTAGATATAAATTTCTTAAAATTTGAACAAGAGGAAACTATGGATTATACATTATTAGATTATGAAGAAGAATCTATAGATTGTTTTAAATTAAAAGAAACAAATAAAACAATAGAACAAATTATAAACGAACATAATATACAACAGAAAGTAGACGACATGATTGTAGAATGCATGCTAGATCTAGGAATGACCTACGAAGAAAGTTATAAAAAATTACAAGAATACTATAATTTACCATTGGTAGAAGATATTATAAATGGAAAAACAATGATATCAGATTTCTATAAACAAGAACAAACTTTTATGTATGCACAAATGCACAATCCTCTAAAAAAACCAAAAATAGAATGGGGAGGAGAATATAGTGGCACACATGAAACTCATGGTAGAGAACCATGGGCACAGCCAACAATTAATTATCAACAGGAATCTAGTCTAACAGGAAAAGGAAAAAGATTACCTATAGGACAGATTTACAGTGAAAATATGTTATTATTAGAACAACAAAAACCACAGTTATGGATAGATGAAGTTCTAACATGGGAACAAAATGTTGTAAGATTATGGGAAACAAATAAGAAAGATAGCATGGATATGTTTGCGTATTTAGAAACTACATTAGGACCGATAGCCTTAGGAATCTGGCAAAGTAAGAAATCACAGAGTCCAGAAGAAATAAATAATCTTAAAGCATTACAAGACAATCCTTACAACTTTACATCGCAAATTAGAACTCTCATATTAGGAGTCAATCCAGCAAAAAACAATAGTTTCATACAAGATACAGCAATAAGAAATTTAGAACAGTTAAGTATAACAGATATGAAATACATAAATAAATTTACATTAGACTTCACTAGATTATTATCACAAACAGAAAAAGCTATGGATGATAATCTTTGTGATAAATACTTTATAAAATTACCAGGAGATTTAGGAAAATCTATACATGAGGCATGGAAAACAGATTATGGTACACAACAAAATCTAGGTATAGGACCTAGAATAACTTATACATTTAGTATTTTAGAAGAAAAATGTAAAGAAGTAGCATTACAAAAACAATTAAAAAGAAATGCTTATGCATTTTGTAAAACAGCAATCTATACACCACAAGCTTATAGAGTATATAATAAAAGAAAAAAGATAAGGAAAAGTATGACATATAATAAAAATTACAGGAAAAATAATACAAATAGATATGTTAAGAAACCTCAGTCAAGAAAATGTAGGTGTTTCATTTGTGGGGAAACAACGCATTTAGCTAATAAAAGTATAAATAAAAACAAAAGCATAGAAAGAGCTAATTTAATAGAACAATTACAAGATTATGAAATAAAAACTTTAAAAACAGATGATGATTCTGATAAGGAATCAATATACAGTATATATAATGAAGATGAAAACCCAACAGTAAAAGTAGCATATACATATATGAATACAGAAGAAGTCTGCGAACATAATTGGATACAAAATAAGGGAAATAATCACATAAGATGTTATAATTGCGGATATTACCCTAGTATAGAAAAAAAATCACAGTGCAACAAATGTTTTAAAGAAATTTGTTTTAAATGTCTTAAAGATATTTAAAATAAGGATATAGCCACAACATCTAAAATAACTAATAAAGATAGTAAGAACGAAAAAATAGAAAAGATAGAATTAACAATAGAATTACATAATTTAAAAATAAAAAAACTTAGAAAATAAGATAGAAGAAATCGAAAAAATAGTCAAAACAGAAGAGGTAAGCAAAATGGCTACACAGCAACTAGAGAAGCAAACCTATATACAAACACAGGGTTCAACAAATATGATAAACATTCAAAGCCGTCTATGGTTGGATAATAATAAATACATAGATTTAAAAGCATTAGTAGATACAGGAGCTACAAAAAGCTTAATTTCATATAGTTTAGCACCAATAGAATATCATAAAAAGCTCTCATATAAATTAAGTACAAGAACTGTCGAAGACAGATTAATAGATATTACACATTGCCTAGAACCAGTAGGAATACAATTCTTAGATTTTGCAAATAATTACAGTATTAAATATGAAATGCCACAGATAAATATTAATCCGCCAAGTATAAAATCAAAAGACTTTGTAATAGGATTAAATTTTATACTAGGATTAAATGGGGCAGTAACAATTACAAAAAATTTTATAACACTAAGTAAACAGTTATATACAATACCAACTCTTAGATATATAAATACAACAGAAATCGTTCAAAAAAGAAGAGAAAAAGGAAATTTAGATTTCTTAAAAACACAGAATAGAAAAAGTCTAATAGAAAATGAATCATTAAAACTTCTCACAGATTTCTTAAGTTATGATATGAAAAAAGGTCAAGATATTACAAAAAGCAAAAATCATCCAATGATATTACATTTAGAAAAAATAGGATACATTGGGGAAGACATAACAAAAGCAAAAATAAATTATGTTTGCAAAATAAAATTAAAAAACCCGGACATAATAATTAGAACAGCCAATATAGAATATAGCCCATTAGACAAAGAGGAATTTAAAAAACAAATCCCTGAAATGATGAACCAAGGATTAATTAGAAGATCAGAAAGTCCTCATAGATCTACAGCCTTTTTAGTAAGAAATCATAACGAAATAAAAAGAGGAAAAGCTAGGATAGTCTATAATTACAAACGGTTAAATGATAATACGATAGATGATGGATACAACATTACTAACAAAGACAGTTTATTAAATCTTACCAAAATAAAAAAGTATTTTCAAAATTTGATCTAAAATCAAGATACAATCAGTTAAAACTAGAAGAAGGCTTTAAGCCATGGACAGCTTTTACATGTTCTGAAGGGCAGTATGAGTGGAATGTCTAAGCTTTGGACTAAAAAATGCTCCTTCAATTTTTCAAAGATTTATGGATAGTATATTTTTAAATTTTAAATTTTGTTTAGTTTATATTGATGATATTTTAGTTGCAAGTAACATAGTACAAGAACATGAAAAACATCTCTAGCGAGTCCTTGAAGGAATAAAGAAAAACGGTACAGTTATTTCAAAAAGAAAAATGGAATTATTTAAAAGAAAAATATCCTTTTTAGGACTAGAAATTGGAAATGGAAAAATAAAATTACAACCACATATTTCTACAAAAATTCTTAATTTTCCAGAAAATTTTGAAAATTTAAAACAAATACAAGCATTTTTGGGGTTGGTAAACTACGCTAGAAAATTTATTCCAAATCTGTCAAAATTAGTTGGGCCAATATACAGTAAAACTACAAAAAATGGTCAAAAATATTTTAACCAAGACGACATTAAGTTGGTTAAAGAAATTAAAAAAACAGTAAAAAATATTAAACCTTTAGAATTACCCCTAGTCACAGACTATGTAATTATTGAAACAGATGGATGCAAAGAAGGATGGGGAGCAGTCCTTCTATGTAAACCAAATAAATACAGTGCAAAGAAAGAAGAGAAAATTTGTGCCTACACAAGTGGTAATTTCCAAAACAAAACGAATTGGACCACTTTAGATTTTGAAATACAAGCACTAATTTACGCACTAGAAAAATTTAAAATTTTTCTTAATAAAGAATTCACAATAAGAACAGATTGTGAAGCAATCGTTAAGTTTGTAAAAAACAATCAAAGTAAAAAGATAAACAGAACTAGGTGGGTCAATTTACAAAATGTTATACAAGGAAATGGTTACTTTATAAATTTTGAACATATTAAAGGAAAAAACAATGGGATAGCCGATATGTTGTCTCGAAATATAAATAAATGGTTTGTTTCAGATGGACAGGAAAAAGGACAAAGGGAAAGCAAAGCTTATACACCCTAACAGGAAAGTTCTTCTTCAGAAAAAGAAGAAACTCAACAGTGTTCAACAGAAAAAATACACAGTTCATCTCAAATCTCACTACCGCAGCTAGTGATGAGACTCCGCCGATGGTTTTCGAGCGTCTATCGCCGATGAAATTTCACAATTTTATAGACAGCAAAAACAGTTTACACAGACAAGGGAAAAACGCCCTTTGCATACCAATTTCATACCCAAACCGGTAATGGAATATGGAACATATGCCTTACAGATTGGCACAGATTCTAGTAAAAGGTTTCGTCATATTATAGGAATGAAACTTACAGACAAGCAACAATGTTTGTTAGATAATTTATGGCATATTCAAACCATACCACAAGCATCAACATTCAAAGTACAAGTTTTAAATGCTTTAAGCATTTACTTTCGGGAACAAAGTTTAAAAACACCTTAAACACAGTTTAAAACAAAACCAAATTTTACACATTATGTTATATACAGCGGTACAAAACTTGGTATTTTTAACAAATGGAACAATGTTATCCCCTATATAACAAATGTCCCTGGGGAGCAACCTGAAAAGGTTTTACAAGTTTCTCTGAAGCATTAAAAGATGCAAGAGAAAAGTTTGGCATACAAAATTTTTACATAGAACCCGAAGAGGTTAAAAGTTTTTCTGAAATTGCAAAACAAAACCCTGAACAGTATATACAGTATATACAGTATATACAGTATATACAGTATATACAGTATATACAGGCTCAGCAAGAGATGATTTCAACATTGAAATCACAGCTAGAGGAAAAAGCAAAAGATACATAGAATATACAGATAAAAATTGAAAATAGCATGTTAAAACAAAAAATTGCTATACTCGAAGCAAAAAATACACAGTTATTACAAAGGCTCGAGAAAAAACAAGAAAAAACAGTTGTATACAGAACTTTTGAATCTTTCAGAACAAGGATTCTTGATACACCCTGTTGGCAAACTTTGAAACCAGTTACAGAAAAATTTCCAGAATTTGAAAATCTTGTTTCACAGAAACTTTGTGCAGAATTTCCTTTGATTCTGTACAATCTACAGCAGCAGCTCAAAGACTTAGCCTTCAGATTCGATAGCGAAGCTCAAGGTTTCACAATAGTAGAAAGAACCAATGAAGAAGGAGAAGGAATTGGCCTTTTGTTACTTCAAGTACACAATCCTACAAAATTAACAGATAAACAAATAATTCAATTCTACCATCATGGCATGATTGATTATTTAGAAATAAAGTTAAACAAAAGAACAGAAGATCTTTTAAACCAGCTTGAAGAAAAGATTATCTTAACAGCAGGAAATATTGCAGCAAGGTTTACAACACCAACCATTGGTTGCAAAATTATTTCCTCATTCCCATTTGCAGACGCTTATACATACAGACCAGCAAGAAAGATAATTTTTATTGAACACAATAAACACGAGAAAATAAACAGGTATCTACAAACAGTAATGATAAAGACTGGTATAGATTTCGCATCTCTACCATGGATAGATCATACAAAAACCCAGCCTACAACAGATTTTCAGCAGTTTATTAAAAAGCATCAGGAAACTCCAGAAATTCCTGATTATTTTCCTTGGAGAGAATATAAATTAATAGAAGAAGGACACTACATACAAGTATATGCAAAGACAAATTGAAGTATGCTTCTACCATTTGCAGGGGAAGGAGATACTTTACAGTTAGATCATATTATCAACCTAGAAGATGAAGACGATGAACGAAATTATTCAAGTCCACAGTCAATTGACAGCACACACAGAGACTTCTAGAAGACATGACGCACGCAATGACGACAGAGTATACAAGACAAAATCCATGACATAAGCCATGACGTAATCAGCAATTATAATCGTGGCAGACAGACTTTTTCTTTTTCTTTTTAGGCCACTAGCCTTTTTGACTTTTATGTTTAGACTTTTTGACTTTAGTTGCTAGACTAGTAGTTTTGTTGATTCCTTTGCCTATAAATATGGCATTCGTTTCTCATTGTAAATATAGAAAAATAGAGAGATAACCATTGAAAGCAATAAGATAATCTTTCATATGGCATACTAAACTCTCCACCACTCTTTAGCTCTTCACTTCCTTATCCTCCCAGTTTCTCCGGCTCTTCATATTATTCCCCAACATACATAAAAAAAAAAAAAAAAAAAAAAAAAAAAAAAAAACACAAAAATATTTTCAATTTTGTACAACCTTCGACTCCGCTGTGCATACTCTCATCCAACCCAACATCCGCTGTGCATACTACCATCGTAAGTTTTTTTTTCTCTTATTTTACCAAGCAGTTTTAATTCTGTCATGCTACATTCCATGAATTAAAACCTGCCTGCTATCACCCCCTCTGATATATTGGTTCAACAGAAAAAATACACAGTTCATCTCAAATCTCACTACCGCAGCTAGTGATGAGACCAGATGAAATTTCACAATTTTATAGACAGCAAAAACAGTTTACACAGACAAAGAAAAAACGCCCTTTGCATACCAATTTCATACCCAAACCGGTAATGGAATATGGAACATATGCCTTACAGATTTGCACAGATTCTAGTAATGTCAAGGGTTACATATATGTAAGTACGTGTTGCAAAGTGTACAAGTAAAAGTTACATACATGTATGGGTTATGTATATGTAAATACGTGCTAACAAGTGTACAACTAAGAGTTACGTACATATAGCTCCTACAAGTGTACAAGTTACGTGTGTATATATATATATATACATTTATATATATACATACATATATATACATAAATAGGGGAGGGATCAAAAGAAAACCAAGCTTATAATTGAAAAGCGTAAATACCACCACTACCCAATCACATAATTGATATTTGATTTAACCTTTTAATTGTTTAAAGTATATTTGATTAAAGTTCAATCTTATTTTCTGAGGTCATTATATATTTTTTAGTTTAAACTTCAAGGAACAACAATGATTAAGAAACGACTTACGTATACGTAACTTGTATGAGTTACTTGTACGAAACTCGTAATTATACACTTGGTAACACATACTTAAATATACATAACCCCTACATATACGTAACTCTTAGTTGTACACTTTGTAATATGTACTTACATATATGTAACCCATAGTTTTCATTGTTTTCATATGATCCCTCCCATATATATATATATATATATATATATATATATATATATATATATATATATATATATATATATATATATATATATATATATATATATATATATATATATATATCTTTGCGTGCGTATGTATACAATTATGATACGGGGATAAAGATGAACACATTGGATTATACTCACATATATATATATGTGTATGTATACATCTGTTGACGGGAATGAAAATGACACGTTTGATTTCATGGTTTGATAATTTCATCTATACATCTCTCGATTATATATATATCACTACTACTATATAATACAAAACCCATGGATAGATTGGTAATTTTCTATTTTTGTAAGACACTTAGAACAACTATTTAGACATATGGTACAAGTGTTTTACGCAAGTGTTCCTAAATTGTCCTCATTTAATAAATTTATTCTAATTAATACATGAGTTAATGCATATGATTAAATTCACTATATTAAGTACTAGTTTTACTAAACCTGTGTATTACACGGTTTGAATAAAATAAAAAAATATTATATACAATAAAAATTTATTAATTATAAATCGATATTTTAAAATAAGATATAATTGAAATGTTTATTATAATAAATAAAATAAAAATTTTATTTCAAAACAAGCATTCTAAAAAATGTTATACTTAAAACTTTGTTCTTATAAATCTCAATAATTATTTTTTGTTTATAAAAATTTTACTTTTTAAAACATCAAATATAAAATATTTTGTATTTTTTAAAAAGTTTGACATTCTAAAAGTTTTCTGATTTTATAAATAATTATTTCCTTAGAAATAACATTAGGAAAAATATCTTTTACTTAATTTATTAAAACTATTTTAATCTAAGAAAATAAATAATATTATTAGTAATTAATGTGATTATTAAATAGGAGAGATAAGTGGGAAAAAATTATTGAGGAGGAATATGTTATTGACATGTTTCATTCCTAGATAATTTTTTATTAGAGTGGGAAGATTACTTTATTTACGATAATTTAAATTAACATTATATTTATATTTTTCATTTATATTTTTACTATTTCAATTAAGTATTATATTATTAATTAAATACTATTTATCAAATATTTGCATAGTTATAATAATAATAATAACCAGAATAATTCCCCCACACGTTGCCACGAGGATCTATCGTAAGCATTGACGTGGTTTTGTTTTTAAAAAATTAAAATAGAAAATATTAGAATGTCATAAGTGTATATTCAAAAAATTTAAAACAATTTATAGCCAAAGTTATAAATGAAAATAAAATTTTGATATGTCTTAAAAATTTATATAAAATATATATTTAAAAATAAGAAACAAATAAGAATAACTTAATGGTATACTTAAAATTTTATTTGACCAAAGTTACAATAAAATCAAATTTTATCTCGGTTTGATTTTTGATAACATTTATACTGAAATGTAGATAAATTGTAAAACGTCGCAACTATATATTGTAGAGTTAATACATATTATATTTTGAAAAGTTATAAAAGAATGTAAATTAGAAAAAACATACAATGAATTCAAAAGTAAACTAATGAAACTATTTCACATATTATAAAAGTGGATAATATCACAACATAAATTAAAATAAACATATCATGAAAAAGCATATACACTCGGCTCGAACCCGCGCGCGAGGCTTGATAGGAATTGAAACAAACCACTAGACTAATGTTCATTGGTAGTTTAGAAATGCAACTTTTCATATTTACAACACAAATTAGAAAAAAAAAATTTAAAGAAACCACTGTAGCAACCGACATACATTTTTAATATATATATATATATATATATATATATATATATATATATATATATATATATATATATAATTAATAATAATAATAATAATAATAATAATAATAATAATAATAATAATATAATCAGTATTTAAGTCTGGTCGAAAAAGAGACTCCGTAGCACCCTCGAATCACGCGAGTCAGTTCATTATACATAACATATACAAACAATAATAAATATCTATATTATCTATATTATTTATAAAGTATTTTAGTAAGTTAAAATAATAATTTTATCTTTACCTTAAGACAACTATAGGGTTTGTATAGTAATATTATGATGGATTTTAGTTAAAAAAATTTAATCCATATGAATTCATTGAATTCAACAATGACAACGACCACCGCGACAACAACAATAATAACAGTATTTAAAGAAATTAGAATAGTTAATTACAAAATAAAAATATAGTTTAGTAATAAGTAATAATGTGTAATAATATACAAGTAATCAAACTAAAAATATAGGAGTTCTCAAAACTGCTTCAAGGTTCTGAATCTTATATCGTTTTTCCCTTATAATCATAAAAATATGGTGGTTTATAAAATCTAAATTTGTCATTACGATGCTCTAAACTATATTAATGTTTCGACATGATTTTTTTTCAAAACAGAATTGTCAATATAAATTTTATCCACATCTACTGATTGACTACTAATGTACAAGTATTAGTAGTCGAAATCAAGTGTTATAAATTTTAACAACCCGCGACAAAACGCGGGTTCCCACACTAGTATTGTCACACCCTCAATTTCTACAAACGGGGTTTTACCATTAAGCGCGTGACATACTAGGATCTCAGCCGATAGTTACACCAAACGACACAATAATTACAAAATATAATTGTTCATTCATTATTTTTCATCTTTCATAAACTCGCTTGCACAAAACAAAAGCCCAAACATCTGGTTGGCAACAAATACCAACTTAATGTCAAGTGTGCATTTTTATATGAAGTGATAGATGAGTAGGTGTATGTCTACCAACCACCCGAATTTGCAAATCCAAATCATCCTGATTATTTCTACAGGCTTAACAAAGCTGTCTATGGGTTGCATCAAGCTCCTAGAAAGTGGTATGAGACACTGTCACAGTACCTTTTTCAACATGGCTACAAAAGAGGTCATTGACAGCACCCTCTTCATCAAAAGAACATGTAATGACTTGATACTTGCTCAAGTTTATGTTAATTACATCGTTTTGGATCAACTAATGAAAGACTTTACAAAGAGTTTGAAAAGCTGATAAAAAATAAATTTGGAATGAGTGTCATAGTTGAAGTTAATTTCTTTTTAGGAATTCAAATGAAGCAAGTTGACAATGGCATTTTCATAAACTAGTCAAAGTATGTTCTTTACATACTAGCTAGATTTCATCTTATTGATTGTAAGTTTGCTAATAGTCAGAAACCACTTCCTAGGACCTGATCTTGATCTTGAGGGGGAATGTGTTGATAAACATCTGTACATGGCAATGATTGGGTCTCTTTTGGGCTCTTTTTCAACAGTGGAACCGACATTCGGATTTCAAAATTTATCTTTCAAAATAAATTTGCCTCAAATCCAAACCCATAAATAGCCTCTACATCAATTCTCACTCTATCTTCTTCTTCCTCATCCACATTGATTATGCCTTGAATTCTCATCAAACCCTCATCTTTCTTCCTTACTCTCACAAAAGCTCCACATATGGCCAACCCTCAACCCCAAAACCAGCTGCCATGCAGCCTCACAGGTAACATAACCAAGTTGCTCCGTTAGATGCTTCAAAAGATGCTGGTTTTTTAGACATCAGCTGAATTTTTTCCCGCTCATCATACCTCACCGCCCTCACCATAGATCTTCCTTTCTGTGAAGATCAACTCCTGGAATTCTAGAGGACTTGCCAAGAAGTCCTAATGGACGGTGAGAAGGCACTGTCTGCATCAACGTAGGGGAGAATAATTTTCATCACTCCAAAGTATGACCGGTTGTAGCATGTAGTATAAAGTATCTCATGTAACTAGTGTTAGTACTAAGCTTTGTAAGACTTGTAAACTCTTAAGAGCAATATACATCATCCTTGAAAGCCAATCTCTATCTTCTTGTGTGTTGTGTTTTTGAGTGTTCTTACTTGTTATACTTTGTTTTATTGCCTGGTTGTTTAATTTGATCTAGTAAGTATGATAAATCATCAACTGTGAAATTGTTGTGAAACATAACCGGCCTGCACATTTCTTTTATTTACCGTTCCACTTTAGCTTAGGTAAATACTTTGTAATATCTTACATATCATCACATAACATGGAATATTAGATAGCATCCTTATATAAACCATACATATGAGAACTTTTTATTGAAGACACATTAATGCTTAGTAAACTCTTAGTCAATCACTTAGTAAAATCCATGGTAAAAATATCCCAAGTGTCCTAATGCGGATAATAGTGAGTCAATGCGGATGGCTAAGCTAAATGCGGGTGAACTAATGAGACAACCAATGCGGGTGGCCAACAGTTGGTGTGCGGGTAGTAACAAATGCAGATGACAACGAATGCAGATGCACAATACTAGCAAATGCGGATGAACACTAATGTGAATAACCAAATGTGGAAGACCAACACTTGGTTAATATGGCTAATTGGAACAAATGTAGGTGAAAGGACAATGTGGACACCCAATGTGGGTGATCAACACTTGGTCAATACAAGAAATAATGATGAATACAGATGAACAATTCAAGATGAACCACATAAGCGGTAATAGTATTTAAATGCGGGTGAGTAAAACCTCCTGCCCAATTTCATCATTAGTGTTTTTATACCATAACCAAATCATGCACGATCCTAATTCATAGATCTAGTCCTCATATAGCTAGGGTTCATCACTAGAACCTACCATGCATGAAACATCATCATAAATCATGTTAAAAACATGATATTTATGTAAAAATGCTACATTTATTGGAGCAAACATCAATTTACAAAGGTTTATCGTATGAGTATGCATATCAACCCCAAAAGTATAGAAAACATGTAAATAAAAGGAGCTAGAACTCACATTTGAAGCCTTTTAGCCAAAAAACCCCTAAACCCAAGAGTAGGAACCGTTCTTCACAGACACACGTAAGGTTTTAAACTTTATGCATAGAAACACATTTAAACATCTTAGAATCCTATATCTAGGTTATCTCTATAAAAAAGTATGATAAAATATACCTTTTTCAAATTCTTCAACTTTCTCTCTCTAGAATTGCAAGGAGCTTTCTCTATCTAACTTTGAGGGTGATTTGAGTGCATAAAAACAAGAGTAGAGGCTACCCTTCCCTTTTTATGCCCACACATGGGAGCAAGTTTCATTTACCACCTTCTAGCCCCTCGACTTAAATTTCAAAACTACCCTTTAACTCCTTTCTCTTCTTTCTTTTTAAAGTTTCAGGGTGTTACACCCACTATTTGATGATATTATGTTGGATATGAAAGAAGCGGACCATCATAATTGGTTGGGTTGCAATCAGAAAGACCTAACCATTGTAGAATGTCCAAGATATATTTTTGTTGAGACAACTCGACATTCTTTTCATGATGAATAACTTCAATTCCCAAATATTATTGAAGTTGACCAAGATCTTTAATCACAAGGGAGGTATACGGCTATTTGTTGATGTTGTCAATGGCTGAGTTATTGTTGCCGGAGATGATGAATCATCCATATAAACAAGAACATAAACTAAGATAGTTCCTGCTTTGAGGATGAACAAAAGATGGGTCTATTTTGGACTCGAAAAGGCCAACTTGCTTAAGAATTATTAAAAGACGATTGAACCTGGCTTGCAAAACTTGTTTGAGTCCATGCATATAGTTTCTAATACATCGCCATGTAAGAATGCATTTTCCACGTCAAGCAAACGGAGAGATCATTTTTAGTGACAGCCAATGACAACACTACTCGAATGGCGGTGGATTTAATAACGGGACTGAAATTCTCATGCTAATCAATGCCATGTTGATGATGAAACCATTTTGCCATGAGTCGTGCTTTGTAACGGGTAAGTTTGCCTTGTTAATCCAACTTTAACTTGTAAAACCCATTCATAGTCAACAAGAATATTACTTTGATCACAAGGGACATGTTTAGTTCTTCTTAAGCACTTGAAACTCTTCCCATGATGCCACTTTGAAGATTTGTTGGCTATGGTAAAAGTACCTTTTTTGCCATGAGTCGCGCTTTGTAACGGGTAAATTTGCCTTGTGAAACCATTCGTCAACAAGATTAGTACTTTGATCATAAGAGACATGTTCCTTCTTAGTAAGCATTTGAAACTTGTGGTTCATAGCACGACGTCGCTTTGAAGATTTGTTGGCAACGGTAAAGAAAGTAGGAAAAGATGGAGAACTACGGAAGGTGGTGGTAGGGTAGGCTGATGGGTTGTACGCTGTGGTTCTTTTTAGATTTTGTCTTAGGTTTGGGGGTTAAGAATAAGGAGGAGGTGGGGGTGGCGGAGGTGGTGATGGAGTTTAAATGGGCAAATTAGGTGATGGAGATGAAGTAGTACAGGAGCGGGGCGATGAAGGGGAATTAATAGGTTTGGGTGATGATTGTGGGTTGTTCGAATGCCATTAGGTTGGGTCAATATTTAGTGAGGTGATGACAAAAGGATCTTTTATGGAGGCATCTGTTGTGAAAGTACAGTGGATCCGGAAAGATGGAGACATATTGGGACGGGTTAGAGGTTGGTGGTGGTGAAAAAAGTTAGTTGTGGAATTGGAAAACATTTTCGTTGGAACAATCATGTGCAATGTAAATGTGTTTGATGGCAGTGTTAAAACATCAATAGCCATGATGTTTTGGACTGTAATCGAGGAAGAGACATGCTGTCAAATGAAAGTCCATTTTGTGGCAGTTATATGGAAGTAAGTAGGTAAAGACAACTAAAGACTAGAAGAAATGTGTAATAAGGTTTGCGAATGAAACTATGTTGAAAGGGAGAATTGTTGGATGAGATTCGAGATGGTAGACAGTTTAAACAACAGTCTCAAAAGAGAAATGCTAGAATTGTTGTCGAAGATTAGATTGGGCAAGAAGAGCAAGTCCGGGCCCAACGACATGACGATGACGACGCTCGACTATATCATTTTGCATATCAAATTTGCATGCTAAAAGGAAAGACCACATAAAGCAAGCATGATAATCAACACATTACATAAGAAACCGAAAACATCACAATATATCAAGTCTAAAGTTTTATGGCTTCGAAAATTTGAGGGTTGCAATGGAAGTTTAGATGATTTTCCTAATTAGAACGTCGTACATGAACACAATTTTGAAAAGACTGGTGATGAAAAACTAGAAATAACATTATAAAATACACGATGTGGATGACCAAGGCGAAGTGGCATACTCTTATGCTAGAGTAAGATAAAGACAAGCATGACTAGATCTTAATCCTTCAATAGTTCACCAATGTTTGCTAGAGTAGTGGCATACTCTTCTGCTCGAGTAAGATAAAGTAGATGGGTTTTTCATCGCCTTTCATCATAATTCAAAGAAGTTGAGTTTTAAGAGTGTACTCACGAGATTATGTATTTGGTGCATAAGCATGTTCTAGGGAAAGCCAAACTTCACTAGATGTTTGGCCTTGAACATGCTTAAAAGTTGCTTCAGAGATGGTTGATGTAATGAGCATGAGGACGTGTCATCATTAGCTATCCAATGTGAATGGATAGAGTTATCACCGGTGGTTGTGATAGAAATGGCAGTTTAGGATAGGCATGATATAGTACCATCCACATAGCCAAGTAAGTTGTTAGAAACTAAAAATGGCTCGATCATGGCATTACAATATCTGTAATTTGTAAGAGAGAGGGTGAAGGCAAATTTATGAGAATTAAGAGCATTTTTTTTGTTGATGTGCAACAATGGTTGCCATATTATTTTTGCAATAGGAGGACAAGTAGAATGGGTTTTAGGTGGCAATTGGTGGTGTTTGAGGTAGCCGGAGTTTTTCTATGCAGTAATGGTTGGGCGGTATAATTAGGGTTATGTTTTCTTGGCTCTGATACCAAGTAAAACCGTGTATCATGAGTTGGGAATGATTGATTTATCATTAATAGCTGGATATTACAATTATAAACCCTAAAGAATTATAAATGCAAAATACACACCCTAGAATAGTCTAACATATATGTGTGTGTATGCATATGTGGTTGATGCAAGGAACTCACCTCTACATCTTTTCGTTGAACTTTTTTTTGGTTTGACTTGGTCCAAAAGCCGTAGTACCTACCTTCTTAGCAACACACTTGAATAGTGATAAGAGAAAATTAATATCAATACCACAAGACGGATTATATATTTCAAAGATTCAACAAAAGAACATGAGATAGGAAATTGGTTAACATGTGTGCGTAAAATACACATCCTAATATAGTCTAACATATATGTGTGTATGCATATGTGGTTGGCGCAAGGAACTCACCTCAACATCTCTAGGTTCCACTTTTTTGGTTTGACCTGGTCCAAAAGCTGCAGGACGTACCTTTATAGCAACACACCTAAATAGTGATTAGAGAAAATTAATATCAATACCACAAGAGGGATAATATATTTCAAATATTCAACAAAAAGCATGAAATAGGAAATTCGTTAACTCCATAGTAGCTAGTATAGGCTTCTTCCCACTAAACACGCCGCTATTGAACTTCTAGCAAAAACCCCGCTGTTGAACTTCTAGCAAAAACCTCCACAATAACCGGTATAGGTTTCTTCCCGCTAAGCATGCCTGCTGTTGAACTTCTAGCAAAAACCTCCATCAGAAACCTACAAATATACACCATCTTATGTTACCTTATATAATTTCATGAAATAACTTCATGAACATGCTATATTGATTGTAGAAATGATAAAACATACAAACCTCAAAAGTTGTGCCAGCCACCAAACAATCAGACAACTTGAGTTGTGCCTGATAACTGGACAACAACAAAAAATTAGCGGTGACTACAAAAAATAAGAATGACGTTTAGTAGAGAACATAAAACTACGCAATTTGAAACTTGAACCTAACACAATTGGTGAACGACCTCCGGAAACACCAATCATTTCTTAGAGTTTTTTATTGCCTAACATCACAAGTTTCTCCAATGACTTTTCCAAATGGCCTCATACCAACCGACTAGAAAAAGAAACAGAAACTATCATTGCAGCAAACATAGAACTAAGGCTGGTAGCCTAATAAGGTAAAAATGCAGCATCCCTTGTTAGTGTTCAATCCCTAATTGAAATAAGAACCTAACAATTTCTATCTTAAATGTTAAAGTCTAATGCGCATTTTGAATGAACTATATAAGAACTGCACCACTTGTGCTAACCTCCATGCAAATGAATCATAGTCCTTGAAGATCAACCTACTTGATTAATAAATCATGGCCATCGTCATAAATGATCAAAAAAAATATTATCTCATCAACAAAACAGCAAAACATTTGTTTGACCTCTTCAAGGTCAAAACATCAAGGTTTTATTTTTATTTTTATTTTTTTTTTTGGGTTAGGGAGGGTTTTGACTAGCATATTTCAACATGATCGGTACAAAAATGCTAGGAGCATGATAGGAGTTTAATCTATCCAAACAAGTGCTTGATTTTGTTGAATGAGCCATAAAAATTGAAAAGGATGAAAGTGGGGACCTGCCAAGAACCTTTAATGGGTCTGCTTCTTCTCCCTTTACAAGTACCTCATGGATCTTGCAATGTGTCTGAAACTCTAAATATAAACCCTCCACTCGTAATTATTTAACAAATCAATAAAAAAAATAAAGTCAATCAAGAGTTTATAGAATGTGTCATAAAAAAGAAAACAAGGAAATCAAATAGAACTCTTCAAATCAACAAGACAACCAACAGATAATGTCAACCTCAAAATCCTAAGTCTGTTCCAAACACCACTCTTTAAATTTAAGCCTACAAATCATAAGTCTCTCTCTTTCTTCCAGCAAGCACAGATAAATATGAAACTACATAATGCGTAGGTGTTCTTAATATTGATGAATAACTGAAGGCAGGGCCGGCTCAACCATTTTAGTGGCTTAAGGCGGGGTTAATTTTGGAGGCCTTTTTCTTAAGTTTTTAATAAAAACCCTCCTTCTTTATCCGGGCTTGGTACAGGCAAAAATAAACTAAATAACTTATATTTGGCGGATTTAAATTTTTTTTTTAATCTACTTTTTATATATTTAAAAAACATGCGAAACATTTATATAAAACTTATTTTTCTAGCTTTTTTTGAAACAAACTCTTTAATCAAATCTTCATACTCAATCTCATAAGATAAATCTTTTTCAATTGACAAAATAGCTAACCCATTTAATCTTTTTCTAGCAGGCTCAAGTTTTAAAAATTAAAATTAATACCAAGACTAGTCTGGCCCAAAACAGAACAGTTAGCCCAAAACGTAGTAGCTAACCCAAAACTGTAATTACCCTAGCCCAAACACTGAAAAAACTTGAGGCTCTCAACATGTGGAGGCCTTAGGCTATCGCCTGGCCTAATAACCTTATTGGGCCGGCCTGACTGAAGGTATATGCAACTTAGGTATTCTTAACAGATAATGTCAACATCAGAATCCTAAGTCTGTTCCAAACACCACTCTTTAAATTTAAGCCTACAAATCATAATTCTCTCTCTTTCTTCGATAAATATGAACTACATAATGTTTAGGTATTCTTAATATTGATGAAGCCTACAAATCATAATTCTCTCTTTCTTCCTGAAAGCACAGATAAATATGAACTACATAATGTTTAGGTATTCTTAATATTGATGAATAACTAAAGGTATATGCAACTTAGGGTGTACCTTGTTAGAATTCCTGGCGTTTAGAAAATCCTGTGACCTTGAATAGACATTATAGGCTCATATTTTGATCCTTCAGCTGAAACCTGAACACAAAATTGAACGAAATAATTCAATAATTATTTATAGATCTTTGTGTCCATCCGCACCAAGTTTAGCATCAGTCAAAGAAGAAAATATATAGTTACCTAAACAGAGAACCAAGAGTTGATGAGTGACAAAAGGATGATAGCTGTACTCAACAATTTGATCAGAATCAATTTAATTTCCTTCCCTAAATTATACTTTTACTTGTATATATAAACTTCAAAAGTATCCACTTATTCTACGTGTCAAAAAATATAAAAAATAAACTATACAACATAAAACATAGAAATGAGATAACTATAGAAAACCAACCACCTTATCAAGGTGAGTAGGAGCAACCCAAGAATCCACAATCACCAAGGTGCGCTCTCGCATATGCCTTTTGTTGTCACCAATGCATTTCACAATCACCAACTAGATGATCAAGGGTCAACTGAGCCAGTAGCAAGCAACAAGCAAGATAGGGCATTTGATTAAAAGACATAATGTTACTTCAAAGTTTCTATGCATGTGAGTCTATGTTCAAGCAAGGAACTCACCTCAACATCTTCGGGTTCAACTTTTTTGTTTGACCTGACCAATGGCTTTCTAGCCAACAGTAGTCTTTGCAGGACCAACCTTCTCAGCAGCAAGCTTAGATAGTGGTAAGAGAAAATTAATATTAATACCAAAAAGAGGGATACTATATTTCAAAGATTTAACAAAAACGAATGAGACGTGAGATTGGTGAAACTCACAGCAGTCGAAATAGGCTTCTTCCCACTAAGCATGCTTGTTGCTGACCTTCTAACAAAACTTCCCAAGATGTCTGCAAATATATACCATCTAATGTAATCTTATACTCATGATTCACACTGCAGCCAACACATTAAGGATAAATAACTTGTACACATGTCACTTTTAAGAATAATACTAAATAGTAGTAACAACACATTAACTAAAGACATGATAAAGCAAGCAAACCTAGAAAGATGATACAATTGTTGAGCCTGACAATTGGACCAGTGCAGAAACAAACAAGGGTAACTCTGACATGTAGATGAGTGACTCAAAGTAATAAAAGTTAGCATTTGGAAACCTGAAAACACCAATAATTTCTGAGCGCATTATTCGCCTAACTAACATCGTTAAGTTTCTCCAGTGACTTATCCAAAGGCCTCATACCAACTTACTAGAAAGAGAAACAGAAAACCGATACTCATTGTAGCAAAAATAAGACCATTGCCAAAAGTAATAGGGCGATATACCTTTGCTATTTCTCTAACCTTTGAATTGCTTGAGAGTATTAGTGAGTGCTTTTGTCATGGTAGGATAATTCTCTTTTAATTTTTCCTATAAAAAAATAATTTATAAATTGGAAGTCAAAAAAACATCACAGAACATACGAATTAACTTCTCAACCGACTGCTGTGGAGTGCTTCAAATTTAACTTTGAATGAGATCGTTATTGCAGGAAAGAACATCATGTTAGTGAATGTCACAACTCTCAATCCATTACCTAAGAGACTATGGGATCAATAAGATATATTATACTAAACATGTAGCATGCTTGTTTCACTTATATTTATCATTATTGTCAAAATGAGAAACCTTCCAAGTTTCTATGTGGCACTTTCTTACTGGATTATCGTATCTACTTGAACGTGAGATCCTAAGCTGTATGCATGTGGGTTTGGCGCAAGGAACCCACCTCAACATCTTCAGGTTCAACTTTTTTGGTTTGACTTGGCCATCAATAGTACGTCCTACCTTCTTAGCAACAGACCTTAAATAGTGATGAGACAAAATTAATAACAATACCACAAGAGGGATAATATATAAAGTTTTATCAAAAACATGAAACGGGAAACAGGTTAACCCCACAGCAGCCAGTTTAGGTTTCTTCCCGCTAAGCATGCTTGTTGCTAATCCTTCTAGCAAAAACCACATAGGAAACCTGCAAATATATGCCATCTAATGTTATCTTGCGCCTTATTTCACAATACTCTCAACACATTAAAATAAAATCATAAATAACTTCATGAACATGTTATTTTAGAATAACACTAAATAGTATTAGCAACAATATTAATTGAAGAAATGATAAAACGTACAAACCTCGGCAGTTAAACTGTTGGTTCAGGCCCCAAAATACACAGAGTTAACTCACACTTAGAAAAAATGCTTCCGCGTATTTTAGTCAAAGGAATTACAAAATACTACTATTTATATAAGCAAATAAAAACATATGCTAAATTAAACCCACTAAGCTAAATTCTAGAGCTACTCCACGTTCTGTGGCTTACACAATCATATGCAACAAACCCGGTCAACTTTGACCAAGTTTCACAAATCAAGTTATGGTCACATAATATTCTCCTCCATGCAAACTTCGATTCCAACATAGTGCTTTTTACCCGCTGACCCATTCGTTTGTCAAAGATCCATTAACCCATGACCTGACTTGATGTTTAACTCCATGATTCGCTTGACCCCTGAACGAACCCGATTAATCCAACATAAACCAGACAATCGGACAACTTGTGCCTGGTAATTGGACACTACAATAAATAGGGGTGACTCTTACAGGTGGATGAGTGACTCTTAGTAAAGAACTTAAAGCTAAACATTTTGAAACCTGGACCTAACACAGGTGGTGCACGACCTCCAGAAACACCAATCATTCCTGAGAGCTTTTTTTTTTTTTTTTTGCCTAATATCACAAGTTTCTCCAATGATGTTCCAAAGGACTCATACCAACTGACTAGAAAAAGAAACAGAAAACTATTATTGCAGCAAAATTAGAACTATAGGCTGGTAGCCAAAAACAATAAGGTGAAAATGCAGCATCTCAGGTCCCATCATTGAGACACAATACTATAACCAAACAAATTCTAACGAAATGAGAAGTTAACAATTTCTATCTTATATGTTAAAGTCGAATGCATTCTTGAATGATCTATATAAGAATTGCACCACTTTCACTAACCCTCATGCAAATGGAACATAGTCCTTGTGCACTTTGAGAATGATAGCCTTTCTGCTCGTGTCAATGCAATGGGTTACCCAGTTCAGTAAACACACAAGTGGGACTTAAAAAAATCACAAATTACCAAAAGAGCCTACAATAAGACAAGAATGACATAGTTCTATACATACATAAACATAAAACAATAGCAATTTTTTATTTGACATGTTATATTCAAAAGTATATACCTTGGAGTCCCCACCTTCAACAATATTGGCAAGAGTAGAACATCCACCCTTGTGAATTGCTTGGAGGAAACAGTGCTCTTGTTATTGTGGTCTTTTTCTCTTTGGATTTTTCCTATTGAAATATATTGGTAGACAAAACTAGTGATAGAAAATGACAACAAACTCTGAGGCCAACATGCTTGTGCAAAACAGTGTAAAAAAATTATGATTATAAATGATTTAAACAGATATTACTTCATCAACAAAACAGAAAAAAAAGTGTTTAAGCTCTCATGAACATCAACCTACTCAATTAACAAAATTATGGATAACATTATAAATGATCTAAACAAATATTATCTCATCAACAAAACAGGAAAACATTTCTTTAAGCTCTTGTGATCTGTGGGTCAAAATTAGGAAGACATTTCTATAATAGCTCTTTAAGCTATTATAGAAAAAGAACAATGACGCATGTGACGAAAGATAGCAATACTTATATTGATAACATACTCTTAACACTAGATTCTTGAGAAGGACCATAGCCCGAAGCCTCAGCCACAACACAACTTCCTGTTCTGGTTCATGCCTTGCTCAGATCTGGCAAGAAAAGGAAAATATATTTGTAACTGAAGGCAACTAGAGATAATTCTTCATATGAAAAAGAGAAAAACTAGATAAATTTACTAATTAATCAAAAAACCAAACAAAATATGAGCTCAATACAACACTAAGCTTAACAAGAGATAAATTTTCATCATAAATTGGAAAAACTAGATAAATTTAAGGCAGTCAACATTTGTATCTAGTCAACTTGGTTGTAAAATTTATGGAATAGAGAATATCAATGCCATCACATAAGTTATAGAGCTAAATAATTTCACTTCAGATAACTTAGTGTTGACTTAGAATGTCTGATAAAGAACATGCAGAACAGAGGGAGGATGACACAACAATAAAATGATATTAAGACGAACTTGCATTTTTCAACATGAACAGTAGAAAATTAAGCAAGATGATACCTGAAGGTGTTTAAACTTGAAAAAGGATGAAAGTTTCTAGAAGGTAACCTGCGGGCCCTTTCAAGAACCTTCAAAGGGTCTGCCTTTTCTCCCTTCACAACTACCATATGGGTCTAAGGGTCTTAAAAGCACGTCAAATCAATCATCAATTCAATCAAATGATCCTGAAATGAATTATAAAAAAAGCAAACTAAAACATCATACAAATGGTATATTCCATCAAAACAAGGGTTAGAATAACCTTCGCCTCCAAGCAAAGAAGAAAGATGAAAACCTACTGTACAATTTTCCCAGTCCCACCAGGAACAGAAGCGTAAGCTGACTCAACTGACCAGTTGTACAGGTGCAATTACAACTAGTGACTAGACAGATTGAAGCAGCCTTGCTATGTTTATCATCTCGCTCTGCTGTTAAACTTGTAAAAATTTGTGAGCATTTCACGGGTTCACTGACCTGCAAAGAAGTGAAAGGCATGAAAAACTTCAACTATAAGATGAACCTTTAAAGGTAGGTTGAGCATGTACCTCTTAGCCAGTACTATCTAGCAAAAATCCAACAAAATCAACAGACTGTATTCTTGTATTGTTATTTCTAGAAAGCAGACCTTCAAAAATAGAAGGGAAAGTTTTGCAAACAGAATAAGTATGCATGATCTAGTTCATTAGTTCCCAAAATTTTTCCTCCAATTATCAATGTTGTGCCTGCACAAAAAGAAATTATAATAAGTCTGCACTTGTCTTAGGTCTAGTAATTGTTTATCAAATGAACTAACACCCTCCCAGTAAAACCTTAAACTTATTTCAAATGGCATTATGATTAAAATAAAATGTAACGTCAACTATGTTTATGTGCTCCAAAAATTGGATCAGAGATTAAGCTAACATCACAGACTAACTCATTTCAAATAGTCTAGTCTGAAAGCATGAGATCATAGAATGAATCAGAAAAAAGGAAACAAAAACATCACATCATACTGAATCAAAAAAAAGGTTAGAATAACCTTCTCTTCCAAGCAATGAAGAAAGATGGAAGCTTCAAATTCGTTCATGGTGTAGTTCTTGTTTCTTAACATGTCAAGGAGCTCTAGGAGGAATTCCAGCACCAAAAATCATGTTTATAAGCGAACTTAGTTCTTGTTTCTTAACGTGTCAAGGAGCTCTAGGAAGAATTCTAGCACCTAAAATCATATTTACAGTCGAACTTACTTCTCGTTTCTTAACATGTCAAGGAGCTCTGGGAGGAATTCGAGAACCTAAAATCATATTTCCAAATGAATTTAGTAATTTTTCTACATAAAACATTGTACATATATGAAACGAAAGTAATCCAAAATTCAACCTTTAGCAGCCAAGATGTGTAGATGTGTTGGATTTACATAATTGCAAACCAACAGATTTCAATAACAGTTAACACTTCAATTATTTCTTTGGAAACTGTTAGGAGTGCCCTCTGAAGCGTCTCAATCCCATCAACTTGTTTTTTGAAACTTTGATGGAGTAGAAACTATATGACTAACAACTTCAATAACCTGCTGTTGTTGCTGGCCTTGCAGATTTTTATCAAGTCCAAACAGGAACAGCATAGAGTAGACGAATTAAAACTCAACCAATAGCAAGTCCTTGGAAAGTTGGAAGGCTTCAACTTATTCTTTAAATGAGGTAATTTCAGCAGGAAAGGATGTCATAATTATGAAATACATATTGATGAATAGCACAATCATTGATAAATATGAAAACGAATTTTAATCAACTTACCATTAGTTATTAAAAGAAATCCTGATTCAAACCAATAACATATTTATTGTATTAAGTATACAACGTTCTTGTTTCATTTTTATTTATAATTAATTTGAAAACAAGAAACCTTAAAGTCATTCTTTCCATGTGGCACTCTTCAACTGGATGATAGAATCTACTTGAACAAGAGACCCTAATCTACTTTCGATTTCTTGAAGGATCAACAAAGCCAGCTGCAAGCAACAATCAAGATAGGGCATTATATTAAAAAACAAAATGCTACTTCAAAATTTCCTATACGTGAGTGTCTGTGTTTAACACAAGGAACTCAACTTAACATCTTCAGGTTCAACCCTTTTTGTTTGACTTGGTTCATCTGCTTTCTTACCAAGAGCTGTCTTTGCAGCAAGCTTAAATAGTTGTAAGAGAAAATTAATATCAATACCAAAAGGAGGGATACTATATTTCGAATATTCAACAAAAGGCATGAGACGTGAGATTGGTGAAACTCACAGCAGCCGAATAGACTTCTTCCCACTAAGCATGCTTGTTTCTGACCTTCTAACAAAAGCTCCATGAGAAGTTTGAAAATATATACCATCTAATGTAATCTTGTACTCTTAGTATGTCAGTTTAAGAATACTACTAAATAGCATTAACAACACAATACTTGAAGACATGATAAAACACAAACCTAGGAAGATGATACGGGTTGTTGCTCCTGACAATTGGACAGCAGCAGAAACATTAAGAATAACTTTGATAAGTAGATGAGTGACTAATGACTTCTCCAAAGGCCTCATACAAACCGACTAAGGTAGATATAGATAAATGTTCTTCATTGCAGCCAAAAAATAGTACTATAGGCCCATAGCCAAAAACATTAGGGTGTTATACAATTTGCTATTTCTCCAGCTTTGTAAATCGCGTGGAGAGTATTAGTGAGTGCCTCTGTCATATTAGGCTTCTTCTTTCCTATAAAAAACGGGGATTTTATGTATATGTTGGAAGTAAAAAAAAAAAAAAAAACAGCACAGAACAGACGAATTATAATCTCAACTACAGGCCAAGTTCTTGGAAGTGTTTCAATTTGTTCTTTGAATAAGGTAATTGCTGCAGGATAATATGAAATACAATTCTAAATCAACTTTACTGATAACAATTAGTAGAAATCTATTACCTAAGAGACTATGCAATTGATAAGATATTTATTATACTAAGCATGCAACATTCTTTTTCAATTAATTTATCTCACCTTCAAGTCGCTCTTTCGATGTGGTACTATTAACTGGATTATAGTTGTAACTTGAACAAAAGATCCAAATCTGCTTTCAATCTCCTCAAGGGTCAACTCAGCCTGCAGCAAGCAACAATCAAGATACAGTATTTGATTTAACAGGGACATAATGTCCGCCCAAAACTTCCCAAGTCTTAAGTTTATTTATATATTTCTGTGTTTCGATCAGGGAACTCACCTCATTGTTATTTATCATTATTGTGAAATGAGAAATCTTCAAGTCGCTCCTTCCATGTGGCACTCTTCAGCTGGATTATGGCATATACCTAAACGAGAGATCCTAATGTGCTTTCAATATCTCCAAGGGATCTCAGCCGGCTGCAAGCAAGATAAAGTATTTGATTAAAAAGACATAATGTTCATCCAAGACTTCCTAAGCATGTAGATTGTTTGTATAGGTGTGTGCATGTGTGTGTTTTCCCCGCGAGGAACTCACCTCAACATCATCAGGTTTAACTTGTTTTCTTTGACTTGGTCTGAAAATACATAAGGTAGTTGTATATCTTTGCTATTACTGTCAAGACTGAAAATGCAACATCTGGTGCCCCATAATTTAGACACTACAATAACCAAACAAATTCTAATTAATTGTTTAATAATATATACAAAAATAAGAAGTTAACATTTTATATCTTTAATATTAAAGTCAATGCATTGTTGAATGATCTATATAATTTCACCAACCTCCTTGTAAATGAGAACATAGTCCTTGTGTACTTGAAGAATGATTGTCTTCTTGCTAGTTTCAATGCAATGTGTTACGCTATTCAGCGAACACACAAAGGAGACTTGATTATTGATGGCTGATTTAACATCTGATTAGAACATATATATATATATATATATATATATATATATATATATATATATATATATAGACACCGAAAGAATCACAACTTACCACAATAACATGCAAAAAGACAATGACATAGTGTTATATATGCAGATACATAAAATGAAAGCAAATTCTCCTTTAACCTATTCATGAAGTATATGCCCTAGTCCTTACCTTCAACATTATCGACAAGAGTCACACATCCATCCTTGTGAATTGCTTGAAGGGTATTAGTGAGTGCTTCTCTTTATAAAAAAAAGTAAATATTTTATAAATTAGAAGTCAAAAATAATAATAGCAAAAGCAACAAACTCAAACATGAAACACATGACCATCATGCTTGGGCAAAACAACCCTCCTGAACGTACTTAGATAATAAATTATGGCCATCATTAAATAATTTAAACTAATATTATTACATCAACATTAAAGGAAAAAATTCATTTAAACTCTCGAGATCATCAACCCACTTAATTAATAAAGTGTGGTCATCATCATAAATGATTTAAACAAATACTATATCATCAACAAAACAAGAAAACATTTGTTTAAGCACTCGAGATTTGTGGGTCAAAATCTCAAGAAATATGGGGGAATATTATTAGAAGAGAATAACGAGTCACGAAAGTGAAGAAAGATAGCAACACTTATATTGAAACCATACTCTGGGCAGCAGATTTTTCACAAGGACACAGCCCAAATCCTCAGCCACAACTTCCTGTTCTGGTTTCTGTCTTGCTCACATATGGTAAGAAAAGGAAAAGATACTCATAACTATGATTTTCATTAGTATAAATAAAATAGATTTATTACTAAGTGAACACAAACAAGACATAAGCTAGGTGCAACACTAAGCCTGACTAGAGATAATTTGTCATCAAAACATGGAAAAACTAGACAGATTTATTGCAATCAATATTTAGCACTAGATGACTTGGTTGTCTGAAGTATAGACTACAATATATCAATATTGTCACATAAGTTATAGAACTAAATTTCTTCACCACGGTTAACTTAAAGTGGATATGGCATGCCTGATATATAAAAATGCAGAACAGAGGGAGAACAATGCAACAAAACCTTAGTTGTCATTGTACGTTATTAAACCAGAACTGAGACAGACTAGCATTTTTCAACAAGTGATGGACTTACCATGTGATGAAAGTTAGGAGCATGATACCTGTAGGAGCCACACAAGTGAGGACTTTCTTGAATGAGCCATAAAAATTTAAAAAGATGAAAGTTTCCAGAAGGTCTCTGAAAGAAGCTAACCTAGGGACCTATCAAGAACCTTTAATGGGTCTGCTTCTTCTCACTTCACAAGTACCTTATGGGTCTTGCAATGTGTCTGAAACTCTGAATAAAAACCCTCCACTTGTAAGTAATTAACAAATCAATAAAAAATTCAGCAAGTTAAACAAGAGTTTATCTTATGAGTCACAAAAGGCAAACAAGAACATCAAATAGAACTCTTCAATTACGGAAACCAACCAACATATAATGTCATTAGTTTTGAAAAATAACCTCAAAATCCTGAATCTGTTCCAAACACCACTTGCGACCTTGATTCGCTCTCTTTCTTCCTGCAAGCAAAGATAAATATGAAACTACAGTATGCTTAGAAATTCATAATATTAATATATAACAGAAGGTATATGCAACATAGGGCATACCTTGTTAGAAGCCCTGATTTTAGAAAGCTTGTGACCTTTAATAGACATTATAGGCTCTTGTTTTGATCCTTTGGCTAAATCCTGAAGACAACTGAAAGAAATAATTCAGTGTTTAATTATAGATCAGTGTAAACAACAAAGTTGAGCTGCTATATTATACTAAATAAAGAAATTTACTCTTCGATGCATAATCGTTAGATTTTCCAATCTTTGAGTGTGTTTCCGTTGTATGTCAAGATAAAATTGTTATAGGGTTTTTCAAGAATAATTGCTAACACAGGTCTATAGATATCTTTTACATTCTTCATGACCTACAGTGCATAAGAACATGGTTAAGAAAGATTACAGAAGTTAATATAAAGGTTATTAAAATAAGTAGTTTGACACACCCTTTGATCTGGTCCACGAAATCTACAATATCTCCGCAAGCACACTTCAGCTGCTTTACGAACATCTGCTTATTTATCTAGGAAACAAACAGAAAATACTTAATCTGCTGATTTAAAATTGCATATTGACAAATAAAATAATGAATATAGTATTGTATAAATGACCTTCATAGCAACAGCAACTGATCTCAGCAATTGAATAGCATCAGGAAACTCTGTAAGTGGTCGGGATACCTAACAAGGTCTCTGCATACATCCACACCACGTTTAGCATCAGTCAAAGAAGAAACAATATACCCAACAGAGAACCAAGAGTCAAGTGTAACAAAAGCCAAAAGGATGATGGTTGTAATAATCCATCTGATTGGATTCTCGTATATTCTCCTTGTCTAGATTAGACTTTAGCTTGTATGAAAACTTGAGGATCCACTTGTTCTCTTTGTCAATAAATATAAAAAAATAAACTATACCATAGAAAACAGAGAAATGAAGAAACTGGATGAATTTATTGCAATCAACATTTAGAACTATAGGACTTTGTTGTCTGAAGTATAGACTACAAAATATATATGTTGTCACGTAAGTTATTGAACTAGATAACTTCACCTCGGTTAACTTTTTGTATGATATACGAACATGCAGAACAGAGGAAGAACGATACAACATAAACCCTAGTTGCCTGGTTCATTATAAAACAAGAACTGAGACAGTACGTCTTGCATTTTTCAACATGAACAGTAGAGAAAAAATATATATAGGAGCATGATACCGCCTGTAGTAGTTTAATGTAACCAAACAAGTAAGGCGTTAGCCCTAAAATTGACTAATTAATATAAACCCTCCACTGGAAATTAGTTAACAAATTAGCTAGATTCTAATTTATACATCAAAGAGGCGGTGAAAAACAAGGGTTAGAGTAACCTTCTCCACCAAGAAAGGAAGAAAGATGGAAATAAAACATCATTAGGAGTTAATGACGCAAAATTGTGAATCAACGTAGGTAATACAAGTTACTAAAACCTTCCAGCATCGATCATTTTCATTGTCATTTTAATTTTAATTTTATTTGTTGAGATTGTGATCATTACTAAATATATTAAACAAGATTTGCGAATATTACTACAAAATAGGAGTATGACTTTTTTTCTCACCATTACAATTTTTCATTTTAATTGTTGTGATCATACTAAATATATTAAACAAGATTTGCGAATATTACCAGGAGATAGGAGTATATATGACTTTTTTTTCTCGCCATTACATTTTTTCATTTTAGTTGTTGTAATCATTACAAAATATATTAAACAAGATTTGCGATATTACTAAAAGATAGGAGTATGATTTTTTTCTCACCATTACATTTTATCATTTTAGTTGTTGTGATCATTACATTACAAAATATATTAAACAAGATTTGCGATATTATTAAAAGATAAGAGTGTGACTTTTTTCTCACCGTTACATTTTATCATTTTAATTCTTGTGATCATTACAAAATATATTAAAAAAGATTTGCGAATGTTACTAATAGATAGGATAGGAGTACGACTTTTTCTCTTACAGTTACATTTTACCAGTTTGATTATATAGTTTTAGCCTTTGTGGTGATTACAAAATATAGTAAAAAGATCTTCGAATTTTTTTCAGGTGAAATGCGAAATCAGTTAGTTATAATTACGGAATTTCATATATTTATGCGAAATCAATTGGTTATAATGGTATTTATTTATTTCATTTTTAATAATTTATAAATTAATGTAAAAGTAATGATACATTTTTTTAACTTATATTTAAATTATTTTGGTAATAAAATTAGAGTAAATTACTATTTTCGTTCATGAGGTTTGACGAAAACAACGGGTTCAGTCTAATAGTTTATTTATTACACTGACGGTTCAATAGTTTCGAGTTTTGTTTCAATTTCACTCAACCCATTAATTAACTTTCGGTTAGCTTAGTAGGAATTGACGATACTACCCCTGTAAGTACCAAGATGCAAATTAAACCACACCGAAGAACCAGCCACAACCTCCGACCTCTCTCCGGCCGCCACCTGCAGCCGTTCTCTCCGACCATCACTCCCAAAACACCGTCTCCCCCACTACATTTCCACCCCCCAAACCAGATCTAGTCCTACAGATCTAAGATCCGATATGTTAGAAATAGATCTGAGAATAAAAGATGATAATGTTGCGACGATGGTGGATGTGGACGTGGTGATGCATAATGGAGATGCCGGTGGTTCTTTTACAAAAAAAAAAACGAGAAGGATGAAGTCCCAGCTGTATTAAATTTGAGTCACATATGAAATTAGGGTTTCATTTTCCCATTTCGTTGATGGTGGTTCTGGTCTTCGGAGGTGACGGAGGTGTGGCAGAATTTGGCGGTGGTCGGCGGGTTTTAGGTGTTGTGGTGAGTGGTGGCTGGCGGTTTCAGGTGGTGGTGGTGGGTGATGGTAGAGATTGTTGTGAAATACGATGAGAGAGAGAGGAGATGGGGTTAAGGGTGGTGTGGCCGAATTTGCTGGTGACCGACGGGTTTTAGGTGGTGGTTGTGAGCCGATGGTGGTCATCATTAATGCCTATAATCAAACAGTATAAAACAATTTATAAAGAAAAGCATAATTAACATAAAAAAAATAAAAATTCATTTATAGAACTACAATATTGATTCGCGCAGGACGGCAATAGTTCTCCGATCATGTTTTGCAGTAACAAGACATATATGCATGTTTGAGATAAGTTTGTATAATATTATAGCTAGCATATTTGTGTATAATGATATATTAGTAGTACAAATACTAAAGAATTAAGATATCAAAGGGAAACAGAAGAGAAATTAGAGAGAAAAAGACAGATTATGTCAATTATTAGGTGCTCATCCATCTCTCAGTACAATACCAAGTGGCCCGTCTTATTAGAGCATTCACAGCAGGTTTTTCATAAATTTGTGAGTGTGTTCTTTATATTATAGAGAATTGTTATTAGTGGTTGTGAGTAGAGGATAGAGAACATGTTACTGTTCATCTTTATATTTGATAAAACACTGTTCATCTCTATTAATTTTTTAATATTTGTTGAAAGTGGTTGTGAGTGGAGGAGAGAGAAAATGTAATGATAAAAGTATAAAAAAATATTATTTTATTAAAAAAAAAGAGAAAAAATAGTGTTTTTAGTGTAATTATAAAGATGGAGATGAAGAGTGGGTTGTGAATACTCTTAGGTAGTTATTTTGGTTATACAATATGACTAATTAATATTGTTGTAGTTGTCTAATGTTACACTCATACCCTCAGCTATGAGTTATTACAACATTAGCCCATGTGCTTATTATTTTCATTACAAAATATGACATGAAAGCCGCAATTTCAAACAATGACAATCTTTATTAAGAGCATACGACTACAATAAAACTAGCAAGAATCGTGAAAAATTAAGTCGCCATTATAATGAAACAAAAACGGATGAATACCTCTCCAGAAATTAAAGAAATCGTTTGTACAAAAAGAGTATGTGTCCCGGAAAACAAAGTTGATTTGTAACATCAAAAACGTTCACTAAGCTGCAATGTAGTCAAAAACCAAAGAAAAAAAAAATTTAACTCTTGAAGCATTGAATGCTAAAAGTCATATAAAAAGAACTTACATATATATGTTGTGGCATCATAATTACCAGGTATAAAAAACACACGAGATGTTGTTTTCTCTCCATAATTCGATTTCTAGGTGGTTATGCCCAACAAACGTCCGTTTTCTTCTTTAAAAACCCATCTAGATATTTATAAAAATAGTTCAATCTGTCTGGATTTTTAAACTTTTATGTTGTTAAATGTTCAAGTTGAATTTCTGATCTTTCTGAAGGAAGCACGAGTTTTTCCACATTTACTCCATGTATTCGGTCTTCCCTTAAAAGATCAGTTTCTTCATCTTCATCATTAACCGAAACCCAAGTACCTAACCAGAAAACTCTTCGTCTTAAATGTATTATCCGACTGTATTCCAAATATAAAACGGCCATAAGAACGGCCAAAATCCAAACTACCAACACTTGCATTAATCCCCTAGCTTTTTCATCATCATATCTATCTCCTAAATGCTTCATCCCGCTAAAAATAGCAAAAATGCCAACGAAAACAGCAAATCTTCCACAATAAGCATGCACATATTCCCATATAATTCTTTGTGACGACGATTCTTCAGTATTATTATCTTTTTTAGGTCTCAAGTATGCATTAATTGGTTGTATGCAGGCCAAGATTAGGGTCAAGATTCCAACTTTTACATGTAACAAATCGACGTGTAAAGCCCGAAGCTCAGCAGCAGCAAAAAGAATCCCTAGAAAAGTAATTGTTAAACCTGAGCATTGAGAATAAACATGAATCCTGAACCAAACATCACCCTTCACATGTTTCATGTAGCGTGTAGCTAGTATCCCACCCGGAAGGAACACGCCCCATGAAAGGAACATCATAAACCCATGCACCCCCAACACCGGTCGTAAATCCTCCTCAGCCTCTGCCGAACCATAAATAAGAGAGACCCTAACTGGTTTGCTACTTGATAATGAATGCATATTGCTCTGGGTCAAGTGGTCCGAAGACCATTTAGCTCCCATCGCCCAAATAATGGGAAACGGTGATGTGGGCTCCACGATGTTTTTGCATTCTATAATTTTATCTCCATCACAATTTGGATCCAATGGTCGGGTAAATTCTAGAGTGATGACGCCTCGTTCAGATTTGCATCTTACATACGTCAAGTGTTCATTGGTTGGGTGCAAACTTTGGGCGTTCATTCCGTCAATCCAATACGTTTTTACATGGCCCTTGCCACGAGCATCAACCCAACCCACATAAGCAAAACTATTCACCATTTTTGACCCGAACCCAATTGCAAGATACCCACTTTTCTTTTCACCTCGAGCTGCAATGGATATTGAGTTTTTTGAAAGCGTCCAAAAAAATGTAACTTGTTGATCATCTAAAAGAACACTATTGTTATACATGTCACTTAGGCCTCCGTCCACAACTTGAACCTTCCAGCCCATTTTCTTAGTGTAAACAGACTGATAGTAGACTTGACCCGGAGTATTTCGGTTGGGTGCCCATATTAACTCCTTGGGCTTGGACTTCACACCATGGGCCATAGGCCCACCTGCATAAACTGTCTGGGACCCGTTTCTTGATGTCACATTCCCGCCAAGTGGATCGGATGTGATATAAAACGCCACATTATGACCTGCTTGTATTGAAAACTTGACGGGGACCCCTCTTTCGACCCTTAGAAGAGGAGACTCTTTTTTGTTAATATACAAAACCTTTGAAGGGTTCGGAGGGTTCGGGTAATGTAGTCCCGGCCCTAAAGTAACAACAAGTGCTTCTTTTTTGTTAGCAATCACAAGTTCTTGATCTTGCTTATATTTGGTATTAAGTGGGCCCAAGCAATCGTTCACCTTCTCGGAAACATTAATGTGAACATGACCATAAGTCTTGCCATGATTTTCAGGAAGGTAATAAGGTCGAATTAAATCTGGTGGCTTAATTGAACCCAAAGCCCATATACAAGTCATGTTCTTTTTATAGTCAATGTTCCAATCGTACCTTTCGTCAATAGATTTCAGCGGTCTCTGATAACGAATAAACGAGACGCCGTCCTTCCTATGCCCATAAACCAACATCGTGTTGTTGACCAAATCATGATCATGAGCATCATCTGAATCAACATACAAGGTGTCTGGGCATACACCCTCAGCCTTACCATTCTTGTTGGCGGTACACTCACTATATTTAGTTATATGATAATCATCCACAAAAGGGAACCCCTTTTCAGTAAAACCAGTAATCGCTACATCAGCACCAAGCATATGATCCTTCTCCTTGAACGGGTCTGCCCACCCAAAAGCCATATAATCCCAAATATCAATCGCCCCCTCAAGCCCGATATCAATCACGTTGTTTATTGGTCTCAATGTCCACCTTAACCTATATTTATCTGATAAAACCTTACAATTATCAAACATAGTTGGCTCTCCATCGATCTTGACAACAGAACTACCGGTAAAATTAATATCGGATGGCGTAGGGGCAGGCGTTGGAGCTTCTGCCTTTTCCTCCAACACAACATGCCCAAAATCAGAATCGGTGGACGTTTTCCAAACAGCAACAACCTTAATGTCATCCCATGTAACATTACTCATCAAACCAACAGTAAAGCTATCATTTTTGTAGGTGGTTGTGTTCAATTTATCATGAGATATGACAAACCCAGATGTTAAATTCTCGTAAGTATCACCAATAGCACCCCACCAATAAACATCAGAACCCCCAGAAATCATATCGAATCCATCAACCTTAAAAGAACAGTCATTAATTATATTGAACGATCCCCTTACCTGATGCTGGCACATAACAAACTGGCTTGTGAAATTAATAATTGATGTGTTGGTTTTTGAGCAATTGTCAATTGAATCGAAGCTTGATACGAAGAATTCAAACATGTAAATGAGAAAACCTAATGAAATTATTAATATTATGGAGTGGGCATTTGCCATTAAATTTATCAAAAAATTGGAGATCTGAATAGGAGGATTTAAAGATAGGAAAATGTTGTTAGATGGGATAGAAAAATGTCAATGGCAGCGTACCCTTATGAATGTTGGAGTCGGCTAACTCTAAAAGTTGGCCATCGATGAAAATTTTGAATAAAAGCTCATTATTATGTAATGTGTTTGTAATGTTTATGCTAAATAGTTTGATTTTGACACCTAAATAAAGATGGTTTGGATATGACATTCTCTTATAATATTAACCCTCGGTTTTTAAAGTGAAAGGCTACTTAACAAATGTAAATATGAAATTTGAAACATCTAGGAAGGGAACAAGGATGATATTTATATAGCAACTTAACTATAAAAAAATATTACGTGTTCAAATACCAGTATGCTATTAGGTAATATGCTTAATTATCTGAAACCGATATCATGCTCGTTTACCCACATCAATGTTTTTGGATATGTTATGCTTTTATCATTTATGTACATGAGATACCTTTTGTTGTTATTGAATTTAATGTTTTCAGGACCGGATCAGACGTTAAAATGGACGCCTTACTGGTTTGGTGGTCGGACAGGATTTAAGAACCAGATAACGTCATAATTATATATATAGTATATTATATATATAGTTATATATAATTTAATATAAGTAATTTATATATGTATTTTATAGTTATATATAAAACTTAACTATATTTTTTTATCCAACACACTAATTTATGGTTCAACATCCCGTTTTTACCCATTAAAATAAAAAAAAACCCAAAATCCGGCTAGGTGGCCGATCCCCGGTCGGACCGGTTGGACCGTCCGGTCCGATCAAATCCTAACAACAATGATTGAATCTGGCCGCAGCAACACACAAGGAAAAAAAATATTAGTTTATTTATAACAACGCTTAGTAACCAACAACGCTTCTATTTATTATGTCATCACAGATTACAACCACACCAACGTTCGGTTACGGCTGCTAACCACACATTACAACCACACCTTAGTAACCAACAACGCTTCGATTATGTCATCACAGCCCTCAGGGTTCACAAGAATTAAACATTGAAACAACAACATATTCAACTAAATAATCGAGTCAACAACACAGTTACGATTTTCATCATGTATCAGTTGGTGTCAGAACCAGTGTCTAGTCACGGCTGCTTACCATGAACGGTAGCCACGCCTTAACAACCCAAATCTAAGGGTTTACCTCAACAGGGAAGCAAAACTTCCCCCGCTAGGGATCGTAACCGATGATGGCATATCCAGACAGGGATAGCTGGTCGAAACCCACCACCCGTCTAGATCCGTAAACCCTAAAAGGGTATCGAGAAGAGACAGTGACAAAACAGCAACAGAGACGGCCGAACCACCACCAGTTCCATCATTTCCGGTTAAAGCCCGCCACTAGCTCCACCCCAAACCAAAAGAGGTAGTGGAGCGATGACCAGACCTAAGATCGACGCCACCACCACAAATGACACAAGATTGGACCCAACAGGGTTGATGATCGATGTAGATGAACATCAATAGAAACAAAAGGGCATGCATCAAATTTCGCACAACAACGAAGGGGTCGGAGATGCTAGCAACAACGACTGCGACGATGCCGGACAAACCCCGGCCGAGGAAAAAGCTGAGAAACCCATTTAAAGAAACGAAGGAAGAGGTGGTGTTGCAAAGAATAGTATTACCAAACGAATCAAAAGTCATACACATAAAATAACTGTTTATTACGTAACAATTTAATATAAAAGTAAATTAAATCGAAAAGCTGTTTCATGTGTAAAAGAACGTTATTGTTGGTCCACATAAAGCTACAAAGAATATGATATCCTCTTGCCCCAAATTTCATTTGTTGTTTCCAACACCCGTTTACTTTTTAACGTGTGAAATACGTTGTTGTTCAATAAGTGTAAATAAGATGAGTTAAACTGAGCTCGGGTTGTTTAACTTCAAAGAGCCTAAGCTTGCTTATTTAATACTAGTATAGTGTTCCGTGTAATACACGTGTTGAATAAATAAAATATTAAATAATTTGTAACAAAATTTAAAAATAAAAAATAATATTTTGAAATAAGATATGATTGAGTTATGTTTATATAAGTATTTTAAATAAAAAGAAACAATAATATCATTTTAAAATATCATTTTATAACATTGTGTTTTTTTAATTGTTTTTTAAAACATTCTGGTCTTTTTTAATTTTATTTTAAAAAAACTAATCATCTTATAAAACTTAGAAAATTGGTATTAAAATACTTCGTATTAAAGAATTTTTACATGTCTTATGCAATTTTAAAAGTGTGTTTTTCATTAAAAACCTAGTTTTTTATTTTTATGATATCTATTTTGTTTAATTTAGAAATGTTTTAAATAATATAGTTACTATATATAGGAATATCATTAATTAGGAGAAAGAGGCGGGAAAATAAAAATAAAAAATGCCTAATATGTTGACACGTGTCATGTAAAAACCTTCTTTTATTATAGTTAGTAGATTTATTGTCTATTTAATCATCTTGTTTATATGGGTATATAATTATTTTTATATATTTCTACAATGATAAACATAATTTTAAATATAACATAATATATATTATTTATTATTATATATCATAACTATATGTAAGATAATTTTAGTGCTTATTTGTATACTTATTATGTTAAATAAAAATAATCATGTTTATATAAATAAAAACTCATTTGAACTCGTAAGACTAGTGAAGCTCGGTATATGAAGCTGAAGCTAAAGTTTATTGTTTTTAAGAGCTTCAACTTTATGATTGAGCTCATATAAGCTCGATTACGTTGAATTTTTTCACCAATTATCATCTCCAGCAACTGACAAGAGGCTAGGCTTGTTTGCGCTCCTATCACTTATCTTGATTTCTATATCTTAGAAGTTACATAACATGAACACAACTTAGAATTATGAGTTACTCTATAGTGTTTTCATCTTCACTCTAGTTTTATTAGGGCTTGCATCAATCCAAAATCGATCATATCACTATAAATCTCAATTATGTTAATTTTGATTATTTTAATTTTAAGTCGTGTCCATATAATCTCATCTAGAACGATAGAATTTGATGAAGAAACGTACACATATATTATTAAGTCTATTATTAAAATCATTTGTTTGACAATGTACAATAATTGTGATTTCTATAAATAGAACCTAAATATGTTAGGGTTTCAAGAGTTGCCCTTGTTGATATGGACATGGTCCTTGGTAGGAAGGTACAAACCCAACGAGGGCCATATATACACTTGGTTCTAAAGCTTTAGTGACCTACCAAAAGAACCATAGGTATTTTAAAAGTCCATCCAACCATTTTCATCTTTTTCTGAAAAGCTTTTGAAAACCTTTCATATATTTCAATTATATTCTGACACTTTGCCAACAATCCTAGGTTAGAAAAGATGATATGATTACCTATTTTTTCTCTTTTATTTATAATAACACCATTATACAGGATAAATAGTTTTTTAAAAATTTAAGAAGTTAGAAATTTCATCAACTTAAAAGTACATCAGCTACAAGACTTCTAAACTACTCTATTTAATTAGGATTAAGTTGCAAATCAAGTTATTACATATATGCTATATATATAAGTAGAGCTACTAGTTGATTCGACATGGGTTTCTTTTATGATGTCATCGATTAGAATAATAGACATGAGAAAACTAAAAAAATCATATACGGTTGATTATAAAACACAAAACATAGAACTTCGATAGACAAAGTCCAACATATATACACCGGAATTGCCTCATAAAACATACCGGTATTGCATCATAAAACAGAAATACATAGAACTTCGATAGACAAAGTGCAACATACACCTGAATGACTACACATGGCTTACCTGTTTTTCACTAGTTTCATTAAAAGATGATATATTGATATTCTAATTCAATAGGAATATCACTAATCTTAGTTCAATTTTCTAAATAAACAAAGATAAGACATAATGAAGAATGTAATGTGAGATTGAATGTATAAAGATACAAATAGTTGTATTTGTTTTTATTGTCTACAATACATCATTACTGCATAATGAATAGCTTTGTTTATCATTCTTATAAAAATAATAGTTCTTATTGTACATATAAGATAAGAGAAAATTATGTAAATGGTTATTATGGTTTGACTAGATTGCATGTTTGACCCTTAAAGTTAGAGAATTATAAAGTTAGTTTAAATTTTTACGTACTCATTGCAAGTTTGATCTCAAATCTTAAAAATTACAAAATTAGTCTAAACTTTTATTGTGGAGGTTGCACTTTTTGATCCTTAAATTAAATTTAAAACTTAGTTCAAACTTCATAAAATGAATAAAAACCGAATGAATTTAATATTAGAGACCAAATTTACAATTAGTAGTTTAGTACACAAAGATTTTAACTATTTTATAACCTTTAAATTTTATAAACTACGAGAACCATTTATGTAATTTTGTGATAAGATGATGATCATACAATAGTAAAAAATTAAATGGTTCTTTTATCGGTGTGTTATATCTGTACTATGTTCAATGATATATCATATTAAATTTAAATGTATATAAAAATCAAGTACCTTACCTCTTGAAAAATTGCTTTTTTATCAAACAAACAACAAACATGTAGGCGGTTTCCATTTGCCAACTCATGTCTCGGATAAGTCCGTGATGGTGAAGCTAGTGGGTCCCAGTACCCAATGAAATGATGGGTCCATTCCACGTCATCATCCGTGTTGGCCCGATTTACCACGTACCTTTACTGGGGTGTGGTGGGCTCCACCTACAACAAATAAAAGCCTCAACACGTGTCCACCCCATTCAGACTTATTTTCTTGATAGGAACAAGTATCGTACTATTGCTCGGCTTAACTTCACTTTTTGAGATAACTTACTTAAAATTTTGAGTTAATTACATAAATAGTCCCTGTGTTTTATCTAAAATAACAGGTTTGGGTACTAAGGGTTTTTTGTAACAAGTTAGGGTATTGTGTTTTTAATTTTATAATGAGATAGGGTATTAAGACTAACAAAAGTTAATTTTTTGTTAAATTTAAATAAAATGACAAAAATACCCTTTGAGGGACTGTTTTTGTAATTTTATCAATCTCTTTTAATTTAGGGACCATTTCTGTAACTAAATACAATCAACCCCAACCCACCCTCCCTCTGTTGTCTCCTCACTCCCAATTCAAGCCACCACCACCATTCAAACCATCGCGGCAACCTACCATCATTCCACCCACTTCTATTTCAGACCACCACCACCTCAATCCACCACCACCATCGCCTACCACCATTCAACCCACTCTCATCAAACCATCGCTGCCATTCAATCCACCACCACCACTCACCACCATTGAACCGACTCCATTTCAGGCCACCACCACTATTGTATCCACCAGCACCGTCGCCCACCACCATTTAACCCGCTCCCATTTCAGACCACCACCACCACCATTTAACCCGCTCCCATTTCAGACCACCACCACCACCATTAAATTAAAGTTAATCATAAAAATACAATGGGGTAAACATACAAAACCCTAAAATTGTCACCGGAAACCACCTACAATCATCACCGGAAACCACCTAAAATCAATGTGTGAATAATGGTGGGGGTCAACTAAGATGCAGTTTGTCAAGTTAGACCTTCGATTTAGAGCATTTGGAGCTTCGATTTTGGGGTGGGGATGAGGCGGCAGTGACTGGGTTGACAAATCTTAAATGCGCTTGATATGGGTTTGATACATGAGAGGCGGTGGAGATGGTCGGAGGTGGTGACGGCAGCTGGTGGTGGGTGGTCGCGTTTATGTGATGATGGCCAATGGTAATGATAATGAGAGTATCAGAGATGGATGGCGGTGATGTGAGGGTATCGGATTGTGAAGGCGCTGTGATGCGGTGGTGACTGCGATGGTGGCCGGCGATGATGGACGTCGGTGGTGGTCGGCGATGATGGACATCGGTGGTGGTTGGCGATGATGGGCGGCGGCGGCGGTACTCGATTCTGAAGACAATATATATGTGTGTGTATGTGTATAACTATATATAAAGATATTATTTTAACTAAATTACATGAATAGTCCCTTTAATTTACATAAGTAGTCATATGATGTGAAAAGACTAAAATGCCCTTAAACTTAACATAAAATCTAACGTCTGTTAGTGTTAATACTTAAACTTGTTACAAAATTAAAAGCGCGTACCCAAACATGTTACTTTTTTCCTTAGTACCCAAACCTGTTATTTTAGATAAACCACAGGGACCATTTATGTAATTAACTCTAAAATTTTATCATATAAAGAGATTTTTTATTTAAGTCTTGCTTAAAATAAAAATGTTTTAGGTTTGAGCAATTTTTTTTTCCAGCGGGAAAACGGATATGAACCCAATAACACATTTTATCTGAAATACGATCGTACATTTGTCGTTCAAAAAAAAAAATACTAATTAAGCTTTTATAGTATAATGTGTACTTGTTTTGTTCATTTGATTTGAACACAATACCTTCAAACATAGGTGTTTTAAGAGGTTTTGTTTACCCACTTTAATGGTAATTACTTAACTAACGGTGAGTTATTAGACCTTGTTGAACATTGTTTATATTGAATAGATTAAAGTTCAAGAATCCTCATGAAATGGTTGGAATGCAAGATTGTTCAACAAGGTTAATCATCCAATTTGGGACAATCTTTCAAGAGAATAAAGTAGAGTGTTACATGTTAATTCCATGTTTTTTGTTGTTTATTTTTATTTTAGCCCTTATATTTTTCTTCTTCTTTATGTAGAGTATATTAATTCAGATACAATTAAGTGTGGATAAGATACAAAGCAACACCAAGAAAAACAACAACCTTGTTGAAGTAATGTTTGTCTATGAAAATCTATTGCAACAAATGGTCGGCTTCCCACGCTAAAGAAATAGACATACCGTGGTTTGAAAATTGTATTGGTGGCATGTCTACTATATATATGAAATTTCTCAAATAAAATATTTAAAATTTATAACCCGTTAAATTATTTTTTATAATTAATTTGAAAATCTATATGCATTTATTCATTAGTTTTATATTTGTTTTATCTCTTTAATTCTAAAGACTAGTAAAATCATTTAAATTTATAACCGTTAAATTATCTTTATATGCATTTGTTTTAATTTTGTAACTTGTCAAACGGTCATTTTAAAGTGTAGAAGACTGACACATATATTATAACACTAGTTTAAAAACCCGTGTAACGCACAGATTTAGTGAAAATGATAAACTATCAATTAATGAAAAATATCTAGAAATTATAAATGCCTTTTTTGAGATAAAATAGAACTGAAATTACGTATAAATAACTATCTTAAGTAACAAAACAATAACTATATTTTTTAAACTTTCATTTTAACAAATTTTGTTAAAAAAAAATATTAATGTTGTTTCTTGAAAAGTTCCTTGTACTAAAAAACTTCATTTCATAAAATTATGTTCTTAAAAAGTTTATGTTTTTAATAAAAAAACATGTTTTCTATTTATTAAAAAGTCGATCTATAATTTAGAAAAGAATATATAATACTAGCTTTAATAACGCCGTGTATTACACGGTTGAAAAAAATAAAATATTAAATTAAATAAAATAAAGTTTTATTAACTATAAAATATTATTCTAAGATAATATACAATTAAAATAACATATGAGTAAGTACTATAAGAGATAAACAATGGCATTAACTTTTTATAAATTTGTTTTTAAACTTTTTTTTTTGTTTTTTAAAAAATAAATTAAAATTTTTTCATAACAAATCGTTATAAAAAATATTATTTGCAAAAATTTTCTTACTATAACTCGTAATTTTAATTATTTTTGTTTAAATGTATTAAAAATAGCTATAAAGAAAATGTTAACAAGGGAAATTATTTTTTCGACGAGTCAACTATATTAAGATATTTTAGAAACAGTTAACTTTAATAAATGGCAACAAAGTTCCGAATTTTCAAAGGCAAAGAAAGTTCCTCTGAATTTGGAAACAAATATAAATATTTAAAGACCATTAAATAAAATTATAAAAGGAATAAAACTAAATATGTAAGTGCGATTAATGTATATCTTTAACTTACAAAATAAAATAATTTCTATTCTAATAAAAAAATATATGAGGTGAATACGTGACAGCATTACTCTCATACTTATCAAAATTTTTCTTTTTTTCTCTCGTATTTAATAGTTATCATAATTACTAATAATATCGTTTTAATTTTTTTATAGACTAAAATTCCTATTTATAAATTACAAAAATTCTTTTTATTAATTTTATTTATAAAAATAGTTTTTACAAAATAATTTTGTTTAAAACATTATAGTTTTTTAAATTTTAATATATTTTAAAATTAGTATTTTACAATTTTAAAATATTTATAAATAAAAGATAATTAAAATTGAGAGTTATAATAATGAAATATTTTTAAAAGGGTTTGTTTTGAAACAAAATGTTTAGTTTTTTATATAAAAAAGTTTAAATAGTTATTATCATTGTTTTATTACTTATATATTTATCATAGGTAATTTCAGTTATATCTTATATTATAATATCATGTTATAATTAATTAAACTTTATTTTGTTGATATTTTATTTACTTATATATGTGTAAGACACGAGTTATTAAAAGTAGTATATATATACTAGGTTAATATCCTGTGTATTACATTGGTTAAATGAATAAAATATTAAATGATTAGTTATCAATGTTTGTTAATTATAAACGATATTTTGAAATAAGATACAATTGAAATTAGATATGAGTAAGGATATAATTAATAAAAAAATAATATTATTTTGTTTAAAATTTATTTTTAAATCTTTTTTATTTTTCTTTTCATAAAAAATTAAACAATTTATTCCAAGACAAACGATTTTAAAATATTTCAATTTTAAAAATTTCCTTATTTTAACTCTAAAATTTAATTATTTTGTTTTATAAAAAAATAATTTTAAAAAAGTCCTATTTTAAATTATTTCCTAATTTTAAAATGTTTGATGTTTTAGAAAAAAATTTTATTTTAAAAATTTTTTTTTCTTTAGAAGTTACATTTATAAAAACATCTCTCTCTTAATTTATTAAAAAACTATTTTAATTTTAAAAAAATTAATTAACATCATTAGTATTTAATGTAATTATTTAATATGAAAGAAAATATGAAAAATTAAAATTAGATGGTTTAGAATTATAACAAGTGTTATCTTAATATATTATTTTATTATAATAGATATATATATATATATATATATATATATATATATATATATTTAAATTAAATTTAAATATGTATGACATGTATGCACATGTGATATGGCTTGGGCTGTCATGGGTTAGATAACATCATTCATGAGCTGGATCCACACTCAACGGAGAGAGAGAGACCCACTTTCTAACCAGCAAGAATATTATAATACAAAATTAGGGGGTTTTATTATATTATAATTATATTATAATTATAATAATAACAATTAAAACAAAAAACCTTCACAGATTGCAAAACCATGTGCTAATATAAATCTCACAAAACACCAACAAATAATTTCTTCCCCTCTCTCTAAAAGTCCAAAAATAATTCAGCTTCAGTTTGTTTTCTATTTTTGTTGATTTGGGTTGTTTCAATCTTTTCATCCCAAAATAGATAAACAGTTGGGTTTGATTCATAGAAATGATTTTCTTGCAGTTGTGATTGAGTGTTGTTTATTTTGGGAAATTTTAACAAACAGATGATGCCCGGTTCAAGCGGTGCTGTCCCAGATCAGTTTCCGGCCGGTCTACGGGTGCTTGTTGTTGATGATGACTCCACTTGTCTCATCATCTTGGAGAAGATGCTCAGGCACTGCAACTATGAAGGTCAAATCTTTGTGGACATTTTTTCTTCTGTTAAATTATTTGTTCATGTTGATTGGGTTTTTGTTTGTTCAAGTCCTGTAGTTCTGATAGATTTGGGTTTCCTGAATTTTGACTTTTTGTTCAAAATGCTGCAGTTACGAAATGTAACAGAGCTGAGGTTGCTTTATCATTCTTAAGGGAAAATAAAAATGGATTTGATGTTGTTATTAGCGATGTTCATATGCCTGATATGGATGGATTCAAACTCCTTGAACACATTGGGCTTGAAATGGATCTCCCTGTGATTAGTAAGTCAACTATTCTAGTTTGACTTTGGTTTTTCAATTTAATTAATTAATATAGCTGTTCCATCTGGTTTCGGTTTCTTGATCTATGTCTCTTTGTACTAATTCAGTTTTCAATGAAATTTGGATTCTGTGACTTGACTGACTGATATATCCTTGTTGCAGTGATGTCGGCCGATGACAACAAGAGTGTAGTTATGAAGGGTGTTACTCACGGGGCGTGCGATTATCTTATTAAGCCTGTTCGTATTGAAGCGCTGCGTAATATATGGCAACATGTAGTTCGGAAGCGTAAGCACGAGTGGAAAGATCTTGAGCCGTCAGCAAGTGCTGATGAGCAGAAACCGCCTGAAGAACCAGACTACTCGTCTTCAGCAAACGAAGGGCTTAATTGGAAAAACACGAAAAGGAGGAAAGATGAGGAAGATGAAGCTGAAGAAAGAGATGAATCTTCTTCTTTGAAGAAGCCTCGAGTTGTTTGGTCCGTTGAACTTCATCAGCAATTTGTAGCAGCCGTTAATCAGCTTGGAATTGATAGTATGAAAACTCTTCCCTCATTTTCAATTGCTAACTTGTTCATGCAAAATTACTTATTTGTTTGAATACAGAGGCTGTCCCGAAGAAAATCTTGGAGCTGATGAATGTTCCCGGATTAACTAGAGAAAACGTTGCCAGCCACCTTCAAGTAAAACTTCTTTTCGGGTTTTTTTCAAGTGAATTTTCAGGTTGATGTGCTAAAGGGTTGCTAAAAACGTAAAGAAAAAACACTTGATTTTTCAAATTTGACTTTTGTTCCTTGTTGACTTTTTATGTGATGCATTGAAGACCTTTCTTCCTCACAACTGCAAGAATTTGGTGCAGAAATACCGTCTTTATCTTAGAAGACTCAGCGGGTCTCCTCATCCAGGCGGGATGAACACGAGCTTTATGGGTGGCCCAGATGCGGGATACGGTTCTATGTCCTCACTAAATGGGATTGATCTTCAAGCTCTAGCCGCAAGTGGTCAACTCCCTCCTCAAAGTCTTGCAACTCTCCAAGCTGTGGCTCTCGGCAGGTCAAACAACTCGAAGTCTGCTATTTCTGTGCCTGTTATTGATCAAAGAAACATTTTTAGCTTTGAAAACCCCAAGTCAAGATACTCTGAAGTCCAAAGTCAACATTCGATTAATACCAATAATAACAGTAGTAGCAGCAAGCCAATAAATTTACTTGCCGGGATTCCTACAAACATGGAACCAAAGCAGTTTGTGAGTTTGCATCAGTCTTTCGGGAGTATGAACAATCAAGTTCTGATTCAGATGGGTGGCCAAAGTCAAAATCAAGTTCACTCAAATACGAATGCTCATCATGGCTTAAGGCAGCCCGTGTTGTCCAATGATATGTTGACACGTGGCAGAGCGGTTGGCATGGCAACAACAGAGTACAATCCTGTGGTATCGGTATCACAAGCCTCGTCTCTTGTGGATTTCTCTATGAATCACAAAACAGATTCCTCAGGCAGTAGTTACCCTCTCGGTGGTAGTTTGGGGATTCCAACTGTTCGGGGGACATCAGCAGCCCTGCAAGGAGACGGGAACATAGACAGCAAAGTTTCAGGACGAGGGATTGTTCCGAGTTGCGATGTTTTTAGTGATTTGAATCAAAACCGTGATTGGGGTTTACAAGACGTGGGTTTGACCTTTGACCAGCCTCCACATTCGATCCAAGCTGGATTGGATTCCCCGTCCTCATCGTTGTTAATCCAACATAACCGTTCCACGGGAGGGCTAAACCGTAATTTAACTAGCAGTAAGGTGACTTTCTCCCCGGGGGTTGAAACCAGAACCCACCATAGCGGGTCAAATGTTGGTCAACAACGTAACACTTACATCAAGACCGAAAGCCATGATGGAAGCTTTCATAACACGCTATATTCTCAACATCATGGTCAAGATGATCTCCTAGCTGCAATTCTAAAACAAGTACGTCATGAAACCTAATGAATTGACAAAAGTACCCTTAAATGATGATGGTAAAAACGAGTAGTTGATAGACACTGTTGATTTTGTAATGCAGCAGCAGCGACAAGAAGGCGTTGGACGGTCGGAAAATGAGTTCGGATTTGACGGTTACGCGCTGGATAATTTACCTGTGTAAGTACGAAATGTACTCTCTGCTTCGGTTGGTGTACATAGCTTGACTTCCGGCCAAAAGTAGAAGATTTGTTGAAATTCCGGTAGCATGTTATAAAGATGTTGTGAATATGGTTGTCGCTGCACATGATTATGATGATATTACGCGATTGCAAAGGCACGACGCGTGTTGAAATTTTTGACTGCTTTAGGTAGCTTAAAAAACCCGAACCTGTAGCAACGAGCAGGCAAGTATGATTTGTAGGGTTGTGAGTTTGGTTTCTCTGCGAAAACTTGAGGATATGCTATAATTCTGTTTATCCTGTCTTGCAATAATATGGAGTTTTAACCTTAAATCTTGTTTGTAGTTGCATTGTAATGAAGCCATTTTGTTCGAGTATTGTTGCATGGTGAACATCGTAATCATGTTCTAAACGTTTTCTTGTTGTGAATGTTTTTTTTTTCCCTTATTTTTGAAGCGTCTCATCAAAGGTGTCCGGTTTTTGAATATCAGTCTAATGGCTCGAATAACATCACGTTTACTAATCAAATTATAATGTAAAATTTGTAATTTTTGCCAGCAAAGAAGGATTACATATAAAATGGATAAAAGTTGACATTGTGGTCTTCTCTGTTGGTCTTGAATATTTAAAAATCTTGAAAAGAGAACGGAGCTTACGATTGTAACATCTCTATGAGGACCAGCAATTAGTTGTAATTTGAATTATTAAAATAAATAACAAAAAATGCGTTGCCAAAAGAAAGTATATACATTGGATATTAAATTTTCATACTATTATTATATATAGAGAAATCTATCTTATGCTTGTAGTTGAGGGAATTATTAAACACTTTTTCTAAGGCTAAAAGAAGGGGCACTTGAAGAGAAGTATAAGCGTATATAAGGGGCTTTAACATGGTGTTGAAAAAGAAAAAACTTGATTGTGGGCCGGGCCCTTAAAACTTAAAAGGGTTGTGAGTAAAAAGAATGGATGTTTGATTTGGGGGTAGGTAGGTCCAATTTGGTAGCTTACCCTAACCTAACCTAACGTAACGTAACGGAGGCTCACATCACCGCAGTTGTTGGAATCGAAACCTCCTATTTGAAGAGAAAAATGTCTTTGAAGCGCGGGAAGGGGAAGGGGAAGGAAGACGATCAGATCTCCGAGCAGGCTCCGCCGAAGAAGACATCGAAGAAAGACGCGGCTTCCTCCGGTGATGATGATGATGAAAAAGAACATGAAGAAGACGACGAAGACGGAAGCATCTTCATCTGCCAAGTCTCCAAAAACCGCAGGGTTTCTGTGAGGAACTGGCAAGGAAGGCTTTTCGTCGACATCCGTGAGTTCTACATCAAAGACGGCAAGCCAATGCCTGGCAAAAAAGGTACCTTTTCTCTACCATTCTCTCTATCTAGGGTTTTAGATTTTTATCTGCTGCTTAGGGTTTTCAATTTCCTTGTCTTTTCAGGTATCTCATTGAGCATGGATCAGGTAGTAAACTATTAGTCCTTTTATCTTTCATCTTCTCTTTAACAAACTGCTGCTAATGTTAATCCTGGTCTCATTATGCGTGCAGTGGAAGGAACTTCGTGCTCATGTGGATGAGATCGACAAAGCGCTTGCCTAGTAAATGCTTATTAAGACTAAAATGCTGGTCACCAGAACCATTCGCCTAAATCTGAAATATGTAGTTTCTAGAATCTGTGTTTTGAATGGAATTCTGATTTTGCATCAGTTTTCTTTTGAATGGTGCGTTGCCAGTTTTGCTTCCCATCTTATTAAAGGTATGTGATATACCTTCTACATGTTTTTAACTGGTGGCTAAACAGGCAGGATTGAGTAACGGATCAAAACAGGTTTAGGTGGTTTCGTGTCATTTTTTGAGAGCCCGGTTGAGTTCCAGTTTGCCCACTGCATTTTCCACTTTCTATTGTGGTTTTTACGTTTGTTTGTCTTTGACTTTAATTATGTTGTAAAATTTTAAAAAAGATAAGGTTTAGATTATTTATATGATCTGTAAACTGAAAGTAAATTAATCGATGGGTCTAACAGATGTTCATATATGTATTGGTGTTCACATCATGTTAACTGAACGTCTGAACGTGAATGTAACCATTATATAATACACACACAACATTCAATGTTGGCACATACATAGTTTTCACTATTCTTTTTTTTTTCTCAAATCTTTAAGCAGTGGATACAAGCAGTGGCGGAGCTTGAACTTTCTTGTAGGGGGGGCGGGGGCGGGGGCGGGGGCGAAATCAATTTTTTTTAGGGAGGGCGAACTTGATATTTATATAAAAATTTACACTACCTGACCAAAAATTTACACTACCGGATCAAAATTTAACACTATGGGCAAAAAAAACAGGGGGGGCGGCGGCCCCCCCGGCCCCCTATAAAGATCCTCTGGTTACAAGTTTGTGGAGCACAGATTCTTTTAAGAAGTAGGTTCCATTAGTATCCTTTCACTCTCCCTCTCCTGCTTATTCATTAGAGCGAACAGCTTTGCACCTACAGGAGAGCACACAATATAACTTTTGGTGCATTTCTTCATGCTTTCTCTCCACCTGACATGGGTGGGAATCGGGTTTTCCTTATCCCGTGTTTTCATCACCTTTTTTAGGTTATTTTTGGGTTTTGTATTATTTTTAACTTCTTTTATTTTCTTGGCTTCTTTTTCGACGTACTAATTTTACCAAAATATTTTCTTGGGCACACTTTGGTTGATGTAGGAGGTTGTCGTGCCAAATAATGGTGATAACCCACACAAGCTGAAAAATCAAGCGTTGATAACAGACCAGATTGTGGGCATCAAATATTTGATAGGCTAATTCTTTTAAAATCTGGCAATAAACATCCAGAGAAGGCATGACTCGAAGTGTCATGGTGTTGAACTCATGCTCAAGAGCAGCCACCGGAGAACCCTTGTTCAAATAGATGTTATTGATTCGAGTCCATGCCTCATAGGTGGTGGACTTGATTTGCAAGACACAAGCCAATAACTTTATTGATAGCTTTCTATAGATCCGCTGTAAAACAATAGCATCAATCATGGCCCAAGAATCTTACTTGGAGTCATCCTTGGCAGGAGGTGAAGTTCCATCAATGCGTGCGATCACATCATAGCCTCGTGTATGGAGTTTAAAAAGTTTAAACCATGATGAATATGTCATCTTTGCACCATCCAAAAGACGGATCTTGTATTGGATGTTTGTGAGAATGTTTACCGGGTGAAAAGACGAGGAGGCCGAAGCCTTGGGATCGTTGTCTTCCATGGATCAGAAAAAGTATGAAAGCCACTAGAAAAAACTGCAGCCAAGGCTATCAGTGGAGGTCAACTACGGGATGAGGTAGAGAGCTAGGTAGAGCTAAGGTAGCTTTGATATCATGAAAACACTCTTGATTATGCATTCCTTAGAATCGCACATATAAATACAAGATAGGTCTCAACAACCTAGGAGACTATAAAGGAAAAGATTACAACTAGCTACAAGGTTAACAATATAAATGTAATTATAATAATATATCAATGTTAGGTTCTTAACCAACCTAGGTCCTATAATAATAATAGGAGCCAAATAAGATCAAAACCGGTGCAAAATTATGAACAAAAATATATTGCTTTATTGTCAAATACATTGTATTTTTGTTCTTTCTAATTAGATCAACTTCATCAAAGGATATAGTTAAAAGCAAAGTATCACATGTGTGTTTAAATACTATTATTACTTAAAACATCTAACACAAAAGTATAAATGATCTTTTACTTCCCTATCTTCAGGGGTTTATGCTGGACGCATTATTTTCCATTGAGAGTTTTGCACTGTCTTTGTTTTGCCGATTTGTCTACTTAAACATACAAAACATGATTAGAAAACCAGTTAGATGAAGCTAAATATATAAAAAAATAAAACATACAACAATCTAAGATATCCCATATCATAAAAATCCAGGACAATTTATAAAGGAATAATAAATTTACCTTCACGCCCTACGGGAGAGTTTAACCTTCTCAAAAGTGACAAAGTAGATGCATATGTCAAATGATTCAACATATAGATTTCACAAAGCATATGTAAGAAAAGGAATTTGAACAACCAATATGTACTAGAATGGCATTAATGTACTGATAAGGAAAAAAGGGTAAAAGAACCACTTGTGAAATAATAGCCCTTAACCCAGCTGCATTCACTTGCCCCTAATTTCCATTAGCAAAAGAATATTTAAGGCCACTGGTAATTGTGTTTGCATTAATTTAAAATTGCAAATTGAAGATTAAAAGCCTTTCCATTGTCTACGGGTCAAACTGGTAGCCTCTACTTTAAACAAGAAAAGGGAGCTTATAGATCACCTGAACGATAAGCTTTGTTTTTTAAGCCCGCAGGAGTCCCATTTTAAGATTAGCAATAGCAATCAGGCCACAACTTTCATACAAGAACCTTATATGCATCACTCATCATAAAGTTGTTACCATAAGCAATCATACAGTCTCATACCATCTTCCTAAACCGCCATATCGTAATCGTCCCTCTGCCGGCTGTCTTGTCAGATCTGAATCCAACCTCGTCGACATGAACCACTGGTAGTAAGTTGGCCCAACGAATATGATGCAAATCCAATACACAAGGAGTCTTTAAAAGAGTTATCAGTCGATTCCAGAAGGGGCAAGAGTGTCATTTCTAAAAGTGGTTAGGAGTTTGTTAGAAGGAATATTATGTATAGTATTAATAAAGGTGAGCGAGGTAGGAATGAGTTTGTTAGAAGATAGAGACTCTTGCATTACATAATGAGGGAGAGATTAGCTCTGGATTTCCTATTGTAATTCCTTTATGAGTTTTCAATCAATATACGTATCATCTTCTTCTCTTCCTCCTTATTATTCCCATGGAGACTCATACAAACACTTGATTAGATGCCCGGGAAGCTTAGATTCGTCAGCTTCATAGTGATGTCGCTGAAATCAAAACTTCTTTGAAAGTCCTTGATGACGATCGAGCCAAATATGGTGAGTTTCAAAAGGCGATGCTCGCTTGTATGAAACAACAGGAACAACCACCAAAGGGCTAGTTCCGGTGTGAAGTCCAGCGGTTCTGAGGATTCTATGTTATTGGGAGGTTCTAGCGAGGGTTTCACCTTTGTCGGTCCTAAATCTGATCCACTGGATGCTTCTTCTAGCCTTCCCTGGGTTGTGAAGAAGGTCAAATTTCCTAAGTTTTCTTGCTTTGATCCTCAAGGATGGATCCAGAAGACTAATGTCTACTTTGATCTCAACACCACCTGATGTTTCTCGTATTTAGATGGCCCAATTAAGTATGATTGGGGTGGCACAACACTTGTTTACGATTATTACTTAGGTGCATCCTTCTCTTACCTAGGCAGCATTCCAATCAGAATTACTACAACGCTTCAGTGGTCTCGAAATCCAAAATCCATACGAGCAATTGGCTACTATACAACAATTTAACACAATTTATGATTAAATTGATGATTTTGAGTATTTGCGATCTTTGGTCCCTCGTTTACCGAAATCGCAAACATTGGGTTACTTTGTGGTAGATTAAATCGATGATTTTGAGTATTTGCTATCTACTCCCTGGTGGATCTTAGTTATCTAGGCTATGGGATGGTCTTTCTCAGTTGGGCCAATCTGAGCCCAACCCATCTGTTTAAACCAAATTTGGGCCTCAGGTTTCCCTTCCTCGATTCGAGTCAATTCTCTACACGTCCTCCGCCAAATCCCAATCTTATGTGGGTGCGAGCGACAAAATCTTCACCAGAGATTGCGGTGTTCGATCTTTATCATGCACCAATCGGGAAGATCGCCGGAAAAAGGGCTTATGCTTCCATTGTGGTCAGCACTACAAACCGGATCATAAGTTTGCTGAGGGTAAATTGCGGGTGCTGCTTCTTGGTGATGATGAGTATAAGCCTCCGTTTGGGGAGCAATTTGTTCTTGAACCTTCTTTCCCCATCTGATGAAGACATCCACTCTACTCTTGAATTAGGTACTTGTAATGTGCTGGAATATGCGGGTACTTTGGCCACTCATGGAACGGCTAACACAATGAAATTGGAGGGCAATCTTAATGGATTCCCCGTATTTCTATTAGTTGACAGTGGGGACGGACACTAACATAAAGCTGGAGGGCAATCTTAATGGATTCCCTGTTTCTCTTAGTGATGGCTTGGGTTTAATTGTTGTTCTTTTAAATGGCACTAACATTAAGCTGGGGGACGGACAATTCGTTTTTGTCACTGAACGCTATGTTTCTATTCCTATGGTTGTGGGAGCATGTACGTTTCTTTTGGATGCTCTTATATTCGATACATGCTCTTTAGATTTTAAATTAGGTTTGGAGTGGTTACAATCTTTGGGTGAAGTGGTTCACGATTGGCAGAAATCTTATGCGTTTTGCTTACCAAGCTCAATCTATTTAATTGCAGGGAATTCGTGTCGGGCAGCGGTCTCCCACCGCCTTACATAAGTGGCTTACGATGGAAGAGGATTCCTCTGGTTTTTATTTTTCGGTTACGGGCATGTTGATTGATCCAGTTTCGTTGGCCAGTGGGTTATCCTCTACTAAGCAACGCGAACTTCTTGATGTTCTCTCTACTTCTGAATCGGTTTTTCACAACCATTCTTCTTTACCCTTGATTCGCTCTCATGACCATCATAATGTCTTATCCATGACTGAGCCCACTCATGTGCGGCCCTATCGTTATCCTCACATCCAAAAAACAGAAATTGAACATCAAGTTCAAGAATTGCTATCGTTAGGTATGATTAGACCTAGTAAGAGTGCTTATTTGGTGATATTAGTTCGAAAAAAAAAGATAACTCATGGCACATGTGTGTCGATTATCGAACATTAAATCGTGCCACAAATCACGACAAATACCCCATTCCCGCTGTTAAGGAGTTGATTGATGAATTAAATGCTTATAATCAGATTCATATGAGGGCTTACAACATTTATAAGACTACTTTCCGAACTCACGATGGCCATTATGAATACCTTGTCATGCCGTTTGGTCTCATGAATGCTCCCGCCACTTTTCAAGCTATCATGAATGACATTTTTCGTCCTCTATTGCGCCATAATGTAGTTTTTTTGACAATATCTTAGTTCATAGTCCATCTCAAGAAGCTCGCTTAAAGGATCTGTCGGAAGTCTTTCAAGTCCTCTTTCATAATCATTTTAAGGTCAATCCTTAAAAATGCTAGTTTGGACAGCAATCTATTGACTACGTGGGGCATATCTTGGATGGGTAGAATGTTTAAAAGGGGTATTATCACAAATTTGTTAAGAATTATGGTGCTATTGCTCGACCTTTAACAGACTTGACCAAAAAGGATGATTTTCTTTAGCATCTCTTAGTCTAGGAAGCTTTTGAACAATTAAAGCATGCTTTGGTTTTAGCCCCAGTTCTTGCTTTACCAAATTTTAATGAAGCCTTTGTAGTGGAATGTGATGCATCGGGGTGTAGAATTGGGGTTGTCTTGATGTTGCAAAACAGGCCTATCGCTTATTTTAGCAAGGCTTTAAGTAGACGGACTTTGGCAAAATCAGCTTATGAATGGGAGTTAATGGCTCTGGTGTTAGCAGTTCAACATTGGCGTTCATATCTATTGGGTACTACGTTTGTGGTTTGTACCGATCAAAAGATTTTGAAGTTTCTCTTACAATAACGGGTTTCTTCGTCAGATCAATAAAAATTAAGTGCATCACTTGTTGGGTTTGTGAAGACTTTGGGCTTGGGCCCATATTTAGTTTTCTTGTTTATTAGGTTAAAAACCCTAATTAGTCTCTATATATATCCATGTCATGTATTTGTAATCTTAGCACTGAGCAAATAAAGAAAACCCTAGTTGCAGCCCGTGGACGTAGGTCACACCGACCGAACCACGTTAAATCCTTATGTTGCTTATTTTTCTATTTTCTGCGTGATAATCGTTTGTGCGGGTTCGTGTGTTGGTTCCGCTGCGCTGCTTGAAACCTAACAAGTGGTATCAGAGCTTTGGCTCGTTGAACATACGGTTGCACTGATAAACGATTCACAAAGAAGTTATTTTTTTTTCTCTCTGTTCGAAGCCGTGCCGTCACCATGTCGATGGAATCGTGATTGAAATCACATTGGGATTTAACTAAAGGAAAAAAAAAAAAAGGAATCTTATCTTGGAGTTCGTGCAAAAGAAATTAAAGGAACAATTTGATTTGTTCTTGTTTTTGATACCTGCAAACGAAGAAAGAAAAAAAAAAAAAGGTTTCCTTTTTTTTTTTGTTTGTTTTGGGAGTTGCGCAGGAAACCAAAAAAGGTGGAGTTGCTATCATTATTATTTTTTTGGCTATTACTGTACTTCGATCAAAGAAAAGAAAACAATAATAGTTTGTGTTTTTTTTTGGTGATTGTCGATTGATTGCGATTGTGGTCAAGTACCGGGTTAAAACTCTTTGAAGCCGTCGATTAGAGTTTGGTGAAGAACTCTTGGATTCGTCGGGTAAAGGTTAGGGTTTTGTGTTTCAAGTTATTTTTATTGACGGATTATTATCAACTGTTTGGGGAACCGTGTTTAGTGAAAGAAAAGTACGTTCGGGTTTATATTTGTCTACAAGGTTTATTGTAGGAGCAAATTGGTCAATTGACAATGTTCAGTAGAACAGCCGTCAAGTTCAGGCCCGTGCCATTGCTGTGTCTGTTCACTGTTTCGATTTGCTTCTTGTTTGCTGTTTGAGATGGCTGAAGACGGGAAGGTTGTGATCGAGAAATTTAACGGTTCTGATTTCAGTTGGTGGAAGATGCAAGTAGAAGCATTGTTATGTCAAAAGGACTTGGATATGGTACTAGAAGAAAAACCTGAGAAAATAGAACAAGCTGATTGGGAATCAAAGGACAAAAAGGCTCGTGCGGTTATTACATTGGCTTTGACGAAAAATGTTGCTTTTAACATTATTAAGAAAACCACGGCTCGTGGTATGATGTCTGCTTTGTCAAATATGTATGAGAAACTGTCTGCGGCGAATAAGGTGTTCTTGATTCGGGAGCTTGTGAACACAAGGATGAAAGAAGGAAGCTCAGTGACTGCTCACATCAACAATCTAAATTCAATCTTAACAAGACTTGTATCTGTTGGAATTAAGTTTGATGATGAAGTTCAGGCTCTACTACTGTTGTCATCTCTGCCTGATAGTTGGTCTGGAACTGTGACTGCAATTTCAAGTTCTGCGGGGACTAAAGGTTTCACTCTTGATGGTATTCGGGATCTAATTATGGGTGAAGACGTTAGAAGAAGAAACTCGGGTGAATCATCAAATAGTGAGTTGTTAAATGTTGGCAGGGGTCGGGATAGTAACAGGAACAGTGGGAGTCGGGGAAGGAGTTTATCTAAACCTAGGAAAAATGTGAAGTGTTGGAGCTGCAACGAGGTGGGACATGTTAAGAGTCAGTGTCCGAATAAGAAAGAATTGAACACTGCTATTGGGAATGTTTCTGATGATGATGATGCATTGATACTCAGTGTGGAAAACAGTGTGGACTCTTGGGTCATGGATTCAGGTGCTTCGTTTCACGCCATGGACAACGGGGAAACGATGGTGAATCTGAAACATGGTGATTTTGGAAAGGTACGATTAGCTAATGACGAGATACTTGAGGTAACGGGCATGGGGGATGTTGATTTGGTTACTTCGTTGGGAACTACATGGAACCTGAAAAATGTTAGGGTGATTCCGGGGCTGAAGAAGAAACTAATTTCAGTTGGTCAGCTGGATGAACAAGGACTGGAAGTAAGGTTTGGTGGTGGTAAATGGAAGGTGATCAATGGTAATCTTGTTATTGCTCGTGGTATAAAGCGTGGGTCATTGTATATGGTTGAGATACCTGCTGAGGGATGTATGACCGTCCCGGTTAAGCACGACAAAATCTGGTTCGCTAAATCCGGTGCTAAGAGAGTTCATTTTGCAAACGTGAAGTCTGGAGCAGGGATGTTAGGTGAACGAGTTCGAAAGTCTAAACCATTCAGGGGATTCGGTGACAGTGGGAGCACGGGACGTGTTCCGGGTACAGTTACAAAGAAACGTTGGGTTTTAAAGACTACGACTGAAAAATTCTCTCCTGGTGATTGTTTGCTGAATTTGGAGAGTGATGGTGATCCTCGGTGTATCTTTGAATCCGGTGGAATGTCCAAATCGGTTAAGATGGAGGATGAGTCGTTGGCGGGACTAGTCACGACTGAGTTGGAGCTCGGGGTAGCTTCAACTGGCCGTTCTGGTACTTGATGATGAGGGGGTCGCTGCAACTAGGATATGTGATGAAGTCTTAGCTTGTTCTTTGGGAACTGGAGGCTTGAAAGACTTGTTTGAAGATTACTGAAATTACTAGACGACTGGGTTGCTTTGTACTTGAATGGCGGGCTAGAATTTATTGCAAAGCCTTCAAGTGGGAGATTGTTGGGTTTGTGAAGACTTTGGGCTTGGGCCCATATTTAGTTTTCTTGTTTATTAGGTTAAAAACCCTAATTAGTCTCTATATATATCCATGTCATGTATTTGTAATCTTAGCACTGAGCAAATAAAGAAAACCCTAGTTGCAGCCCGTGGACGTAGGTCACACCGACCGAACCACGTTAAATCCTTGTGTTGCTTATTTTTCTATTTTCTGCGTGATAATCGTTTGTGCAGGTTCGTGTGTTGGTTCCGCTGCGCCGCTTGAAACCTAACATCACTCAGGTCATAAAGTTGTTACTAGGGCAGTAAACGAGTCGAGCCGAGCAGAGCTAGGATGGGTTCGAGCTCGAGCTCGAAGCTTATCGAGCCGGCTCGGCTCGGCTCGAAAATTTTAACGAGCTGAAAACACCGGCTCGAGTTCGGCTCGTGAAAAGCTCGAGCCAGCTCGTGGCTTGTTCGAGCCCGCTCGATTTACTATTTTTTTTCACATTATTTTATTAATATGAAAACACAAAAAATATATATTAGGGGTTTTGACTAGTTACTCTATACTTAGGGGAACAAATATCATTATTTTGAATATAAACAATTTACTATCAAGTTATATATTTTTTTAAACAAAATACTTAATGTTTCTAAAAAGAATATATATATATATATATATATATATATATATATATATATATATATATATATATATATGCACCGAGTCACGAGCCGAGCCAACGAACCGAGCCACGAGTCGAGCTCGAACCGAGCTAACCCTGGCTCGAGTTCGGCTCGTTTAAAATTCGAGCCAAGCCGAGCCAGCTCGCTTAGACACGAGCTTTTTTCGAGTCGAGCTTTTCTCTAGCGAACTTCGAGCCGCGAACTTCTTGTACAGCCCTAGTTGTTACCATAAGCAATCATACAGTCTCATACCATCTTCCCAAACCACCATATCATGATCGTCCCTCAGCCGGCTGTCTTGTCAGATCCGAATCCAACCTCGTCAACATGAACCATTGGTAGTAGGTTGGCCCAACGAATATGATACAAATCCAATGTACAAGGATCTTCAAAAGAGTTATTAGTCTATCCTAGAAGGGGCAAGAGTGTCATTTCTAAGAGTGGCTAGGAGTTTGCTAGAAGGAATATTATATATAGTATTAGTAAAGGTGAGAGAGACTCTTGCATTATGCAAGGAGGGAGAGATTAGCTCTGGATTTCCTATTGTAATTCCTTTATTAGTTTTCAATCAATATACATATCATCTTCTTCTCTTCCTCCTTATCATTCCCTTGTTAGATTAACCTAATTCTAGTACAATCAAACCCCTATCAGAATATTATCGTTATACATGGTCTCAAACGCACACGTCAGGTAACCACACTTTTGTTGCACCCTATTGTGTCACATCACCATTACCAAGTCATTAATTTTTGAAATCAGCAATAGATAATACGTAAAGTGATGAGGTGACTTACAGTTGCGAAGGGGTGGCATCTCTTTGGCCAATATGTACAGCAATTTCCTCCATGATACAGTCAACGTCGACCAAAAGCATACGAGGCTGGATATCATGTGTATTAACCATAATATCAATGGTGATACCTTCAAAGGTCAATGACATGTGTTCCTGTGAGTAAGTCGTATCCACAGTTCCCTTTTGACCATGCCTCCATCTGAACTTATCTCTAGTTTGGGATATTCTTACAAATCTCACCTTTACTTCCAAAAGTTGTAACCTGTCAGCATTCATAGTCAGTGGTACCTGTAAGTGGTGAAATGGGCAAGTCAAAAAACATCAAAACAGTTCTAGATGGGTAGGATTGACCCAGAAAGAAGACTGACGCGTACCTGATCAACTATTCCCGTTTCACTGTGACATAAGCTAATGCTGTAATCACTGCAGGTGAACTTATGGCTTGACCCTGAGCATCATCTTGAGCAGTAGGTGGTGTTTTTCCACTGATCACGTCTTCACCTCCAACTCGTGTTCCCAATTTATAACGATTAGTGTGTTTTCAGACAATGACTCTGAGCTAACAAAGAAAATAGCCAATAACTCGTCCAACTTATCATACGAATCATGCCTCATACCCTGTAAAAGTTGATTAAAAATCAACGCTATTCATAGGTGGTTAAAAATTTGAAATTTATCGAGTAACTTCTAAACTATTAGACACATTTACTTTTCAGCTTACCTTTTTAGAGTGTGACTCAGTTAACTTTTTCCAACCCAAATTGATCCGTGTTCCCGATTTATAACGACTGGTGTGTTTTCAGAAAATGAATTTGAGCTAACAAAGAAAATAACCAATAACTCATCCGATTTATCATACAAATCATGCCTCATAACCTGTAAAAGTTGATTAAAAATCAGCGGTCATCATAGGTGGTAAAATTTGAAATTTATTGAGTGATTTCTAATCTATTAGACCCATTTACTTTTCAGCTAACCTTTTTGGAGTGTGACTCGTTAACAACTTTTTGCCAACCCAAATTGATACGCTTTCAGGGTTGAAACTTGCCCCTCTACATACATTAATGATCAAAGAAATCATATTAGTCTCTTCTTTTACATATTCAATGAACCGTTCGCCACAAGATCACTCTAGCCACCTTCTTCTCGGTTTCCTGTGAAAGGTAGACACAAACAAGACGTTATAATAATAAAGATAGAGTAAAATGCCAGGAAACAAGAATTCTGTAAACTACAAAATTTGGAATGCCCTTTGTTGTAGTTTTCAGATGTCTTTCTTTTTTATTAGGGTCTTTGCTTCTCAACGATGAAAGGTAGACGGCTGTAACGACCATAATAGTCATAACTTCGAAGTTGTTTCAAACAAATATCTCGAAAAACTCCAACTTCAATGTCACATTTAACCTAAAAAGATATAAATCAATTATATCAAAAATCTGACTTTGACCAAAAGATGCACAAATCTTTTATCAATATTGACGACCTATTTAAATTATACTCCTTTGTCTTCGTAGTCTTATCATGTTTCGAAGCAGCATATCAGTATCGTGATGGACTCTTACCCACTGACCATGGACAAAGATCTTGTAGCTTGTAAGATTACAGCCGGTGAGATTTCCTAAAGCAGAAGTAGAAATGTACAGAATTAAAAAAATAAGGAAAAGTAAGAGAAATTCATTTAAAAAACTTAATGATGTTACATCAAACCAAATTCTTCCAAAATTTTCCAGAATTGGGTCCGCGGATGATCCTATAGTTGTGTCTTATGTTAACCATCAGTGCAAAGTTCTTAATCAGTCTAGGAACCTATAACTATAGCCAAATAAGAACGAAATCAGTCATCAATGCAAATTTATGAACAAAAATATATTGCTTTATTGTGCGATCTTTTGTTCTTTCTATTTAGTTCAATTTCATCAAAGGAGATACAGTTGAAAGCAAAGTAGGTAGTGTGTGTATTTCAATAAGTTAAAGCATCTATATGTGACAGTATAAAAGCTCTTTTACTTCCCTGTTCTTGAGGGGTTTCTACTGGACACATCATTTTACATTGAGAGGTCTGCACCTGTCTTGGATTTGCCAATCTGTCTATTTAAATATATAAAAAACATGATCATAAAGCAAGAAAAGAAATTATACAGCAATCCATGACCATCCCAAATCTTTAAAAAAATCCAGCACAATTACTAAAAATAATAAATATACCTTCACACTCTATGGGGGGAGTTTAGTCTTCTTCAATGTGACAAAGCAGATGCATGTGTCAAACGATTCAACCTATAGTTTTCATAAAGCATATGTAAGAAAAGAAATTGAAACAACTAGTGTATATTAAAATGACACCAATGTAACATTAACGAAAAAGGGGCAAAAAACCGCTAGTGAAACACCAGCCATTGTACCGACATTCACTTGCCCCAATTCCCAGTAGCAAGAGAGTATTTAAGGCCACGGGTAATTGTGTTTTCTTCAACTGCAAATTGCAGATTAATGCCTTCCAAATGTTTACACACTGCAAATAAAAAAGCATCAAAAAAGTTTGTAAAACACATGAGAGCAACCTTTGACCAGTTACTTTATAGCTACTAAAATTGTAATTTTAGCCACCAGAAAAAGTATTCAAAACAACTGGTTTACACATAAATGGGTTATATATTGAGATTGTCCTCTGTTGTTCTAGAATATTTATACATCAGGAAAATATAATGAAGCATACCATGATTTTGACTCTTTCGGGATGGTCAAAATTTCCATTGAGAAGTGTCCCAGCTTCTTTCCTTGCCTCTGAACAAGACATGCATATATAAATTGTTAAAGAGCAAAAAACAACAAAAAAAGACGAATGAAGTGAATGAGAGCACTTGTAAGAGTGGAAAGTGATAGACAAACCTAGGTGTCTTGATAATTGGTTCATAAGAACTGAATCTTCTTCATTATATCCAGAATAACCAGAAGTCCCCACAATTGCATTCTAAAAAGAGGAGTCTCAGGAACAGAATATTATTACATCTTAAAATTTAATTATACATATTAAAATATACAATGCCAGTTGAATGTTGTTTGAAGTGCTGTTGCTCCATTACTCAAGTAGTCATGAGTGAAATTTTTGAGGATAGTAGAGAAAGTATTGTAAACAAACATACTTGCAACAAACTATACGACATAACCGCATAGCATAACTTTTTATAAAATGATAAAACTTGAAACATAGATCCCCAACGGCCAACGCTTGTTTTCCGATGGCTGATTGGTAGGTATTACATGGTGACTCATTACACATAAAGTAACTAATCATAGTCAGCTGAAAAAAAATTGATTGTGCAAAATAAACAATAGTTCCAATGTAAAAGCTTACCTGAGTGTGGTCAGAAAATGGTACGATAGATGCACAAACACCATGGTTTTAATGATGGATGGACTTCACAATGGTACAATATCCACATAAAAATGACTCTTATACATGGTTCCCACGTGTCAGGTAACCACACTTTTATTGCACCGTACCATGTCACATAACCACCGCCAAGTCATTAATTTTTGAATCAGAATCCGATGATAGGTAAAGTGATGAGGTGACTTACAGTAACGCCTGCGAAGGGTGTAGCATCAAACCGAGTTGACCAGCCCCAGTGGTCATACGAGATGGGATAGCATGCATGTTGACTATACTATAAAAAGTGATGCCTTCAATGGTCAATGACATGAGTTCTTGTGTATAATTCATCTAAACTTAATTATCTCTGGTATGGGGTATTCTTACTTATCTCCCTTTACTATCAAAAACAGTAACCGGTCACCATTTGTAGTCAGCAGAACCTGGTGAAATGGGCAAGTCAAAAAACATCAAAACAGTTCTAGACAGGTAGGGTTGACATAGAAAGAAGACAGATGCGTACCTGATCAACTATTCTCGTTTTCCTGTGACATATGCTAATGTTGTGATTAACGTGCGGCATGACCTTGATCATCATCTTGAGCAGTAGATAATGTTTTCCCAATGATCACATCTTCACCTCCAAGTCGTGTTCCCAATTTATAATATGATTAGTGTGTTTTCAAAAAACAAATCTTAACTAACAAATAAAATAAATTCTAAAGATCCACAAAAACAAGCACTCACAGGAGGAGCAAGACCCATCATCCAACATATTATAGGAACCATCCGTCATACCCTATTAAAGTTGATTAAAAATCAACAGTCTTCATAGGTGGTTAAGTTTGTAATTTATTGAGTGACTTCTTAACCATTAGAGTATTAGGCCCATTTACTTTTTAGCAGACCTTTTGGAGTGTGACCCTTGCCTGTTTTACTACCTAAATTGATCCGTTTTCAGGACTAAAACTTGCCCCTCTACATACATTATTGATCAAAGAAATCATATTAGTCTCTTCTTTTACGTTTACAATGAACCCGTTTGCCACAAGATCACTCTAGCCACCATCTTCTCGGTTTCCTGTGAAAGGTACACACAAACAAGACAATATTATTATAAAGATCAAGTAAAATGCCAAGAAACTAGAATTCTGTAACCTAAAAAAGTTTGGAATATCCTTTGTTGCAGCTTTTGGATGTCGTTCTTTTCTATTTGGACTTTGCTTCTCAATGATGTAATGGAGCCGACTGCGCCGACGGCAACGGCAATAAACGGTATAACTTCGAAATTCTTTCATACGAATATCTCGAACAACTCCAACTTCAGTGCTCACAGTAGCCTAAAAAGATAAAAATAACATATATAAAAAATCTGACTTTGACCAAAATATGCACAAAACTTTGACCAAAATTGAAGCCCTATTAAAATTATATAAAATGATACTCCCTTGTCGTCATAGGTCTTGTCATGGTTCTAAACAGCATATCAGGATCACGATGGACTCCTACCCACTGACCATGGACAAAGATTTTGTAGCTTGTGAGATTACAGCAGGAGAGATTTACTAAAGCAGCAGTAGAAGTGTACAGAATTGAAAAAACATAAAAGAAAAGTAAGAGAAATTCATTTAAAAAACCTAATGATGTCACATTGAAAATTCTTCCAAATATTTCCAGAATGGCCGAATTGGGTCTGCAGATATTCAACAGTTATGATGTATGTAAACCATCAATGAAAGATTCTTAATCAGCCTAGGGACCTATAATAGTAGCCAAATAAATTCAAATCAATGAAAATATATAAACAAAAATATATTGCTTTATTGTCTAATATATCCGCTTTTTTGTTCTTTCTCTTTAGTTCAACTTCATCAAAGGATATTGTTGAATTAAAGTAGATAGAGTGTGTTTCAATAATGTTATTATGTAAACATCTATATGCTGGATATAAAAGATCTTTTACTTCCCTGTCCTTGAGGGGTTTCTGCTGGACATCATTTTCATTGAGAGTTCTGCACCTTTTTTGGTTTTGCCAATTTGTCTATTTAAACATAAAAACATGATTATAATCCAGCTAATGAAGCTAGGTATAAAGCAAGAAAAGAAATTATACATCAATCTATGATATCCCAAATCATTAAAAATCCAACACAATTACTAAAGATAATAAAATTACCTTCACACCCTATGGGGAGCTTAGTCTTCTTCAATGAGACAAAGTAGTTTTCATAAAGCAAACGTAAGAAAATTTAAACAACCCACATATCCTAGAATGACATTAATGTAAAAATAACAATAAAAGGAAAAAAACCACTTGTGCAACACCAGCCATTGTTCTAGCTGCATTTGCTTGCCCTAAATTCCCAGTAGCAATAGAGTATGTAAGGCCACTGGTAATCGTGTTTTATTCAGTTGCAAATTGTAGATTAGATGCCTTCCCAATGTATACACACAACAAATAAACAAGCAGCAAAAAAGTTTGCAAACACATGAGTGCAACTTTGATCAGTTTCTTTATAGCTGAAAATATTGTAATCCAGAAAAAGTATCCAAAACAATTGTTTTCCACATAAATGGGTTATATATCAAGATTTGTTTTATAAAATTTGTAGATCAGGAAAATATAGTGAACTTACCATCTTCTTTAGGGAAGGCCAAATTCTTCGTTCAAAAGTATCCCCTCTTCTTTTCCTTACCTCTAAACAAAGCATGCATATATAGATTGTTAAAGAGCAAAAAAAAATTTTAACAAAATGCTTTATAAAACAATACAGCAGATGAATTGAGTGAGAGCACCTGTAAGAGTAGAAAGTGATCTGAACAAACCTAGGTGTCTTGAATTCTTGATGATTGGTTCATAATAACTAAATCTTCTTGATCATATCCAGAATAACAGGAAGTCGCCACAACTGCATTCTAAAAAAAAGAAGACTCAGGATCAGATAAATTAGTACATCTTAATATTTTATTATAAATATCAAGATATACAATGCCAGTAGAATGTGGTCTGAAGTGCTGGCGCTCCATTGCTTGAGTAGCCACAAGTGGAATTTGAAGATAGTATACAACATATGCCTATGCATCATAAAACAAACATAATTGCAACATAACTATAAGAAAGTAATCGATGGTATAACTTTTCATGAGAAAGATAAAACTTGATACATAGATCCACAGGGCTTACTATCCCATGGCTAATTGGTATGCATTATGTGGAGACTGTTTACACATGAATTAACTAATCATAGTCAGCAGAAAAAAAAATATATATTGTGCAAACAATAGTTCCAATGTAAAAGCTTACTTGAGCGTGGCCAGAAAATGATATGATGGATGCCAAACACCAAAAATAAATGATGGGTGGATTCCAAATAAGATTGCTTGGATATAGCCTCACGCTTACAAGATCATACACCTTAAAAGTACTTTTCTTTAGCCATAAAGCTAATCAGAGAATCCATTTTTATTTCAAAACAACTAAATATTAAATATGATTAGAAAGTTTATTGGGCCACTTTTAAACCATTAGACTCGTTACTTTTTAGCTAATATTTTTAAAGTTGACCTGTTTGACTGTTTTACAATCCAAATTGACCCATTTTTAGTGTCGGAACCCGACAATCTACTTACATTACTAGTCATGGAAATCATAATAGTCTCTTCTTCTGTGGTACATTCAATAAATACATTTTCCACAAGAATATCATGCTAGCCACCATCTTTTGGGTTTCCTGTGAAAATATAGACACAAACAAGACATTATTATAAAGATCAAGTTAAATGTCAGAAAACTAGAATTCAATGAAGTACAAATTTTGGAATAATCACCGCGAAAGTTTAGTCTTCTCAACAGTGACAAAATAGATGCAATATGTGAAACGATTCAACATAAATATTTCATAAAGCAGATGTAAGGAAAGAAATCTAAACAACAAACACATACTAGAATGGAATTAACGTACTTATAAGGAAAAAAGGGTAAAAGAACCACTTGTGAAACACTAGCCCTTGTCCTAGCTGAATTTGCTTGCCCCAGTTCCCAATAGCAAGAAAATAAAGTGAAGCTTACCATGGTATTGGATCTATAGGGACAGTCAAAATCTTCTTTCACAAGTGTCCCCATTTGCTATTCCTTGCCTGTAGACAAGACATGCATATTAAAGAGCAAGAAAAACATTAACAAAATGCTTTATAAAACAATATACACATGGATTGATTGAGTGCACCTGTAAGAGCGGAATAAAAGTGATTGAAGAAACCTGGGTCTCTTGATGATTGGTTCATAGTAACAGGATCTTCTTGATTATATCTAGAATAACAAAAATTACCATAATTGCATTCTAATAGAATAGAGACTCAAAGAAGGAATTCAGATACATTAAACACCTTATTAAAATATTTACAGTGCCAACTGGAATCTGTCTGAATAACAAGTGCTGCGTTGCTCAAATAGTAACAGGTGGAGCTTGAGAATAACAGAGGACATACGCCAATTCATCCTAGGACAAACAAAATTAGAACACAACAGTAAGAAAATAACCACATGACATAACTTATTGTGAAAATGATAAAATTTATAGTATACGGAATTGGAAGTTGGTAACATGTATCCCCGTAGCATGATTCCAATGGCTGCCTGATAAGTATAACCCAGTGAGTAATTTACACCTAAAATAACAAATTATAGTCATCCAACGTATAAGACTTGATTGTGTAAAATAAAACTAAGGTATATAAGTATATTTTGGGTGACTTTTAAAGGGCTCAACCCATAAACTTTTTGGTTAACTGGTCAAGATTTGACCCGTTTGACTTTTTTACAACTCAAATTGACCCGTATTCAGGCTCTTAATTACCCCTTTACTTTCTCGTTAATGGTCATAGAAATGATAGTAGTCTCTTCTTCTTCATCTTCTTCGGTATCAATATATTCAATGGATCTGTTTGCCACAAGATCGCGCTAGCCACCATCTTCTGGGTTTCCTGTGAATATATAGACACAAACTAAACAAAACAAAAAATTATTAAATTAAACGATGATTTAAATGTCTTGAAACAAGAAATTGAACTCCAGAGACAACTTATTTGACAATTTTCGCTTGAATCAAACGCTTCATCAAAGAACAGTTGTTATTAAAATCAGAGACCGTAAAACCTTCGAGCATCGGCATCAGCCTCTTCGAAGTAAGCAATTAGGGCATCGTGTGGAGGCGCATTAGAATCAGCAACCGTCTTCTGATCAAACCTTAGGAAAAAATAACAACAAAAAACCAACATTCGACATGCATTATTAGATGGATGGAGGTTAAACCCTAATGATATTTTATATTGACAAAAAAAACGTAAAACAAACAATATATGAAAGCAACTTATAACCTAATTCCAGTGCTTGTGTAACAATCGATCCTCTGATGGCAGCTTCTCCGCCTCCTTCAACCGCTTCTCGATCTTCTCTTCCGACATTGTTGAGAAACATATGAATGCATGATTATGAGTATAAGAGACGACCAATATTCGAAGCCTGTAACTTCTAGTGTGTGTGTGTGTGTGATTTTGTGCATACAGACAGACGATGATTCAAGACAAATTAAGCCTGTAACCTCTAGCGTGTGGGGTGTGTGTGTGTGTGTGTGTGTATGTGTGTGTGATTATGGTGAATGTTTTCCCTCATTCCCGCAATTTGAAGGGAAATTATCGAGAATCCAGGGGTCAAGGATTTGGAAATCATGATACCACAAGCCTAAATATTTGTTTCTAACCACGCAAATTATTACTATCTCAGATTTTATAGCCGTTGTCATAATTACATACTTTTTTAACGCGTATTCTCTTAATTACAAGCACATATACAGAAGAAGTTTATTTAATTATCACATTAAAATAAATAATAATACTTGCTGAATTTTGTTGAACGAAGTTATAACTACTAAAAGGATCACAGTCAAAAATAGACTACTACTTAATGATATTTTTGAAACATAAAATACAAATACTTTGCTGCTTACGTATACATTTATTCACTATGGTGTAAACGTTAATATTAAAAAAAAATGTTTATTTCTTGTGGTAGTCATTGCGAATGAGCAAGTAGAGGGCGGCAACTAGTTTATTTTTTTAAGAAAAAACCTTCTTACGTTTATACAAATTTTAAATTCCGTAAAAGCTTATGTGGGTTTCAATTAAGAGAGATTATCTTAGCACTTCAACTTTGCTAAATTTTTTATATATTCTTAGATTGTAGGTTTAATCCTAATTGAAATTAACTTCAAATATACACATGATTTTTCAAAGAATATGTAGAGATTCTTGATGCTTTATCAAAGAACAACTAAAGAAACTATTTAATCTCTCACCTCTTATATACTTTATGAACGGTATCTTGATTGACGCATGATGTAATTAATTTCAGCTTAAAAGTTTTTAAGTACTATTTAGGAGTAATGCATAAAGTTTTTAAAAAAAAATTATTGTTAGAAAGCCAAACAAGGTTTGAAAGTATTCTTTTGGATCAAGAATACATACAACAAACAAGATGTGACACAAATATGAAAACCCAACCAGTATTTGACGACAGAAGTGGTATGGAGGTAAAAAGAGGGCGATGTTCCATTGCTTCCTGATTAAAACAGGGAATGCTTTGGGTTTGGTATTAGTGGGGTGTTGCCCATTCACAAAATGTGCGATATATTACCTGTGTATAACTTTTAAATGATATTTCACTTATTAGTTTTCATGTGTTGAATTTTTTGATCTTTTTTGATTTTTTCTGGGATGGCAAATAAGTATTATTAAACTAGCTATACCAGCAAGGAGCTGAACATACATAATACATGAAACTCGATACATTTCACACCACTACAGATAATTATCACCCAAAAATGCCCATTATATATTTATATTAAAAAGCAAGTTAGGTGCTACAACAAAGTTTGTATTTTTGTTTTTTGACCACAAAGTTTATTTTTTGTGTTTTTGGCATCATACATTGGTGAATTGACATTTTGATGGTGTAAGTGAGGTGCTAAACAAAGTTTTGTGATTTTACTTTTTGACCGTAATTTGTTTTTGGGTTCTAACATTTGGTAATTTTTGCATCGTAGACCATAGCAAGTGCAGTTATTGTTGCAGTATTGTGACGAACCGACAAACCAAATTGATTATGAGTGAACATCATCATTGCCGGTATTGGTATTATAGGAACCGGTATCAGTATTTGCTTTTGTGGTTGCCGATGAGCCGAGCCGACAACGAACAAAATCATGTCGTGTAAGATAGGGGAAAACAACCAAACTCACATTCACTCAGCGCAGGAGAAAACACTAATTACCTTTAAAAACTATCGAAAACCTCGTGTGGACAATATTCCATGCTTTGACTCCTAGAAGGATCAATGCAAGAGGTTTTAACATATCTGTAAAAAAGATGAGGTCAATCACCAGCAATATAATCCATCCCAAAATTTTCAACAGTCACAAGTCTTGATTATTCTCTATTACTTCCCTACATCGCGATTATTTTGTAGCTAACGTTTTATGATGATCCAAGAGCTTTACTGTAAAATAATATTAAGTTGTTATAAGCTACTTTCAAATTTAATGACCCTCATTTCCAGAGAGAGTTAGTGTACAATACAACACATAATAAGGGATCATAAATATATATATATATAATAATTACAAAAAATGTAGCAAAATTAATATTACAACATTTCTATACAAATCAGTCTCTTTAATCTTTCTTTTAAAAATAATGAAAAAATCTCTGAAGTTCGATCTTCCTTGATAACCAACGCAACGCCAACTAATGCTGCATCAACATCACGATGATGATGAATGCCATAACACCAGAAAACACCGACCCAGACATTGGGCGGAAGGAGCCGCTAGTCGGAAGCACCCTCGGAAGTGCGCACTCTTCACCATTAAAGAAAACTTTAGTCGGGAACCCATCACCGCCAGCGACATTGATTCCAGGTGTCAACTTCTTAGTGAACGATATCACAGACTGCTGTTTTCCAGGCACCCTCGGGTCTCTTTTCGGGTTATTCCCATCAACTTCACCAACCAAATAGTTCAAACCCGGTAGACCCTGCATAAATATTGTGTCATTGACCCCATTGACCTCGAGAGAACTTGCATTGAACGAGTACGCTTTCTCGAAACCAGGGGCAGATTTGTCCATTTCCACAGCCACAAACCAGTCAGCAAAAGATGTGTCATCCCAGTTGAAGAGTGTGATTCGAGCTGACCACCCACCACGGTAGTCGGTAAGCAGGTGCCAGTTAAGACTCACCCCACAGTTGTCCCCACAGGGTAAGGGGTTCGGGACGGTTTGACGTTGGATGCTAGCCCAAGCTGTCGAGAGTGCGGTCCGGTTCTCAAACGGGACAAGTAAAGCCTGAGCTGGAAGCAAGAGTGCTGGTGCGGTTGCACTGCATGTTAGTGAACTTGTACCCCTCGGGCAACCACAAGCACAAGTCGGGCAGGGGATAATTGATTCGTTGAAATAAGCCGAGAACGACACACAGCATCGGGGGCTCGAGCCCTTTGCTTGAGTAATGTTGCAGACCACTTGCCAACTGGAAACAGCAGTTGAGCCTGGTAGACCGCTAGGGTCCGGGAACACACTGGGGCTGAACCGAACCGGGGGGCCACATTTGTAATCTGGGTTCAACCTCCCACTGATTTTAAAATTTTGAGGCGGGATGAGCTCGGAACGGTTCAAATCAGGCGGCATTTTGTAGACATGTATCTGAAAGGCGGATTTAGACTTGGAGGGGTCCATAGTCGGGGGCAGAATCGTGCCGTTTCTGCAACAAAAGGGGATCATTCCCCATATGGTATTGTTGGTCATTTCAAGGGGTAGATCAATCAAGGTGGGTCGTCTTTCACAATTCAGAACATTTGAGAAATCTATTTGTTGGTAAAACGCGCCTTGTGGACCAAAAATGCATTCAGTTGAATCGCGCTTGTATGGGTATGCACCTTTTATGTCCTTGATGAACTCATCTCGCATCCAGTCCCATGTTAGGTTCCAGTTATCGAGCCGACCGAGTGAGTTATGGTTCTCAATGGTCACTTGGGCCCAGTAATCTGACTCGTAGGTTCGGATCACGTCATACATGATTGTGAGATCACCGGTTTGGCGCGGAAGAAACTCTTCTGTAAGCGTGATGTTGGTAATTGCATTTGGGTCTTTTCTACAACACACGTTCATAACTCGTGTTCCTAGAAGATTAAAAAAAACCAAGAGCATGTCAAAGTCGACATTAAAAACAAACAACACGTAAAGCTTTGTCAAAATACAAAACCAAAAGTTGCAGACGATAGACAAGAACGACTGAAGAATTAGTCAAAGTCAAACAAATGGCTGAAAGCTAAAGAATTGCTGATGAATCAAGAACAAACCTTGCTCACACCATTGAATGAATACAAAGGCACATTACAATGAATAACACTACTTTTCACTTAATTTCTAGTTTTGTCATTAGAATCTAGAAACAGTACTAAGACCAATATACTTTCAAGTTAACTATTATTCATAACTTGATGAAGTGGTCAAATAACATAGACTAATTCCCAAAAGTCAAAATCAGCTACATTTTCAAATACAACAGCCACAAAGATCAAACGTGCAAGTTTAAACATTTCTAAACAACGCATTACAAGAAATATCAGATCAGTAAGAATCTCTCAATTATATGACCTAATAGTAATACTACACATCAAAGTCAGATCTAATATTATTCGTAATATCATCAAAGTATTTGTTAAATTCAACAATAATCTGATCAAACCGCAGGTCTTCAACTTGGATCAGATCAACGAGAAACCATCAATAATTTGATCAAATCATACACACCCATCAAAAAGTCAAAATAATTTCGTTCTAAGCAGATAATATTTAAAAAAAAAAAAAAAGAAAAAAGAAAAAGTTGAAATTTATTTACCTTGCATAGTAGGTGTAGGGCAAACGAACCCAACATTGAGAAGCGAAATATTGGCAGGCATGGGAACATCAGGCGACCCGACTCCGAACTGCGTACCGACCAAATCGACCCGAACCGACATTTGATTCAGATCCCCAGCAGTCTCAATAGCAGTCTTGAGATCAGCAGTGGGGAACCCAGCAAAAACGGTACCGTTTCCAACCGGACCCGGAACCGTAACCGACCCATCGGCAATCACAGCATTAGAAGCAGAGACCAAGAACTCATCATGCTGAAATCCCACAAAAACCCTCCAGGATTTGAGCTCTTCAGCAGCGTTATTGAGGATTCTGAGAGTTGATTCGAAGCGGTAGGGCTGGTTGGATGGTTGGTCGGGTGGGAGCTTGGATCCGGATGTGTAAGTGTAGGATAAGAAGACGCCGTTGCAGGCGTCGGATGCCGGTGGCGGCGCCGGTGCCGGTGGCGGTTGGGAGGTGGTGATGGTGATGGTGGTGAGAAGGAGGAGAGTGGTGGAGATGAGGGAGAGCATGTTTGAATTATGTTGCGTAAGTTAGAGAGAGAATGATCAAAGCAAGAAAGAAGAAATCCCAGCTATTTATTTATTTATATATATATATGAAGAACAGAAGATTTGAGACGTGAATGTGTGAATTGGGCGAAAACGCTGATACAGCTTGTTACTAGCTGTGTTTGATTTGTCTAAACGTGTCTTTTTTTTTTTTTTTAATTCTATTCTATGTGATTTAAAAAAAAAAAAAAATACCCCTTTGATGCGTGATTTTGGCGTTATTTTTATTAATAAGATTTTATATTTTACGTAAAACAAATAACAGATGAGTGCGAGTTTTAAAACTGAACTAAATAAAGATAAGGTATCGTCAATGCCAAAAGCAAGATGACATATAAATCGAGAATCAAACGGCTAATGGTTGGCTAATACTTAATATTGCGTCCTTACTTGTTTTCTTGTTAGTTCAAGGTCCTAACATATGGTTACGGTTACATATTTGTTTTTATAAAACCTAGTTAACACTTATAAAACATAAAAAGTATTGCTAATCAATGTTTTATATATTTGAAATCAAATATCTTGATTTCAATGTCCGGTTTTCTTAAATAAACTAATCATTATATATATATATATATACATATATATATATGTATATGTGTGTGTTGTGTGTGTGTGTGTCTTGACTAATGTAACCAACAGTTGTTAAATGTATTTTAACTAGTATGACATTCGCACTTCGCGGCGGTGTCGTCATTTGCGTTTCGCGGCGGTGTCGTCATTTGCGTTTCACGGCGGTGTCATCATCAGCTGCGGTATATCTCTTGAATCGTAACACGGATATGGTGTGGGTGTTAAAATTTGTAAAAACTAATATAACCGGTGAGTATACTGACTAATGTAAAGTCTAAACTTAATTAAAGTGAATATAAAGAATATAAAAAGAAATAAAGACCAAAAAATAGGATAGGAGGTGTTGTAAAAAAACTAATTTGGTGGTCAATATATAAAAATAAAAAAGAACCTTGTTAATGTAATTGTAATTTGTAAATTATATAATTTTTAACATTTATTATGTAACATAAACAATATTATGGGATTTAAAAAAATGTTAACGTTGAGTTGGAGCCTGGGGGAATGGGTACCTGTTTTAACGAGATGGGGAGCATCTCTCTAGATCATTCTTTTATGTTATCACATTTTATCTACTTCATTTATATTATTTTTTGTAAAACCTACTTTCTTTTTCCGCATCAATTTATTCTTTATATATTAATAGTATGACTTCTTTAAACAAAATTATATCAATTATCACCTATTTTTTCTTCTTAAAAACTTTAAATTCTTCTAAACTGGACGTAGCGGATATTTTGGGGGCGTCAAACATGATGATATGAATATTGGGGCTCCAGACACATAAGACGCCAAACTCTTAGCATGCACTAAACACAATTTTTCTTATATAATTACATCAATAAAACCTTCAAACACTAGTTAACCATTATACTTAACAGATATTTCTAAAAATTGTACGTGGTAAAATAGTTAATATCTACCTGACATTTAGAAAATATTTTAACTAAACAAGCATTACATATAATCTAAATGACAAAGTTTGTCGATATACTTTTAAACTGTTAGTTTTATAAGAAAAAAACATCATATCTATTCATTATAGATGAATACTTTAGGTAATGAACATTTTCTATAGTTATAATTAAATATATTTAAATCCAACATAAATTAAAATGTCATATTCATGACAAAAAATAATAATAATAATAATAATTAGTTGTATAACTCGTCACAACGCCTAGCAGAATATCCTAGTTACAACTTGATTTTGAAAAAATCATTGCGGAACACCCGGTATTGTTCCCGTGTGGGCCCTACACACTCATCTCACTGCATAGTACATAGAAAAACATGTCATTAAAGAAGCAATGCACTTTATAAAGCCTTTGTTTCGTAAGAAATGAGAATCACACACACACTTGGGGATGATACATGGATGTTATATGTTCAAGTTTTACTTTAATGCAAAAATATTTAAGATTTAATCAAAAGATTTTTTAATTGTTGGTTTTCTTTTAAGAGGATTGGGGATGCGGTTCCGGCTAGAAAACGGTTAGGTAAGCTCGATTAAAAAAACATTTATCCTACAGCGTATGATCGTATACTTACCGTTCAAGAAAACCTTTACTTTATTATAAAACCTTGTCTTATACACTACCTAATGCACATTGATTATCGGGCATATTTGTAGGTGTCTGGTGTATCTGTTAGTTTACCTTTGTTGGAAACAAAATGCATGTTTGGATTTCTCAGTGTATTTTTTTCTTATCATTTTGAGTTATATAAAATTTTATTTTCTTAACAACTACAACAATTTAAATTAGGATAAGTTAAATGCATATATATTATCCTTATCATAAAGTTGTTGAAAGATCTAAAATATATACATGTTCATAATAGAAGTGTAATAAACAATAAGCACTGACAAATTACTTATCAAACAACTAAGAGAGAAAGAGTATTACTGTTATAACTACATAACAGATTTATGTACAATAATTAAAACAGTAAATAGAATTGCTTATGTGGTTTTTGCAAATACATGTTTAAATCTAGTATTGAATGTCCTTAGAGCATTCACATCTCGCTCCATACACATTTATAAGAGTATGATTTTTACATTATATGGAATGGTTATAAGTGGTTGTAAGTGAAGTAAATAAAAAATATTACTATTTATTTGTATTTTGGGGAAATACGGTTCAAAACCCCTATAATCTTTTTATTATTTTTAAAAGTTGTTGTGAGTGAATGAAAAAGGAAATGCAATGATAAATGTATACAAAAGTGTTATTTAGGAAGAGAGAATAATAGTGATTTTTAGTTTAATTATAAGAATGAAGATAAAAAATTGGATGTGAATGCTCTTATATACGTATAAATTGCATAAAATGAAAAGGCTTTTTTATACTAACCGTAGGAAGTGATCTAGGCACTTGATCTTGCTATATTAATGTTTAAGATGATTGAGGAAGATGGGAGGATCATAAATATTAGAAAGTTACAAACTGTTAAAAATATATATGTCAATCTGATAAGATTGATGGTGTTAAAAGATTCAGGTTAAATAAGTGAATTAAAACATGATAAATATGTTTATTAGTATCAAAGGCATGAATGCAAACTCAAATATACTAAAATATGGTGTGTTTCAAGTCATATCGTTTAAAATTAATTTATGATTGCGTGTACTACATTGTGACTTGGTAGTAATTTAAATTAACCAAAGACTTTAACTTGAATCATTTTTTTGTAATTGGTGGCTTTTTATTATTTATAATCTCTTATTTTGCCCAATATAAGTTAGAGGAACCAAATAGGAATAAACTGACAAAAAATATTTTGAAGGCAATGGATAAAGTTGATGGATATCCGATGTTGATCATATAAAAGGCATTTTGGTGCCGTAACTCCACGAAAACTTTTGGAGATTTTAAAATGCCCATGAATGTTATTGAGCTGAAGATACTTTCGTCAATATCATCATATTCAACAACTGTGTGATGTTATGAAAATTACGGTTATTTTAAAAAACAATCACATCAATATATGAGGGATTTTTTTATCCGCTTTATAATATAATCAAAATTTTACTAAAGTAAAAAGAGACCATCTTATAGTGACACATCAAATGTTTAAGGATTATATCTATTCAATTTTGTTTAAACGTCTGAGTTTGTTGGCTACTCTTATTCTTTTTATAGAGACAGTCACAGTTACTAAAGAAAGTCACTCAATTGAGTGCTTAAACTTCCGGCATAACAATGGTTGGTTGGGGTTGTGACCCCTCCCTAATGAGTATAAAGCGGGACAGAACCAGTCAATTTTTCTTGTAAGCGGGATGGTGAGACTGATCATTATGCAGCCAAATCTCAAAAGATGACGTGACATTAAGCTAATTTTTTGTGGCTTCTTTGCTTTATTAACATGGGAAATCAATAGCATATGCATTCCCCCTTTTTTTTCTAGACAAATACGTTTTGTCATAATTACTTCCACCTAGCATAAACTCAGACCAGTGTGTTTCTATTTTCGAATACACTCCAAATAAATGCTTTTGATATTCAATTCTACACACAAACTTTAACATTGAAACTTGCATTTGGTGGTTATAGAATATTCATATTAAAGTCTTTAAATTAATTCCTTAGTAGTGTTTGTTTAATTTTGATTTTATCAGTATTAGTTATACACAAATACACATAAATGATAATTGAAGTAATGTATATAATATTACTTCTATTTCAGTAGGTTATGAATGATAGTTTACTTTCATACTCGTATTAAGTTAACAACAATATTCAATAATCAAAACTACCTAACCCATCAAAATCACTCTTTTAAGGGCGCTTCTACATCATTTATTTACATAAACAAATGAAGTGATGATCTAATGAAAAGTTATTGAAAACACTTCCAACTCGGATAAAACAGAAAAATATTAATAGTCTTCATTCTTATAGATAATTCACTCGTAAAATAGAATGCCCCAATAAAGTCTAAGAATGAACTTGTCCAGAACGATCAAAGATAAAAACCCAAATGAAAATAATACTAAAGACGCTGTATGTTTGTAATTCTTAAACCCTCATAAAACGACATAACCACCTCCAACTGCTTGAGGTAACAACCAAATAATTTAACCATTGACTCGCTAAATAAAAACCTTGGCCAGCCCCTTCATATATTGGAACCAACAGACCCACCCTTTCCATCTCTCAAGACAACAACCAGTGACTTGACCATTCTGTAACCCGACAGCACAAGATGCTCTGACCTGACCCGACCCGACATGACCTGACCCGATGACTCGACCCGACCCGACCTAACAGGACTTGACCTTCGACGCCACCAGTGTAATTCACCATACCCTGAGAACCCTGCATCTTCAAGTTAAATAGGTCAATTAATCATAGTGTTGACACAATGTCTAAACCCTAACACAATCCTTAAAGAATGCGATAAAAGAATTTTTAGGACTAAAAGATTAGCATTATCAAGGACTTTAGTAGCGGTGGCAACTTCAAAACGTTTACTTCAGAATGAATCGATACAAGTTGAATGTGCCCAATAAGAAATGGGCCAAACAAATCATCCATGAAAGGAAAATGATCAAACTACTTTTAAGACACACCTATTAATTCATTATTGAAAAACTTGTGTTATTTTTAAATAACATTGTTATTTAACAACATATATCACAAAGTTATCCATAAAAATTCACAAAAGTAGTCCTGTTACCCAACCTGCCTGGCCCACACATCTTGGCACCTCCATAATAATATAATAATAATAATATAGTATTGAGAATTTTGAAATTTATTTATTTTGGTATGTAATCTAGATATTCACGAGGTCATAAGTTGGTCTAAAAGTTGACTTACCTTCAGCTGTTAAAATTGAATCCACCAGACGGGACTTGAACATTATTTCCACCAAAGTCAAAACTAGCCTGAGCACCATCAGCGACAGTCTCATCTTCCTCATCCAACCAATACGTCTCAAGAATCTTAACGGCCTTCTCATAAATTTCATTATTATCGTGACTTTGCAAATTCTCAATCTTTTCTAGCCCATCTGCGTCATCAATCAACTGGGCATAGAAATTAACATCACCTGTGTTACCTGCTTGCTTTTCCACCTCGCCTACTTTCAGAATGTTCTCGAGCCCTTCTAAAGAGACAGTCACGATTCTCGGATCGGGGCATACAAGGAGATCGCACAAGGGTTTTATACAGCCTTGACCCACCAGAAACCTATGAATCATGATAAAGTTAAAAGTGTCATTTATTTTGGGGTGTAATTATGCGAAAAATGTTGAAAAAGATATGTACTTGATTTGCTCATTGGTACCACCAGAAGTGGCATTTGAAATGGCCCATGCGGCCTCCTTTTTAATATCAAACTCAGCAGTCTGGAGCAGATTGACCAGGGGAGCAATTAATCCAGCCTCAATCACAGTCTGTATGTTGCAACAATGAACAATAAATTGTTGTAAATATCACTACCTATCAGAAATTTGTCATTCAATTCATATCCATGTAGCAATATAGTGGGTAAAAAGCCAGTACCCCAAACTGACCAATTCACAAGTAAATGAGTTTTCAGGATTCCTTACTTGTATCTGTACTTTGTTTCCAGCAGTGATGTTAGAGATGGTCCAGCAGGCTTCCTTTTTTATGCTCTTTTTGTGGTTATTGGTCAACAAGCTCAGCAGACAAGGAAGTGCACCACAGTCGATAATATGCTATCAAATGGAAAAATCATGTCATCTCATTACAGATCATCTGTCTGAACTTTAAACTAAAAGCCTAAAATCTAAACATAGGTGACCATTTTAGTTGGTTACCCAACAGTTTGTCTAACATAATCTAGGACTAATGAATGAAATGACATTGACACTGTCCTTTCTGAAAATGGTCTACAGCATCTGTTCTAAAATAAAATGAGGCAGCCTTAATTATTTAGTCGTATACGAAGAACAAGACCCAATGAACAGAGACAATAACCATATTGTCAAAAGAATACTAATGTAGCCTTAGTCTAATCACAGAACCAAAACACGTAAAACTATAATTATTAAACATTTCATGTACATATGAAGACATTCATATGGTTCAGACTTCACTCTTGCAAGACAATACCTGAGTTTGGAGATCATCGCCTGTGACAATATTCCCAACAGTACGTAGTGCAGGGATGAGTACCGAAGGAGATGGATGACTAAAACACATAAAGAAAGGATTATTAGATTTAGATGTATATATCATCAACCAGACAAAAAGACTAAACCAGAGGTCCAGAACTCACAAGAGAAGCTCAACAAGACGCTGGCAGACACTAGCATCAATCACAGCTTGAATTTTGTCATTGGTACCATCAGAAAGATAGGAGAGAGCCCAACATGCATCTGTCAACACCTCTTCATCATTTGAATGAATAAGACGCTCAAGGGCTGGAAGTGCAGGCCTTGTCTACAATTTAAAGAAATCAAGACGTCATACAGTAGGATTAAAACAATTAAAATGCAAAACAGATGTAATAGTAATCAGTAGATGACCTGCTCAAATGAAGGTTGTGGTTTTCCTCGACAAAAGTTTGATAACGTCCATGTGGCATTTCTGAGCATGGAAAGCTTAGCATGCTCATTTAAGAGAGAAAGTAAGGGAATCAAAGCACCATGACCAAGGACAAGATCACGGCATCTGGGAGAATCACCAGCAACATTTCCCAATGCCCAAACAGCCTGCAAGTGATCAAATATGATAATCTGGCTCCAACTTGATTAAACGTGGATGGCTTTAGGTTTGCACTGGGGAATCTTGGCTAAGGATTTGATCGCATGTTGGAACAGTGATGGAAATGGGAATCAATTTTTAAAACCATCTCCTTTGGCACGTATAGAGAAGCCCAAAGTTTGTGGATATCATTCCACGATTTAAAACACATACCATTAAACCAAACAACAATGATCATTCTCTCATTTCCACCAAAACCTTAATCCAACCACCCTCTTAATGGTTATATACACTTTTACAACCAATTAGCTGCATTCATGTGCTTACCTGCTCGCGCACATCATCACTTGGAGAAGCTAAAAGCTTGACAGCAATTGGAACAGCCCCATGATCAATTACAACCTTTGTATGCTCAGAGGTTCCTGAGGCTATGTTTGTGAGCGCCCAAGCAGCCTCGAACTGTTTCATATTAAAACATAAGATTGAAAGGAAATACACAAGAACTAAAAAAAGCACCCAGCAGCACTACCTGAAGCTGTGGAAAATCTTCTCTCATTAAGAACTCAACAAAGTGAGGAACAACCCCTGATTGTATGACTTCCTCTATCGGCGGGCTCCGTTCTGTAAAGCAAAGTTCAACTAACTAGATCTAGAAAAATGTACATCTTGCAATTACAAAAGGATTATGTATACCTATGGAAAGCAATTTACGAAATTGAGTAGTCGCCTCCAGCTGCAAATTATTATCATTGGAATAAACTCCAGCAACCATAGAAGGGAGACTTTCTAGCTGCAATTCAATTTAACCGGTTAATGGTTCAAATGACAAACTAATCGTATCCATATGATCCTTATGCATACAAACAACAATTCAACTTATTCACATATTAACAACATAATGCTAGATTAACAAATAGATATGTCGAATGATATGCATCTGATGGAGTAACAAGAAACACGAAGCATGTGTTTTTAAAAATTTTTATAATAACATATTCAATAACAACGCAATAAGACTCTAAATCTACAAAAGAAAAAAAAACCTAGCATCATATCTAGCTATATCATTTCGTATCATTATAAAAAAAGACAGGTCCTAAATCCTCATATTCACATGTAATCAAACATACAACAACTCGTATAATAAGACCTTTTTCTCGACTGCCGAGGATTGAATGGGTGCACCAGCAGACAGCGGTTGCGATGACGACAGTAGTTGCCGCTTCTTCAGTAAGTTTTCCTCTCTCTTGTTCTTACGGATCTCAACCATATTGTCCTCCCTCCGCCGCCTTCCTTCCTCCGCATCGACGGCCACCTTGTAGCGGTTCCGGCGAACCTCGGTCCGCGCGCTAGGCCTCAGAGACATGATTGATGGCTATATGATTTCACTGAACTGAAAAATTAAAACCCTAGAATTCAAATACATATTCATCACAAAATGAATCAATCAGAACTCGTTGATATAGGAAAAATCAACAAACCACGATGTGTATATATATGCGAAACATATGAATCGAAACAAAAAGCCGTAGATTAAGCCAAAATCGAAACATACCTAAAGAGAGACCGACACTATCGGAGAGAGAAGAGAAGGGGTCGAATTCGTAGAGTAGTTTCAAAGTTTTAAACGGAAAATTGAATTCAATCTATCTGCTATAATAAGAAAATATTTTGGGCGACTATTTGACCACTTCCGGTTAACTTCAAATTTTTTTTCATCTCTTTTTCTTATTAAATGTCAATTATTTTAGTTTTATAAATTAAACAATCAAATATTTAAATTAAAAAATATTTTTATTATATTAATTTACTAGGTTAGTCCCCGTGTAATACACGGATTGAATCAATAACATATTAAATAATTATTAGTAAAAATCTATGCATTATAAAATCATGCTTGAATGTAAAATATAATTATAATTATGTATAAATAGCTAAGTAAATAAACAATAATGTATTTTTCTCAAACTTTTCTTTTATAAAAAATTGTGATTTTTAAATATATTATTTTAAGAAAAATGATTTTTTTTAAATCGTTGTATTCTGTATTTTATAATTTTTTTTAAAAGTGTGTTTTTAAATTTGAAAATGATATGAATAATATTATTAGTATTCAATATTATTATTAATAATATAAAGAAATAAGAAAGTAAGTATGATGAGGTTTACAATTGTTTTATGCTTATTTTAGTTTTTTTTATAGATAGACAGATAGGCTAAAAACCCATTAAATAAACAGATTAAATTTTAATGTAAAATATACGTAAAATAAACACGAATAGTTACAATATAATATTTTATTATAAAATATAATTAAAATTATGCATACGTAATAGTTCAAGAAATAAAACAATAATACCATTTTTAACTCTCTTATCTAAATAGTTTTATTTTTAAATATTTTTTAAGATTTTTTATAAAAAATAATTTTTTATAAAATCTTGTTTTTAAAAAACTCTGGTTTGTAATTATTCTGTTTGTTTTAATAAGACTCTTTTAAAATATTTCACCTATTTCTAATCTTTTTTCAAAATCAAAACTATTTAAAAATTATTGTCTAAACAATGTTTAGTGTTTTAGAAAATTTCATATTATATAAAACTTTAGTTTTTTATTATTTAGATTTTAATTAAAAGAGAAAATGATAGTTTGATTTTAAAAAAATTTAAATAAGAGAGAGAAATATAGCAATTAATAAAATTTATTTTTAATAAGAGAGAGAAATTTATATGAGTATTTAAATTACTATAATACTATTTTAAAGGGAAAATTAATGTTTGCATGTTTAGAAAAATGACAAGTGGCAAAAAAGTGGATTAAAAGAATAACAAGTGGCAAAATAAACCTTGTTTTATTAGATTTTATAGATTTAAATATACTAAACTATATGATTTATAATTTTATATTATATCTTATCTTAAAATATAATATTTTTATTTTTATTTATAATTTCTTAGATATTTATTATTTTTTATTTTACCAACAACTAATAAAATATAACATAGAAAACATTCTTAAAAGTTAATGGTTTAACAAGTTAAATTAAAACCACCAATGTAATATATGGGTGTCTAACCTAATATTTATACTTTAATAAAAAGAAAACTATAAAGAACACGTATCAGCACCACATTTATTCCCATAAAAGTTTTTTGGTTTTTCTCTTCTATTAAATGTCTACGCTAATTACTAATAAAATTATTTAATTGTTTTTAGATCTAAAAGAGTGCTATAAATAAATTAAAAAAGAAATCTTTTTATTATTATTATTTCTAAAGAAACAAAATTTATAAAATAAGAAAATTTTCAATTGATATACTTTTCTAAATAGTTAAAACAAAATGTTTATTTTATTTTTGAGAAAAATAAAAGTTTAAAAAGTTGATATCATTGTTTTAATACTTACAGTTTTTACTCATATGTAATTTCAATCATATTTTATCTTAAAATACTATTTTATAATTATTAAATTTAAATATTTTATTTATTAAACACGTGTAATACACGAGTTTATCAGAGCCAGTTGAATAATATATAAATAAAACATAATGATTTTTCAATCCTCTTAGTTTGTTAAGTTTTTAACATCAATTATTTAAAAATGGAAAGTAATTTTTATATTCGTGTTTTTAATATGTTTATCAATGTGTTTATTTATATTATATGAAATGATTTTTAGTGAAATAGAGATGAAATATTACTGTTAATTTGTATATATTTTCTAGACATTGTTTAAGCCTATTAATTTTTTTAATACCTTTTAACAGTGGTTGTGAGTAAATGAGAGAGAAAAACTAATGATTAAATGTATAAAAAATTATTTAATTGAAAAGAATAGAGAAAAAACAATGATTTTTAATGTAATTATAAGGTTAAGAATAAAAAAGTTGATAATAAATACTCTTAAGTCTTAAACAAAAAAAAAAGGTTTGTTTAAATTTTGTAGTTAATATTTTTCAAAATCAAAAGAACGATTGGTGGTTAATTCAGTTAAAATTGACCTAGTTCAAAAACCATTGAGTAGTGATAATTTGCAAGAGTGATAATTGACCTAGTTCAAAAACATTTTAGAATCCTAACCATAACATTATGCGTAGTGGTGGTTAATTCAGTTAAAATGTCACCTAAATTCATGTATTTAAAAACCATTTCATTAAAACATCTTTTAAATCAAGTGTAGTGGGTTAACTAGTGTTTAAAGCTTATATTGATGCAATAATATAGGAAAAGTTGGTTTTGACGCCCGTTAAAGACTTAGATCTCTATGAGTTTGAAGCCACTTCTAATTATCTTGTAATAGTATTTGAAACCCTACTTATATCCATATTATCATGTTTGAAAAGCTCAAAATGTTCACTACATATAGTCTAATTAGACGGCAAAAGTCTAAATTAATATGTTTTAATTACAATTATTATGCAAAGAACTAACGTTTCTATATATCACAAAAATTCTATAAAAATTTATTGGAATGAGTTTTTTTTTTTCTGGTTTTATGTTTTTTTTTTAGTTTCTATAAAGAACATTTGTTTCTATAATTAAATACACTCAACCTTTTAGTTTTATATCAAGTAAGCTCTTGACAATAACAATATTTTATTTAGATGACAAAACTGCGTTTTAAAAAATGAAGCTACTCACTAGTGGTGTTTAATAATAAGTTTTTAAGTTACTAAATAAAGCACTAAAAAAAACTTTTTTTTTTCATAATAATCAACATACATAATACTAATTTATGTTACTTTGATGGCTAAATAGTTAAACATGGTTAAATTGACATGAATGATAAAGTAGTGGTTAAATACAAAATCCAAATGAATTCAGCACAAATAACAAGTAATTTAATAATGCGTGGTTTTTTTAACGGCTAATAAAGCATGGTTTAAAAAAATTCAAGAGAAAAGATCTTGAAAAGTTATCATTTCGGGACTAATAACATTATTTTGAATGATTATTTTATGAAGAACCCAAATTTTACCCAATACCAGCACCGTACCGAGCTTGTAACGACCAAACATAATCGAGACTTGTATTCATTTGTTAGGTTTTCGGTATTTGATATTTTCAATGATACCGGTACTGAACCTATAAAATCGGTACGCTATTCAGTTCACACATTTACCTATTTTCGGTATGGTACCATCTCAGCCTTGGTATTACATACATAATAAAACATTTACCTAAAACGTCAGATTAAGTAAGTAAATATTTCAGAAACATGATATAATACAAGCCCATAAAACAAAAACAAGAATACAACAGTTTAATACAAGTTTATTAGAAATCCCTTCCAACCCTTTATTCATCTCCCTAAATCACAAAATTAAGTTTATAACTTACTAATATTAACAGGACCCATTTCCTTTGCTTTAGCTCTTAACAAGTGCTTCTGAACCTTTCCAGTAGCAGTTTTCGGCAATGGACCAAAAACAACAGATTTCGGGACCCAATAAGCTGGCATCTTCTCGCGGCAGAACTTTATTATATCCTCTGCCACTTTACTCTGATCAGGTTTGTCTACCGGATTCTTTAATGCCACAAAAGCACAAGGCGATTCACCCCATCTATTATCCGGTCTTGCCACCACCGATGCTTCAGCAATTAACGGATGTTGATATAAGGTATTCTCAACTTCTACACTACTAATATTTTCACCACCCGATATTATAATATCCTTTGATCGATCTTTAATCTCAATATAACCGTCTGGGTGTTTCACAGCTAAGTCACCTGAGTGGAACCACCCGTTTGCAAAAGCTTCAGAGTTAGCTTTTGGGTTCTTTAAGTAACCTTTCATTACAATGTTTCCACGAAACACAATTTCACCAACGGTGCTGCCATTGGATGGGACTGGTTTCATGGTTTGGGTGTCTACAACATCAAGATGTTCGAGGGCGGTATAAGGGACACCTTGGCGAGCATTTAGTTTGGCCTGGGTTTCAGGAGGGAGGTTGTCCCATTCGGGCTTCCAAGCGCATATGGTTGATGGGCCGTAAGTTTCTGAGAGGCCGTATGTGTGGGTCACGCGGAACCCATTTTGGGACATTTTGAAGAGGACGGATGGCGGTGGGGCGGCCCCAGCGGTCATGACGTGGACTAGGCGGGGGAGGGGGAGGATGGTTTCCTTAGGTGGGGCGTTTACTATTGTGTTGAGGACAACTGGGGCAGCACAAAAATGGGTTACACCTAGATTGGCTATAGCCAAATAAACACCTTTAGCCGTTACCTGCATAGAACATTAACAAGAACTTACAGTTTACCAATTTGTAGCATGCACTTCAAAATGGACGGGAGATGTTGATGGATCAAAATGGATTCGGTCAAAATACGATTGGTAAATGTATTTCACTTCAATACTAAACTAAGTTGATGGACGGACATACAAAGTTTCATCATTAGAAACATACTTTTGGGTGAATATAATCAATTTAGTGCATTAGTTTTTTCAGATGGACAAAATCATGTTCAGATCAATGAGAAACTCCTGTTTTGACTCGCACTAAGAATAGTCCGTTTTGATTCGTTTCACCAAAGCCTTCACCTGAATTGCCCATATGTAAAGAGAGGAAGTACCTGTCGGAGGCATATGTTGGTCCCACAAATAGCTGTAAGAGTCCAAGTGAAACACCAACCATTGCAATGAAACATGGGCAAAGTCCACAGGTATACAGCTCCTTCAGGTATACCCCACACCACAACATTACTAGTAGCCGCCAGATAAGCACCACGGTGATGCAACACCACCCCTTTAGGGCTAGATGTAGTACCTGAAGTATAGCCCAATGCAATACTATGCCATTCATCTTGTGGAGGCTTCCATACATATTCAGGGTCACCAGATTTTAAAAACTCCTCATATTCAACCGCCCCTTTTCCTAGAGCATATTGGAGATTCTTTGGATTACATTCAATACTTTCATCTTTTATAACAATTAGAAGAGGAGACTTGAAATTGGTTTTGATTTTATTTTTCAGAACAATTAAAGCCTCTTCAGCAAGTTTGAAATATTCTTGGTCAACCATTATTACTGCAGATGCTGAGTGTTCGAGAAGGAAGCCAATAGTTGGAGCATTTAGACGAATGTTGACTGCATTTATGACTGCTCCACTCATTGGAACCCCAAAATGGGCTTCGAACATGGCTGGGATGTTTGGTGCAATCACCGCTACCTGCCAATTAAAAAACCCATTGTAAACTTTGACTTTCAAGTGATATAAATTGAAGAAATCCATAAAAACGTAGTTGCAAGTCTTCCTTCTTAAGGATTGAAAAAATTCACATTTATCCTGAAGTTAAATGTTGCATTTTACCAACAGACAAAGCATTAAAAAATTTGGTGTTACATTCTTGCAGCATCATGCCCCAACCCTTGATTTCATAAAATAAATCAAGACATTAACAACAAGGCGAATACGATCAATTGATCAAATCATTTATGGTAAATAGTTGGTTTCATTAAGATGTACTTTAAGAGAGATTTAAATGTTAACATGTACAATATAAAACAAAATCGAATAGTTATTTAAATTGATACAATAACACTGGTTAAATTTAGTGGGATGTGAGAGACTTGTTTTGTCAAGACATTAAGGTTTTGGTGATCAAAAGTTTGTTTGGTTTGAGGGTATGAGTTTGATAGTATTTGGTCTATTTGGTTTCTGGGTATGGGTTTGAGAGAAACAGGTTCATACACCTAAAGTAGAGAAACCTCCATACTGACCCAAAGGATTGGGTCTAGAAATCCATTCCCATTCACAATCCACAATGCAATCAAACTTATTCAGATAGTGATTCCTAGCTGCAAATCAGGCACCACCTTAGTGTTGTTTCTTATGACAGTGCTGCTAGGGCATACAACCTAATTGTTCCCTCTACAAGTAGGTTTACAATTTCTAATTGACCGTGTAGAAACCAAGATTAGCAAATAAACCCTAAACCAAACACCACCTACGTATTGTTCCTTATGACCTGGGTTCTATCCTGATTTTAATGGACTAAATCAATTACGTTGAAGGTGCACATCCAATTATCCTCAGTTCTAACTTTAACAAATCAAATAACCTCCAAGCTTTAATCAATTATTTGATCATCAATTTAAATTATTACAGTAATCATCCCACCCCCAAATACCCTAGGTCAAAGAAATTAATCAAGAAGAGTCGAAGAGAAAAACATGTAAATTCAATGACGGATTTTGACTTTTACAAGTGAAGGTTATTAAGTACACATTTATAACATCGTCTTTCCCCTTTTAGGATCATCGCGATTGCTATCCCTCTTTGACAACTTATAAAAACTTGTGACATCAAACAGCATCTTATTTTTCACTTTCAAATCTTTATGATCAAAAGCATGAAGTAAGAAAATGAAAACCAGAATCAAAAGCATGAAATAACAAAATCAAAATCAAAATCATTTGATTATCTATTTACAACAATCAAAATTATGTCAATAGTCATCCTAGCCCCATATACCCTAGGTCAAAGAAAATAGCAAAAGAAAAAAAAAACATGTAAATTTAATGAGGATATTGACTTTTTCGATTTACACATATATAACATAAATCGTTTTGAATCACGGCGATTGTCATCCCTCTTTGACAGTTGATATAACATCATCTTATACTTTATTGTTTTCATATAGTTATAACGATCAAACGCATGAAGCAATAAAATGAGAATCAGAATGGAAGAGAGGAGAAGACTTGAGGTGTTACCGTTGAACCGAATCCGACGGAATGATTGGAGAGGGCGGAGGCTAAACGGCAGCATCGGTGGTAAGTCTGGTGCCAGGTGTAGTGAAGGGAAGCGTGCACCAGAGATTTACGGTGAGGGTGAACCAGAGCAGCTCGTTTCAGAAACCAAAGAGGTGTTAGTGCTGTGTAGTTGGCTTCGTTCTTGGGCAGATCATCGATGTCTCTCTCCTGCACCGCCATATCCCCCGCTGATCTCGGACTCTTCTCGCGATTTCTCTGCCTATCTATTATCGAAACTCGTTTTGTTGAAGATGATTGACGACTGCTCTTTCTGATTTTTAATGCATCTCTCTATTAATAACTAATTTTAGTAAATTCGTTTATTAAACGAGTTTAATAAATAAAATATTAAATATAATCAAAATTTTATTTAATTATAAAATGATATTTTAAAATAAGATATAATTTAAATTACGTAAAAATAAAAACTATAAGTTTTAAGACAAAAATATCAACTTTTGTAATTTTTTTTCAAAAAAAAAAAAATCAAACATTTTGTTTAAAAAAATTGTCATTTTTATAAATTTCCTTATTATAACTTTCATTTTTAATTATTTTTGGTTTATAAAAAAATACTTTTTAAAAACACTAAATTTAAAATATTTTATATTTTTAAATAAGTTTGATGTTTTAGAAAAAGAATTTTATTTTATAAAAACTTGTTTATTTAGAAATAACATTAATAAAAAGATATATTTCTTAAGTTATTAAAAAATCATTTTTAATCTAAAAAATACTTAAATAATATTATTTATAATTAAAGTAATTATTTAATAGCAGAGAGAAATGAGAAAATTTTTGTGAGAATAAATGTGATGTTGTCACTTGTTATATATAGTTATCATTTTATTAGAGCAGAAGGATGTGAAAACAAATTAATCATTACGTTTTTAGTCTGAAAAGAGAAATTATATTTTTTGATAAAAATGAGGGCAATACTTACATTAAAGCCCCTCTTCTTTTGAATCGATATATTATTTATGTCATTATCACATTGTTCAACTCTAAATATTAAACTAGAAGTTAAAAGCAAGTGGCAATCTATAGATTATAATAAAGTAAATTTTTTAAAAACACATGTTAATTCTCTTAATCTATATTTTTGTCACTTGTTATTTTTCAAGACATTATCATCTTATTTTTCCCTTCAAAAGGGCATTATAGTAATTTAAATATTAAAACTAATTTCTATCTTTTTATTAAAGATCAATTTTATTAATTACAGTATTTCTCTCTCTCATTTAAATTTTTTTAAAATAAATGTATCTTTTTAAAGTTAGATTTTATTAAGAAAATAAAAAATCACATTTTTTTAATTAAATTAGAACTAATAATAAATTTTTTTTATATAATATGAAATTTTTAAAAAAACTAAACCTTTTTGAAACAAAATATACTAAATCCATCATTTTTTTAAAAAAATATAAAAAATGTGAACTTTTCTAAAAATAATCTTATTAAAACAACCTGAATAATTACAAACCAGAGTTTTTAATAAACAAGATTTTTATAAAAATAAATTCTTTTATAAAAGAATCTTAATACGAATTAAAAATAAAACTATTTAGATAAGAGAGTTAAAAAAATAATATAATTGTTTTATTTTTTTGAACTATTACGTATACAAAATTCATATCATATATTAAAATATCGTACTGTAAATCTTTGTGTTTATTACTAACTATAATCCATTTAATAAATGGGTTTCTAGCTTATCTATCTATATATCTATATGTCTATTTGTCTATCAATCTATCTATAATAATGAAAAAATAAGATAATACGTGATGTAATTGTAAGCCTATCATACTAACTTTCTCATTTCTCTTTATTATTAAAACTAATATTGAATACTAATAATATTACTCATACCATTTTCAAATTAAAAAATATATAATTTAATAAATCGAAAATCTATTTATTTTAAATTAAAAACACACTTTTTAAAAACAAAAAAAGCAACGAACTTTTAAAAAAATCATTTTACTTAAAATAAAATATTTACAAACCATGAATTTTTTAGTAAACAAAAGTTTAAGAAAAATATATTATTGTTTATTTACTTAAAGTAGCTATATATAAGTATTATAATCATATTTATCTTTAAGTATAGTTTAATAATTCATAATTTTTTTTACTAATTATTTAATAATTTATATATTCAACCGTGTAATACACGAAGTACTAATCTAATCTATATATATATATAATAAAAGACTAACATTTGAGACACTTGGCATAATATGAGCGCATCTTTATGCCATTTGGTATTCTCTTGTGCTTTCTCTATCTAGTTTTCCCCCCACATCTATTTTAAAAATCAAATAAATGATTATTTTGACCATTTATAACAAACTTTGACTTTGCTTAAGAACGTATTATATTTTCTTTTTCTTATATGTATCGATAAATTTTATTTGCAACTCATAATTTAAAATTTATTATTCAACAAATTTAATCTAATTTTATTGCTTCGACCCGTGATACACGGGACTATAGGCTAGTATAGCATACAAATCAATTATTGTTTTCAAACAGTTAGCAACTGTAATGTGTTATTGTGTTAAACATGATTAGAAAGCTCTGTTCCTAACAAAATATTTTATTTTGAGGTTTATATACATTCTACTAAACTTTGGATTACATTCAATTTGCATGATCCATTTGTCCTAACTATCGACTCATTTAGCTAAATTGACACATCTGCAAGATTGCCTGTCTTTATTTTTTTTAGAAAGAATAAATTTCGATCTGAATGCAAGTGTGACTTAATGAATTTGATAAACTCCATTTGGATCAAAAGCCCGTTTTTGGCTATGGTCGACGAGTTGATTTATGCAACTAAATATCGCACACCCGTAGTTGGAAAAGAGAAAAAGAAAGTGACATTCACAAAATGTTTAATGTTTGATAGATTACATGCCACTACCGGTCCACCACTACCACTTTTGGGTTGAGAATGAGATTGGACTCATTGGACGATCAATTGTTTTCTAAATGAAAACAATTGGCCGAGCTTGGCCCAAACCACAAGGGCTATTTCGTGAAACAGCAAAATAAGGGCTTTAAAGAGAGTCACGAACAAGGGTTCCACATTTCTTCGTATCAATGCATGTTTTACAAATCAACTTTTTAACTAAATTTTGACTTATTAACTTTTGATCATAAACCCTAATCTCTTCGTATCAGCAGCTAAAGGATAAATAGGTTTGTCCCCCATTTTCTCTACCCGCAAGTTTGTTTCCAGATTTCACAGGTCCGTTCATAAGTTTGGTAGTTTTTTCTTGGTGTGTTAATCTTTTTGTTTGAGTTTTGGTGAAAATGTAGAGTGTGCGAGAGAGATGGCTAAGTCGAAGAATCACTCCGCACATAACCAGTCTTACAAGGCTCACCGGAACGGCATCAAGAAGCCAAGGAAGCACCGCCACACTTCCACCAAAGGGGTAATCCTTTTCTGTTTCTGCAATATATATCTCAATTAGGGTTTACGCTTGTCGATCATCCCTATTTCCCAGGTGTTATTGTAAATAATCAAAACTCTCTTGATTCTCATTAATCAACTTAACCCATATAAATACAATGATAGTCTCAACTAATCAGGAGACAAACTAGGAAACCAAACAAACTATTAGAAAAGAGAAATACAAAATAATACACATGTATATCATTATCTCAAGTTAGTTGGGGACCGATAATGATGAAGATGATTGTGATGATAACTATCAGTTTAATAGGCCCCCGCAGTTGAAGCAGTAGCTGGACGAATGCTTAAACTGGATTTGAAATGATGAAACAGTTGGCGAGGTAGACCTTTGGTGAAGATATTCGCTTACTGATAATCAGCAGGAATGTGTAGTACACGTATAGAACCCATGCGAACCTTTTCACGTACAAAATGAATATCAATCTCAACATGTTTGGTTCGTTGATGATGGACGGGATTCTCGGTCAGGTACACAGCAGAGATGTTATCACAATAGACAATGGTTGCATGTTTGACCGGAACATATAATTCAAGTAGAAGATTACGGAGCCAACTCGTTTCAGCAATTGTGTTGGCTACATCCCGATATTCGGCTTCCGCACTAGATCGGGAGATTACCGCTTGACGTTTAGAGGACCAAGATATCAGGTTATCTCCCATAAATACACAATATCCGGAGGTGGATCTTCGTGAATCAGGACACCCCCCTAATCGGCTTCAGAGTATGCCGTGAGTTTGGTAGACATAGATGGGGTGATGTGTAATCCATGATTCAATGTACCCTTTAAGTATCGTAGGATCCGTTTCAAATAAGTGAAGTGTGGAGCCAAGGATCATGCATAAAAAGACATACCTGTTGTACTGCATATGCAATGGCCGGCCTGGTAAATGTGAGGTATTGGAAGGCGCCGGCTAAGCTACGATAAAGGGTTCCGTCAAGTAGTGGGTCATCAGTCGTGGCGCTGAGTTTGGATGCGGTGTCGGCTGGTGTTGAGCACGGCTTGCAATCAGACATGTTTGCCCGAGCAAGAATGTCGGCTGCATAGGATTCTTGAGATAAAAAGAGACCACCATTGTGGGATTTCACAGTAATGCCTAGAAAATGGTGAAGCTTGCCCAAGTCAGACATGGCAAATTCACGAGATAATGATGAAATGATTTGTGTCAATAGTTGGTCATCTGATGCGGTTAGGATTATATCATCCACGTATAATAAGAGGTAAGCCATGCGAGCACCTTGTTTGTTTACAAACAAGGAGGTGTCGCTAGTAGTGCTTCGAAAACCACATCGAATGATGTAACTGGCGAAGCGTTGGTACCATGCCTGTGGTGCCTGCTTAAGACCATATAGCGATTTGCGTAGGCAACATACGTGAGAGGGCCGAGAGGCATCAGTGAATCCCGGAGGTTGAAACATGTAAAACGTCTCTTGAAGATCCCCATGTAGAAAGGCATTTTTAACGTCAAGTTGGTGGATCGTGGCCGACCGGAAGACCGCAAGGCTGAGGACAGTGCGGATGGTAGTGGGTTTGACCACCGGGCTAAAGGTGGCGTCAAAATCAATACCAGGTTGTTGATGTTTACCGTTAAAGACCAGCCGTGCTTTGTATCTTTTTAAAGTGCCATCCGAGTTAAACTTGTGTCGAAAGAGCCACATGCATCTGATGACATGATTGTCGGATGGTCACGGAACTAATTCCCACGTGTTATTATCTATTAAGGCCCTATACTCATCGTTCATGGCCGCATGCCAGTTAGGATCGGAGAGGGCGGTGAGATGAGACAGGGTGAATTGGGGTCGATGAAGTCGAGACTTCGTTGGTAACTTTTTCACTTTTGTCAGTCATGGTGGTAGGTGGACTTAATTCACAACCGAGGCTGTGATGGCCGGAAGGAGCAAAAGAACAGGTCTCTGATACCATGTAGATAATCAAAACTCTCTTGATTCTTATTAATCAACTTAACCCATATAAATACAAGGATAGTCTCAACTAATTAGGAGACAAACTAGGAAACCAAACAAGCTATTAGAAAAGATAAATACAAAATAATACACATGTATATCATTATCTCAAGTTAGTTGGGGATGATGAAGATGATGTGATGATAACTATCAGTTTAATAGTTATGTCCAATATAAGTAGTTTCATGAGATTTGGAAGGAGTTTCGATTGATGCTTTCAACCAACTTGACACTGTTTTGTGTTTTGGTTTTTGCCTTTTTTCAAACCAACGCCATTGTGCTACAGTTGTCAATTTGCTACTGTTCTGTTCGAAACAAAAGGCCCTTTTTGATATATACATCTTCTGATTTGGTATTCATATTGAAGTTTGACATTAAGTGTTTGGGTGTTTAGATAAAGCAATGAGCTTCTATTGCGGGTGTTAGGAAATTAGAAAACAACAAGCTCATTAATGTTTAATGGTTTTTTTTCTATTGCAGATGGATCCCAAGTTCTTGAGGAACCAAAGGTATGCAAGGAAACACAACAAGCTTAGTGGTGAATCTGCTCAAGAAGAGTAGGCATTTATCGGTTTTAATGTTGTCTTTTTGTTTTGATTTTTGTTAGCAACGCCGACTACTTCTGTGTTTTCTTGTGACCACACTTGAATTTGTTTTGATTCTACATGATGTTATGAATTGATGGGTATCTTTTTGTGTTTTGGTCTGAAGTTATTTCTTGAGATCAGTGGTTTTAAATTTTCATCATTGTAGCTCAGACTTAGAAAACTGTTTAGTAACTCGTCATTTATATATCAAAAGTATTCTATACTTTGATCATTCAGCTGACAATGTTATGTAGAATGACTGTTACGTACTCGTAAACCACTAACATTATGATGTTTATATAAGTTCTTCATCTTTGTTAATGTGGGATGAGATGTGTAGAGGATTTTTGTTTAATTTAACCTTTGCCACCTTATGCAGGATTGCAGGGGACTCAACACAAATGTGTATCACACGATAGTCTGTTATAAATTTAACAAAAGAACACACACAATAAGGACAAACATCGTTCCTTCATACTTGTAATAAGTTTCAAATTCACACTCACTTTAAGCTCATTATACATGCGTCTTCAGCTTGCACATCCATCCATCCATAAACTCCTTTTTCTGGGACCTGGTTGACTTTCAATCTTGCATTTGATGCAAAATACTTTCATTCACCTTTTGAAATCTGCATCCAATTACACACTTGTTAGTCACATGCCTCAATCTATTCAAGTATCTTTGGCATTTTTTTATTACAAAAAAGGAAAACAATACTTATGATTAGTCACTTGTAAGAGCATTCTAAGTAGACATTCTATCTTTATCTTTATTGTTTAAAGATTTCTTGTATTTTGAATCTTTATTAGAATTATCTTTTTCTTTATCTCCAAAACTTTAGAGTATTATGAATAGCAATTCTCTAAACATAGAGATTCACTATTCGCAAATCTTTATATTTTTTGTGATTGTATAAGAAAGAGAATAATAAAACAAGTGTTTGTGAGTGAGATAAAGATAGAGATGAAGATGGAGAATGAGATGGGCGTGATAAAATAAAATATAGAGATAAATAGATAAATGTAATATTTGATTAAATTATAAAGATAAAGAAGAAGATGCTACTATGAATGCTCTAAATCTAGCATATCATGACCAATTTACTCCAACCTTTTAGTATAAGAAGCCAACACACAACAAAATCTTTCAACCGGTATAAATGGGAATCGTACAAAGAAAATCACAGATATTAAACTACATTTGATGAATCTATTCTTGTGTTAATTTTGACTTTCAATCTTTTTAGTCTCATATTTCTTCTTCCTCCTATGCATAAATGGTATTAAACGGTTAAAACTTACAAGATAAGACTGTGATGGATGAATTCATTCTTGTTTTGACATCTTTTGATTCACTATATATTTAGAGGATTTAAGGTATAAACAATTACCAACATAGCATTTTATGTCATTGAATGAAATCAAGTTAAAGTTTTGGTCTGTATTAATGCCTTGAGAGGAACATTGTTTTTGTAAAACTATGATACTACTTACTTGAAATGCCAATGCCATCTGAAGTTGCATTAAAACTTCTTCTGATGTAGGCCGCTTTTCTCTTTCGTGATGTAGGCATTGGTGGGCAATCTCCTGAAATGCAGTCAAAGATTCAGGCACAATCTGTTCCCTTATTTGATCGAACACCACCTCATCTTGCTTTCCTTCTTCAAAGATGTTTTTAATGAAATCTGGTAGATAGTGTCCCTCATGCTTGTGGACTGCAAATGTTGATCTCCCGCACAAAATCTCAAATAATACCACACCAAATGAATAAATATCGGATTCTGTAGTAAGGAATCCTGATTTTATGTAAAGGGGGTCCAAGTATCCAGGTGTGCCACATGCATGATCAATGACATAGTCTGTTTCTGGATTTATTGGACTTATTAACGAATGCCCAAAATACGCAAGTTTTGCTTTCCAATCTGCACTTAGTAGAATGTTTGCAGTTTTGATGTCCCTATGTATCACCTTTGCTTGTTTTCCAACTCCTCCATGAATGAAATCCAATGCGCTTGCAACATCAAGGCATATGTTAAGTCGTTTCACCCATGTAAGAGAAGCATTGTTCAAATACATGTCAAGACTTCCTTTGGATGCATACTCGTAAACAATGATTTTTTCATTTTGTTCATTGCAATAGCCTACAAGACTAATGACATTTTCGTGCTTATACTCCCAAAGAATCTGGAGCTCACTCAAGAATTGTTTTTCCCCTTGACTAGACCTTGTATCCAACCGCTTTGCAACAATGGTAGTAACTCCATCACCATCTTGAAGGTTTCCTTTATAGAATTTCCATCCTTTTCCGCCAATGCAATTATCATCATGGAAGTTTTGTGTGGCGAGTTTTATGTCTTCAAGTGCAATTCTAGGGTTGTCTTTGTTGTTTTCCTGTCAACCATGAGAAAGATAACAATAAATTGTTAAAATACAAATTGATGATTATAGTAGTGTTTGAAAAGCGGTAATGGAAAGCTCTAGATGCTAAAAATTAAAGAGTGGTTTTTCAATAAAAATCGTAATTATTTGAGTACAAATACCATGGTACATATGAAAAGCGGTTTGTACTTTATTAATTTAATCTAAGATGAACAAGTATTTTTCATGTGTAGAAAAAAAGGTTAATGCTTTAAAACATTGACTTACTTGAAAATATAATGCCTTCTCTAGTTCCTTCACGACTACCTTCATAGTTGGACGTTGGTCTTGAGTTACTGCCACACATTGATATGCAATTTCAATAAACGCGTGCAAAGAATCCTTGTTGGGCCCTCTACTTAGAACAAGATTGTTTTCACTGGCTTCTTCCATTATTATAGGATCTATCATGTCCTCTAGTGTTCCGGTGTAGAAGCTTTGTCTTGCAAAATGTGCTAACCCTTTGTGACTCTCCTTCATGTAAATTGGATCCTCGGCTAACCTCCCACATAAAATTTCAAACAAAACAACTCCAAAGCTATAAACATCTGATTCTCTTTTTAACCTACCAGTCATTGCATATTCTGGATCTGCCTTATACAATAAGCCAAGCCTGGTGAGAAGTCCTCTCTTTTCATGAAATGGATGCAAGTATGTAGAGAGACAAAAGTCAACAATCTTTGCCCCAAAATTCTCATCCAACCCAATATTGGAGCTGCTTATATTACGGTTTATTATAACCCTTTGGTCTTCCATCTCATAGTGAAGGTAGTTTAATGCGTGCGCTACATCAATGCAGATCTTTAAACGTTTTACCCAAGTCAAAACACAACGCATGTCAGGCTTTATCAAATAATCAACAAGGTATCCATTACTAATATTATCGGTGACAAGGATCCTCTCAGAACCTTCAACACAATATCCCCGAAGAGTGACTATGTTGCGATGCTTAACACTCATAATGATTCTAATTTCTGTATAAAACATCTGGTCTCTTAACACCTTATCTCCATAAGGGAACCGTTTTATAACCACAGTGCTGTCTCCTTTTGTGGATGAAGGATTTTTTCTGTCAAAGTGATCGAGTTTTGCTCTGTAAAAGAAACACGTAGCAAAATCATGCCGAGCTCCAATATTGTAAATATCTGAAAAATTGTTAGTTGCTAATTTAATATCACTCAGACGAAACTTCAAGTGTCCCCACTTCTGTCCCTGCAAATTAAATGTGTGCCAAGAGTTAGCCAGTACTAGAAAAATGAGAAGGAAACTGAGTCATTGATATTTTGTTGACCCTTTCAGAAATCTAAAGACGGCATTAGAATCTATCATACAGTTAGCCAGTACTACACACTGGAATGCAGATTTCCCAAAATTCCATGTTAATAAACTTACCTTAAACCTAAATTCTGGCTTAAAGTATCAGATACTCAACTGCACTTTTAACAATTCTATGCTTTTTAATAACTATAAATTTGTATCAGGTTTAACGTACTAATATCCGAAGGTTTCAAGCTTTTCCGTCTCGTTTGGATCTTTCACCATCCTTATTTTGACCTACTTTTAAGTACAATAGAAAATAAAGTAATAGAAACAAAAGGAAAAATGCTATGCAAGAATGATGAAGGAAACACAAAACAATAAAAACATAAAAAAAAAGTCTTACAATGTATTCATGCATCGACTGAAGTGACATTGCTTCCCTAAGTTTGCTGATAATATCATCCATAAATGGGCGTTGTGCCCGTTCCTCATTTAAGCAAGAATATGCTAGGCGTGAGTATTTGACAAGTGATGACGGGGACATTTGATTCCATAGATCAGGATCGATTATGTCTTGCAACGTTTCGGGGTTTTCAAAATGACACATGGCCAATGAGGCTAGATTCCTATCCTCATCACCACCATCAGTACTCATTTTGCTCCCCCACAACATTTCGAATAAAACAACACCGAATGAGTAGATATCAGACTTGTGGGTCACACCTCCGGTCTTTTCAATTGCTGGGTCCATACGTCCCGTTCTGCCAGAATGTTCACAAAAGCAGACCTGGTCCTCACAATATCCAAATTGTTTGATGGAAAGTTCAAAGCCGGATAACTTGGGTTCCAAGTTATCATCTAACAAAATCGTGTCGCTATTGATGTTGCAATGTATAATAGCATAATCACGCCCCTCGTCATGATGGAGGTAGCTCAACGCAAGCGCCACGCCTACACATATCCTCAATCTTAGCCCCCATGTGAGGTTCGGGTTGTTTAGTTGCGACCAGAGTCTTTCTGTGGCCTCATTCCTGGTAACTATGATCTTTTCATCCCCCTCATCACAGAACCCAATAATAGAGACTAGATTTGTGTGCTTGAGATCGGAAAGTGCTGAAATTTCCGCCAAGAACTCCAAGTCTCCTTCCCCATGCTTACAATTAAATCTCCGTGCCGCAATTTTCATTCCAGACTGCGCGAGTTGTCCTTTATATATGGTACCAAGTCCATCGCGTCGGATGAAGTTATCATGATGAAAGTTGTTGGTGGCGTTTACTATGCCTTCAAGTGGGATTTGTAAGTGGGAAAACTTGGTCATTCTTGAAGCCATGTCCTGTTTATCAAATAGAAGAATGGGTTACAAATTAATAAATGCAAAGGTTATTTATATAATATACTACTTACTAATTTAGTTGTGTATTATGATCTGAATCTTATGTTTTCTAAATCGTAACTTATTTTGTTTTCTTCTTTCTTTTTTAATTTTAACTCTACAGTTTTCATCTTTTACAGCACTGACAAATTTTTTCCCTTTTAACTTAAGTGTCATTTACTTTAAATCTTTTACAATTTTTCATTTTACATCTCGGTCTAAACTTTTCGAATTAACATACTACAACATGTCTATGTGGTTCAATATATTAACATATATTTTTTTCTGTTTAACGGTCGCGTTGAATTTTACGTTTCGTCCTAATTTATACACATTAACACGTTATAACGCACGTGCATGGTTCAACGTTTTTACGCCTATTTTTTGTTCGGTTTTAATTCTTTTGTGTTACGAGTTTTTTTTTTATGTTGATGGTCGCTAGCAACGATTTGACATGATGCTACTTGACATGGTAATAAAATATATGTTAAAATAAATATATGTTAAAAACTATATAATATTTCACAAATATGTAGTAATAAAATCTCTATTGCGAAGAGTATAGATTTAATTTTTTAGCAACCCGTGTATTAAATGACTAGTTTTAGTAAACCCGTGTATTACATGATTTAATAAATCAAATATTAAGTTAAATAAAATTTATTAATAATTAAATGATATTTTAATATAAGTTACGATTGAAATCTTACTTATCATAAATAGAATAAAATATTTTGTTTAAAAAATATTTTAAGAAATATTATTTCTAAAAACTTTCTTATTATAACTTCTATTTTTAGTTATTTTATAAAAATTTTATTTTTTATAAAACATCAATTTTATATATATATATTTTTAAAAATGTTTGATGTTTTAAAAAATTTTACTTTTAATAAAACACCAAAATTTTTTTTCTTATTTTAGAAAAAAAATTTCTTTAAGAATAACATTAATAAAAAGATATTTTCTTAATTTTTAGAAATTATTTTAATATAAAAAAGAATTAAATAATATTAGTAATTAATATGATTGTTTAATAGAAAAGAGAGGCGTGAAAAATTTGATGAGGATGAATGTGATGATGCCATGTGTCCTTTACATATACTCTTTTATTATAGTAATAAGATAAGAAGATTTGTATAATTATTTTTGTTAAGTATTTTGTATTTTAAAATAAATATAGTTAAAAATTGTATAATATTTCGTAAATATGTAATAAGAAAATCTCTATTGCGAAGAGCATAACTTTAAATTTTAGCAACCCGTGTATTACACGGGGTTATAACCTAGTTAATGTATTAATAAGAAGAAGTTTATTAAATGAGGGGCAAAATAGGAATGCTTGCATATAACACATGTAACTAACGCTTAATAAATTGTATTAGGTGTGTTAATTTTTTTTATATAAAATTACACTTGTGTCCTAAGTTTTTGCTTTATATAGTAGTATAGATATGATTTGATAATGACAAAGTTGTCATTTCACTTTATTTAAGACATCTAATGGAGGTATTTTGGTATTTATGATAATTTTATTTATTTAATGAAAGGAAAATATCAAAGAATAGTGATTAAGTTATAAAAGTGTTTCAATTAGATTACTTATATATATTATATATACTAATTATCAATTTTAGTGTGCATTATAAGTTGTACTATATGCTTTAGTTGGTTATATCCATCTTTTTTGACTTTTGTTTTTACTTTTTGACTTTTATATTTTTAACCCACTACTTTTACATATTTACAATTTAGCCTAACATTTTTTAATTTTCAACTTTGGTCTCATATTCTTTGATATTTTATATTTTTTTTTTCAATTTACGTTTCGATCTAAATTTTATCAGTTTTCACTCGCAGCGTGCATGTATGGTTCAACATTTTTACATTTATGTTTTCTTCATTTAATGGCCCCGTTGCAGCGTGTTGGTTATAGATCGACTTACTTATTGTTTTATATATTTTACGTTTCGCTTGCGTGGTAAAACGTTTTTACGTATAATTTTCGTTTGGTTTTATTGTTTTTTGTTTTTTATGTATTTTTTAACACGAGTTTTTTAGGTGTTGGTGATCATTGACGACGGTGTGCCATTGGTGTTAATTGACACGGTTTTACGCCCCTGCTGCAACGAAGGGGGCTTAATCCTAGTTTTACTTAAATTTAATCACTAAACCATCAAATCGAGTTATAATTGAATTTTTTTTGTGTCAAAAAAGAAATGAAGGAGAAAACATGGGTGTTGGGATGTTCAACACATATGATTATATTACAAAAGTTAAAAGAACATGTTACTTATATTAAAAAAAAAAAATATACCTAAAATCCACGTAAAAAGACAAAAATTATTTCTTAATGAAAGTAAAAGAAAAACATGCTAAAAATAATAATTTTAATAAAACATGAAAGCTAAGTGCTTAGTTGAATCTCTTTTTAAACTTTTAAACACTTTAAAAGTTTTATTACTATTTTGTAAAGTTACCCCTTTAATGAATGACATATTATAGTAATTATTACAATCTAATTTGTTTGTTATTTAATAAATGATATTTTTGATAGTATAGATAATTATTAAAATCCAATTTAAAAACATATACATCTTAAAAAATACATCTAAAAAATCAAGGATAAAAAGTATTTTGCTTTTACATTAAGAACCTCTTAAAAACACAATAAAACTTTTAATTGTGTTTCGGGTTCCCCGTGGTTTTATCTTAAAACTGATCTGATTCGGCTTATGCATCTCCTTAAAATCACCATCTTATATGTTGTGTTATTCATTGCATCATGCGAGCTTCAAAGTAGTATGTATAAAAGTATGAAAAGTAGAATTTAATTTATAAATAGTTAAAACATAAAACAAAAACAACTGATGACCTCTTACTCTAGTGTCATATGGTGTTTATCCCCACTAATGGGGTGTGATTCAAATCTCACAAGATGAAATATATGTGGATTTAAAGAATAGATTTTAACGAGGCTTGTGTGTTTTCATTAAAAAAAATTAATCGTAAAACAACAAACTATATATATATATATATATATATATATATATATATATATATATATATATTATATGCACATGCACACATGCATAATATGTACATGTGTGCACGTATGAAAAAAATATAGGAGTAAACAGTGCACTCTTCCGATTTAAATCTTTCACGTGACTCCCTTTTGTGCGACACATGTTATAATTATATTAGCCCAAGTGATGCTAAGTGACATTGCCATGCATGTGGGAAAATTGTATAAAAATTTATGGGGCGAACACATTTACTTCAACATTTAATTGAACTCGAAATAAAGTCACTATTAAAATAAAGTCGGTTTGTTTTGATTAAGCTTATTACTTCAATGTTGAGCTACCTTTTCATTTAGTTTTAATTAGTGTATATATAGATCCTTTCATCACGAGTAATACACGAGTTTCTAACCTAGTATATGTATGATGTATATGAGTAGTTTCTCATGCAAAGTGTAGGATTTATTTTTATAAAAATCATTGATCACACTAAGTCAATAGTTAAGATTAAGTGGCGACAATGTAAAATATGACTAGAATAGTAAAAAAAGAAATAGTCACAAGTGTCGACTCTTTTGGTTTAACATACTCTCAGAAGTTACTAAAATCAATAAACTTGATGTGCTTTATAATTTTCTTTAGCATATTGCTGGGCTTGTGAAGGCATTGTTGAGCCAAACGGGGCCGAGTTATTTGTGCTTATTTTCTGTTGTTGACATGTGGCTCAATAGAAGGGGTTAGTTGGCCCTAGAGCAATTAGGGTTATTTAGTTAATTATTAGAGCCTAGGTTAGAGCCTTAATTATAACTCTAATCTAGTATTTACATAGACCTATTGATATAATTGTATTCTTGAGCACCTATATAATACGAACCGTAGTTACAGAGTGGATGTAGGTCATCCTGACCGAACCACTATAATTATCTCATGTTTACTTTTTTTTCTTTTGTTTGTGTTGATTGCTTTAATTTCGCTTGAACCTACTCTGATTATGACACATAACAAGTGCAATAAGAGTTCGGAAACATATTGGGTTTGCACACCAAAGTTGTAGGAGGCAGTCAAGATTGTTGTGGTTCTTGTCGAGTTTGTTTGATCAAAATGTTGTTGTTTCTTTTATTGAGGGCTTTCTTGTTATCTAGTCGGAGGAGGAACATGGACTGCAATTCGGATATATATTATTTTGGAATTTGTTATTAAGGTTTGATTAAACCCTAGGGTCTCTGATTAGGTGGTGAAAGTTTAAGGTTTAAAGGCTTTATTTCCGTGTTTTACGTGTCAATTCATGAGAAATAGAGTTACTTTTGGGATATTCTTGTGTTTGTAGGATAAACATGAAGTATATGAAGAAGTTGGAAGAAATGGGACGAAAATTGGAGCTCGGGAGGTGAAGAAATGTAAAAAAGAAGTTTCAAGACAACGGTAACTTAAAACGGGGCATAACTTGAGCTAGGAAAAGAGTTACGGACCCACGACCTATCAACGAAAAGATCTCAAAAAGTTACAAGTGTAAATAAAGTTTTTGCAGGGGGTTGCGCCACCGACGCCATTCTGGGCGCTACCGATGCCATTAAACTTGAAACTTACTGACCGGTACCACCTTTAATGCCTAGCTTGACACCAAGCTGGAGCCACCGACACCACTGTTGGCGCCACCAAAGCCGAGTGCCGCGTTTTGGTGGGTTTTGAACTAATTTGAGAGGTTTTAAAGAGTGATTAACCCTAGTATGGAAATCAGCTCTTTACACAACATTCATGGACGAAAAAGCTTCTATATTTCACCATTCGAAAGCTTCCAACATCAAATTCATCTGGATTCACATGATCAATTACAATCGTGTTGAAGAATCAACGATTATGCAAGGCTTAAACAATTGTGATTCACTTCGGGGGACGGGTTTGTGCAAGTTTTTGTTTTTTTGTTTGTAACCTAGATTTGAGATTGATTCTTGAACCTTTTAAGTTCTCTTGGATTCAATTTATGATTTGATTATTTAAACGATGTGATTATGTTTAAACCTAATTTTAGTTTTCTATAACTTTGGTTTTTTTAATTATTGTGTGATTTAGAATTACGGTTACATGATTCAAATTGGTGATTATGTGAATGAAATCCTTTAAACTTTAGTCTATAAATGTCACTTAGATCTTATCATATGTAGGTCACCATTAATGACTTTTCAAGAGGTTTTACTAAAGAACGTAATTTTGCCAAACCTGAATGCCGTAATGGATCACTTTTTCATAAGTTTGTTAAATATTAAACTTTTATTTTGTTAATTTAAATATTTCCCAATACAATTAATCAAGCAATTTACTTTTCAATGTTTAATGTTCTTAAGTTAATCATTACTAGCACTTTTCTGTGATTCTTTGTGAATTCGATACCCTTCTTAACCTTTACTATTAAGGGTGATTAGACACTCTTCAATTAATATTTTTGACCGACCACATGACATCGATCACTCTTCGCCATCCAAGAAGATCACATTTATATTTTGTTGACATTTTTCGGGTGTTTCTACAATTAGGTTTCTGTCTTGAACATTTGAAATCGCTAGTTACACTTGGTTTATGCAGGTGAAGTGTAGTTTAGGTTAGTTTTGGGTTTTAGGATTTTATTGGAGGTGTGCTTGGCTTCTGTTAGTTATTTGGTTTTTCCTTGGTGTTCATCAAGTGTAGTCTCTGTTTCATGATTGTATACCCTTCTCGTTTGCAATGGTTCGAATTAAAAAGTTTAACGAGACTGATTTTGCTTGCTGGAAGATGCAAATAGAAGCATTACTTGGTGGAAAATATTTGGATGTGGTATTGGAAGAAAAGCTGACTAGAATAGAGAAAGCTAAAGAAGTAGTTTAGAACTCAAAGGACAAAAAACTAGAGGGGCATTACATTGGTTTTAACGAGGAGTGTTGCATTTAACATTATGCATGAAACCATGACTTGTTTTATGATGACTACTTTGTCAAATATGTATGAAAAGCCGTCTACTGCCAATAAGTTGTTCTTGATGAATATGTTAGTCATGACTTGGATGAACGAGGGAGCTTCAGTTACAAATCATATTTGATCTTAACTTGATCATGTCCAGGTTAGCTTCTATTGGCATGAAGTTTGATGATGAGACTCAAGCTTTAGTACTGCTATCTTCTTTGCATGATAGTTGGTCTAGAACTGTAATGATTATTACTAGTTCTACGGGGATTGATAGGTTAATATTTCAGGGGTCTGGGACATTATTCTAGGTGAGGAAGTTCGCAAGAAAAGCATTATTAGTGGATCATCTTCTGGGTTGGGAATCGAGGGAGGAGTTCATCTAGAGCTCGAAAGAATGTGAAATGTTAAAGTTGTGATGTGATTGGACATGTTAAGAATCAATGTCAAAAGCAAAAACATGGAAAATCCGATGAGGTACACATTAATGCTGAGGATAAGTGTAATGATGATGTGTTACTACTCGAGGCTAAAAATTGTGTGGACTTCAGTGTTATGGATTCTGGATCTTTGTTTCACCCCATTCATAGCAAGTAGACGTTGGTGAATCTAAAAGTTAGCAACTTTAGGAAGGTACAGATAGCAAATGATAATATCCTTAATGTTACAATCATAGGTGATGTTAATCTGTTAACTCTATTAGGAACCTACTAGAACCAATAGAATGTTAGGGTGATTCTAGCTTTAAAGAGAATTCTTATCCAAGTCAGTCAACTTGATGAACATGGACAAAAAATAAAGTTTTTTAAAGGAAAAATGGAAGGTAACTACAAGAAATCTAGTTATTGATCGTGGAAACAAACGAGAATTGTTATACATGGTGGAAGTACCCGTCGAGAAAAGTATGACCATTCCTGAATACAAAGTTGGTCGTTGAGTCAAAGGGGCAAAAATGAGTTATTTTGAAGGACTGAAGCCTGGTGCCAAGTGATTTAAGCTGAGAAGGATCAAAGGTCTAAACAAGGTCAGGGGATTGGTGAAGTGGGCACATAGGGTGTGTTTTGGATACAATCACAAAACATTGTTGGGTTTTGAAGACCACTATTTCGATTGAGAAAATCTCTCCTATGGATGTCTTGCTGAATTAGCAGAGTGCCGATGATTCTTGGGTTATCTATGGACCCGATGGATCATGCATATCAGTTGAGATAAAGAATGGGTTAGAGCTCGAGCTTTCTCCACATGTACTTGGCGAGCGTGGGGGTGCAATTATAGTTTACGATGAAGTCTTAGCTAAAGCTTGAAAGACTTGGATATGAAGAATACCAGAGTCACTAAACTGGATTACTTGGATGGCATTCATTAACTATGTAATGCCTTCAAGTGAGAGATTGTTGGGCTTGTGAAGGCATTGTTGGGTCAAACTGGCCGGGTTATTTGGGGTGTTTTCTGCTTTCTACATTCTACTGTTGACATGTGGCGCAAAAGAAGGGGCTAGCCGACCCTAGGGCAATTAGAGTTATTTAGTTAATTCTTGTAGCCTAAGTTATTGCTTAATTACAACCCTAATCTAGTATTTAAATAGACCCATTGATGTAATTGTGTTCTTGAGCATCTAAATAATACAAACCCTAGTTGCAGGGTGGATGTATGTCACCTAACTGAACCACTATAATTCTCTCGTGTCTACTTCTTTTCTATTGTGTGATTGTATATGTTAATTGCTTCCGTTGAACCTAGTCTAATTGTGATACCTAACATATATATCATAAAATCTAGAATTTCATTATCGTTACTTTGAGTATTGTACTATATGTACAATAACTACCCTTGTATATGTTTGTGTTTTTATGTTTGCTTATTGTCCTTAAAGACTAATGGTATAAAAGGTACCATCAATAACCTTTTATGATGAACACTAATTAAAGCTATGGTTTATAGTAATGCATTTAAGAGAACACAACTTGCTTTCGTAAAACTTACTTGAAATTTTAATGCCTTCTTAAGTTGCGTCAAAACTTGTTTTGTTGTTGGTCGTTTTTCTCTTTCCGGATGTAGGCATTGGTAGGCAATATTTTGAAATGTACTCAATGATTTTGGCACGATCTGTTCCTTTATTTTCTCGAACACCACCTCATCATGCCTTCCTTCTTTAAATCTGTTTGTAATGAAATCTTGTAGAAAGTGACCCACGTGTTCTTTGAATGCATATGTTGATCTCCCACACAAGATCTCAAATAAAACCACACCAAAAGAATATATATCAGATTCTATAGTTAGAAATCTTGATTTTTTGTAAAGTGGGTCCAAATATCCCCGTGTGCCACATATATGATCGATGACAAAGTCTGTTCCTTGAATTATAGGACTTACTAAGGATAGCCCAAAATCAGCAAGTTTTGCTTTCCAATCATGGTTTAGTAGAATGTTAGCAGTCTTGATGTCCCTATGTATCACCTTTGCTTGTTTTCCAAATCCTCCATGTAGAAAATACAATGCGCTTGCAACATCAATGCATATATTAAGTCGTTTCATCCATGTTAAATTAGAAGCATCATGCAAAGACCTATCAAGACTTTCGTGGGACGCATACTCATAAACAATAATTTTATCATCTTTTTCATCACAATACCCTACAAGACCAATGACATTCTCATGCTTATACTCCAAAAGAATTTTAAGCTCACTCAAGAATTGTTGTTCCCCTTGATCAGACTTCTTATCCAATCGCTTTGCAACAATAGTTTTAAATTTGTCACCATCTTTAATGGTTCCTTTAAAAACTCTCCCAAATCCTCCTCCGCCAATGTAATTTTTATTATGGAAATTCCCGGTGGCCCGTATTATGTACTCAAGTGGAATTCTGGGGTTGTTCTTAGAGTTTTCCTGTCAAACATGAGACAGATAACAATAACTTGTTAAAATACAAATTATTAATTCGAATAATTTTTTAAAAATATAAATAAATGGTGAATGCTTATAGAAAATAATATATTATTAAATTACATATAAGTGATGGAAGATTATAAAGTGGTGAAAAAAAATAGTGACAGAGGTGCCTTGGTTGGTTTTCAAAATGGTGATGGAAATCCATAAAAAACCTATGACGATATACTTTGAACATTGACTCACTTGTAAAGATAATGCATTCTCAAGTTCCTTCACCACTACTTTCATTGTTGGACGGTGGTCTTGAGTTTCCGCTACACAATGATATGCAATTTCAATGAATGCGTGCAAAGAATCCTTGTTCGCTCCTCTGTTTAAAATAAAACTGTTTTCCCTAGTTTCTTCCTTTATTATAGGATCTATTATGTCCTCTATTGTTCTCGTGTTGTACCTTCGTCTTACAACAGATGTCAACTCCTCCTCAACATATATTTGATCACGGGCTCTCCTTCCACATAGAATTTCAAACAAAACTACTCCAAAACTATAAACATCTAATTCTCTTTTTAACTCATTGTTCTTCTCATATTCTGGATCTTTGTATAATCTTATGCCAAAACACTTAGTGAGGAGAGCCTCATCATATTGATTTGTAGGCAGGTATTGGGATATCTCAAAGTCAACAATCTTTGCCCCTAAATTCTCGTCCAAGACAATATTGTTGGTGTGTATACCGCAATTTATTATCACCTTTTGGTCTTCAATTTCATAGTGAAGGTAATTCAATGCATGCGCAACATCAATGCATATTTTCAAACGTTTTTCCCAAGTCAAAATACGTTTGAATTCCAAATTATCCAAATAACCACCAAGGAATCCATTTGAAAAATCGTCGTAAACAAGGATCATTTCAGAATCTTCCACACAAAATCCATGTAGAGTGGCTATGCCGCGGTGCTTAGCACGAGTAAGCATATCGATTTCTTTGATAAAGTATTCTTCTTGGTAGAAGTGATTTCCAGGAACGATGCGTTTGACAACTCTAATGATGTGTCTCTTGGGTGGGTTGCCTGATAAAGTAAGTTCTTCATCAAAATGCTCAAATACTGCTTTGTAAAAATGATAAAATGGGCTACCCCTAATTCTCAATTCCTCTGAAAAGTTATTAGTGGCCAATTTTATATCATTGAGAGGAATCTTCAAAAGTTCCATGTTGTTTCCCTGCAAATATGTGAAATGAGTGTACTTATTCTTGCTAGAAATTGAGAACAAATTTGAAAAGAAATAGTGTGTTAATATTTCCTTTATCAATTTACAAAATAAAGAGAAGTCCCTTGAGAAAATAAAGCCCTTTCATACTCTCAGGTTATTTAAGTGTTTCTTTGGATTCATTAGTGCTTTGATATTCTATTGGTGTTTGATATTGCTAGATAAGTTAAAAAAAATAAGTCTATAAGGATATTACATGACATGTGTTAGACTGGGGGATATGCATTAGGATTCCAGATTTCCAGGTAGGTACGGATCTAGGAATTTATTCATATGGAGTCACTATTTTTTTTCAAATGCTCTAATTTTATAGAAGCGGACATAAAAATTTTCGGGTTCGGGTCGGGTTAAGTTGAACATATAATACAAATATGATCAAATAGTAAAAAAATCATCATTATCATAATGTAAAAAGCACACACTATTTATTTGAGATTTTGAGTTTGAATAAATCTTTAGCACAACCTACTTTCTTTTTTGTACAAATATCCAATCATGAATCGTTCTTGCCTTTCATCTTAAGTCCAAGACTCCATAGTATTTGGTACTAGAGTATTTTAGGTTTTAACATTATTGGGTATTTAATGGTATTAGGAGTAGTCTTTTTTAATTTAATTAAATTTTGAGCTTTAGGAGCATTGGGTATTTGGGTATTTAATAGGAGTGCACTTATTTAACTATTTAATTAATTAACTCGTGGACTTTTTCAAAGTTTGAGTTTTTTTTAAAAATAACTAATGAAGTCACCGTTAAAAAAATTGTTGTCACTCGAAAGACGTATACATCTATTTCCATATGCGTGAGAAAATTCACTGTATTCCGATAACTCCGGTGAATACATACGAGGTCCGCCTCTGATTCCAAGCTTCTAAGATTTCATGGATATCCTAATAATTTTTTTATGATTTCATTTTTTTTAAAATATATTTATAACCAAATCGCCACTTAAAGTAAATAAGTCAAATTATATATTATATATTATACTAGGTTAGAAACCCATATATTACATGGATAGAAAAAAATCAACATATTAAAATCATTATGCTTTAATAATATATTGTATGATACATGTTATTAGCCATTAATAAAATAACAAATAATGAAAATTTAAAAATTATAAATAATAATAATAAAAATCAAGAATTATAAAATTATATTTTAAGATAAGATATAACTAAATCTACAAATTTAGCATGTTTTAATAATTTATTAAAATAAGAAGATTTATATTTTGGGTATCTAATTATTTAGTTTACTTATTTAAAATTATTTTTATTATTTAATAGGAGAGAGAGGCGGGAAACAATAGTTTAGAATTCATCAAAAGTTGTTACGTGTCCTTAAAAAACCTTTTTTTATTATATAGTATTTAATAGGAGAGAGAAACGGTTAACAATAGTTTAAAATTCATTAAAAATTGTTAGGTGTCCTTAAAAACCTTCTTTTATTGCCGGCGAATGTCGTAACCACCCTATGGCCTCTGGGTGAATCTCCACTGTTTGATCTTACCGAAATTCAATCTGGACAGTTTAAAATCGGCAGTTACAACATGATAGGAGCAGTTACACGCGGTTACGAGCAGGGAGTTTGGATTTCACTCGGATTCTCCGCTTTCTCCCGAATTCATCGCATTCCCCTCCCCACGTCGCCATGGTCGCACGTATAAAGAGATACCCTCTCCTTCATTTCCCTCTAAACCGGACGTTCTTAAACTTGTAATAAGAGATGATAATGCTTTGAGATCAGTTTGCTCGTGGAATTGGTTTGATAAGCATCAGTCGCTCTCCACTTCTAAGAGTCGGAGCATGAGTAAATTGGAGATGCGGACGAAGAAAGAGTCTGGTCAAACCCTAAGGGAGATGAGAAGAGCCAAAGAAGATTCAGAAGAAATTGATGACCGATGTAGAACGCCTTAGTTACAACGTTAAAAGGGTATGATTTCTCTCCTCAAATCTTCAACATAGTGGTCAATTACATAAGAATATGAGTTGTATTCAATTGGATAATTTTGTGGGTTTGCCAGCGATGGCTAACGATTTATTAGAGAAGGAAGTTGTGGCGTCGATTCCGGTTTCTATGAACTTGTCGACCTCGGCGACAAGATTTTGGTACCCCTCTGGCTATTTATACTTCAAGATTTCAACTTTTTTAACGCATCAATTATTCTACAAGTGTATAACAATACTCTATAGCAATATATTTGCCCAATCTTGATGTCAATACTACCCACTATGATCCTAAAATTCGATCCTTGTGTGAGGATCCTCTTCCAGATATGGATTTAAATGAAAACTTCTATATTGTGACTTGCGATGATACTGTTATGTCATGGGATTTATTTGTATTATTCCAATCTTAAAAATAATCTTATCAATTACAAATTTAGGATGTGATTAGAACAGAGTAAGCAGTCAAGCTTTTGAGTCCAAGCAGCTGAACATACATGCATAGTAATTATTTGCTAAAGGGAATGATAAGAGCATTCAAGCATTTGGAAGAGAGTCTACTATGACCGTGCTGGTAGGATCATAAAGGATGAATAAAATTTAGAAAAGTCCATACACTTTTATTTTAAATATTTATACAATTAAGGATTGTTTGAAATATAGATGCGAGTATTTGGTTATGAAGGAAATGACCCTACCAAAGAGCAAATACGAAGATGTTGACATCAATAATCACACGGTAGTTTGAGGTTCATGGTGGAAGTATCATTAGTAGGGACACAAATGCTTTAATTAATTTACTAGGAACACTTATTATACAGGTACTGCTGAAATAAAAGCTACTAATTAATGAAAGCTAGCATTGCTCGTAAAGAGGCTTCAAAAGGTTCAGTTTTTTACTTTCATGCATGTGTTTTTTCAACAATTATTGGTGTATAAATCTTGAATGTTGCTCTGCAGGAGTTTTAGCCCTTGATCCAAAAGTCATATACAATTGTTTACTTACACTCTACTCCATCATACCAGTATGCATTGTTTCTCTTCATCTTAATTTTTATTTCATCTTTCTTCATTTACATAACTGATATCAAAGGGCTAGCATGAGAAACTATTTGGATGCTTGCAGACCAAAATTTGCACAGTGACTACTCTGACACTTACAGCTTACAATTTCTTTTTTTGTTTTTAGTCTACCAGTCAAGATAAATGAACCCATGACGTTTGCAGTTGCAGTCATTGTACTTCTTTTTTTTTTCTTCCAGAAATCTATCTTTATTTTGTAAACGATGAAACAAGATTAACATCATGGAGTTTAGACGCAACCACATCTAGGATTTATGTGGAAAGTACATCAAACACTTGGTAGGAAAAGCCAGCGTACTATTCATGTAAGCAATATCAATAATTTATGTGTTTTCTTTATTGTGTTTTTATAAAGGAAATTGAATTTATATTGTGGATATATATATATATATATATATGTATGCAGGCTATTTAAGTCTTGCTCCCATCCTTTGGAATAAAGACGTACTGCAAGATTTATAATGCAACTTTTAGTCAAATATTCTTAGACATAACCTATGACTTTATTTATTTCAATATATCTCACTATGTAAAGTTAATATATACTTATAGCTGTGGATAAAGGTCATATATGTTGATCGGATTTTTCATCTCTTCAAATATGTTCCTTATGATTAGGTAAGCATCCTAGATTTTGTTTCCAGTTAATTCTTCAGTTTTATTTGAAAGAGACTTCAGCTCTTTTGTTATAAGACTTGCATGAAATTGTTAACTTAAACTTGAATATAAGTAATATGATGAACTGGACTCTTACTTGGGTTATTTAAGTTTTGGCATGACCTGGAGGTGAATGGAGGGAAGGTGATGATTGTGGATCCAAGAACGAAGTATGCATAACGACCATAGGTGAAGTTTGAGATGTAATCGTTTTAAGTTTTGGTATTTTATTGTTTAGCAGTTGGAGGTTGCAACTGTAATTGATAGATTCTTTGATGTATAAAGGGGCAGTAAATTTAAGTAAAAAGCTTTGCTATCAAACCATGTCATTACTCAACCCTATCTAATGTGACCAATCTATAAATGAGAGTTAAAGATGATGCAATTGTTTTATGTAGGTGCATGCATTTGCTTCTTCTTTTTGAGTAAAATTCCAATTAATTTCATAAATATGAATGCTTCTTTTTTGATAAAATTCAAATTACACTCTTTGCAACCCAACTCTCAACTTCCTAGCACATGATAATTTTTTTTCAAGATATTTATTTTAGCAGCACAAACTTCTTACAAGGTACATTAATACAAAGTTGTTCATCATCATATAAGTAACTAATTATCTTATGAAAAGAAGCTTGAGTAATATAGGGGTAAAAATAACTTTATATTCAAACAAAAGAACTTGACTATTTAGCTAACTATCTAGCAGATTTACCTCTCACATAGTACAAATTTTTTTTAATTTATGCTATCCCTCATTGTTGCATTAGCCGTGTTCTTAGCCAAATGGACTCTTGATATAGTTGAACATCTAAAGGTGTGTTTGATTTCTGCCATTTCCATCTTTCATTTCAGTTGTTGTGCTTGATTCCGCTTATTATGTTTGATTTCTGCTTATTTTATGCTTGATTTATCAAGTTTGTGCTTAATTTCTCCTCATTGCTACATCAACGGCATTTCGATCTTTTCTTTTGATTGTTATGCTTGATTTCGATTATTCTGTTTGATTTCTTCTTATCCTATGCTTGATGTCCGCTTCAAGTTTGTGCTTAATTATCCTCATTTAAGTGGTTGTTTTTTGCTAATTTCATGCTAGATTTATGTTTAGTGTTTAGTCTATTTGTCTGCTAAGTCTTTTAAGTGATTGTTTGTATGAATTGAGCAGTTCATTAGGGAGAGGGGATTTATTATATGAAGCCATGTTCTTTTATGGTCCAAGTAAAGATTTTATATTCAAATATCATGTAATATAATCATCAAATCAATTCGAATTCCACTTATCCTTTTCAAATTTGAATCCTGTTTGGAAATTTTAAAATTTGACTTATTTGATTCAATTAAGTCTAATTCGATTCGATGAACACCCTATCCGCCACGAATATTAACTCAAACTGTTAAACACTTACGCTAGCTATCTTTTATTTGGTACTAAAATGTTGTGTTTCCCAAATGCAATTGAATTTTGTGCCGTTGCTATTACAAATGTCGTGTTTCGTCCTCTTAATAACTTGTAATTTATGTACGCATTTACTTTTTCATGAAAGTTAATTTTTTCCTTAGCATCGGAAATAAGATAGTTATATCATAATATCATTGATATTCCGGGTCACCGGACGGGTATAAAACTAGTTAATATGAGACAATGATGAAGTATAAAGAATTAAAGAGAGGTTCTTACCGAAAATTGGCGCATCAAATGAAGTTCCAATGCTTGATTCTCAAGTGTATCAACAACTTGATCTGTATTTAGGCATTGTACTTGCTCCTCCTGACATAATATGAAAAAGATAATTAATGCCAAAAACTATACTTTTTAAAAATGCTAATTTTTGCTTTGGCGCCCCATATTCTAGGGGCCATATTTTATTGATCATATATTAAATCCTTTAACTTTTTGGATTATATGAATATGATTCTGTAATCTTTTGTCTTGTCAATGTCAATATATGATTAAGTGTTAAAATATAGAATTTTTGGACATTTATCATTGATTATATACCAAACTGTACATATCGTTTTTTATTATTTAAATATGATTTTATAATTATTTGTCTTGTTAACATATGAGAAAATGTTAGATTAAAGTTTTATTTGTTGTTATTTATCATTGTGTTTTCTATGATATTTAACAAATTATATCTCAAAAGGATATTTAGGGTTTTCGTTTAATTTTAAGTTTTGATAAATTTAGCCAAATCTGTATATTTACAAATATATTCTTTTACTAAAATTCACTCTAATTCTAATATCATTGATTATGTGAACATTTTAAAAGTCGTTTACAATACATGTGTGTTATCATATATTCAAATGTAAGGATATTAAGTAAAAAATTAAATATATTTTTTAATGAAAAGAGCCCCAATATTAGAATTTGATCTGGGCATCTAAAATAATGAGTTCACCAAACACATTTGTGGATTTGTGATATCATGATTTGGATTGTATAATTGTAAATAAACATATCTATTGTGGAATCAATATTAGTTGTTCGATTATTTTATCTTAATACTAGCTTTATATATAAACTAAAATTACGTAATTTAGTTAGAAACTTAGTATTGGATCTTATTTATTCTCATAAGGTGTATAAACAAGCTTGTTAGACTTATATATTAGGTTTTTTCTAAGAGATGTGAAAACAAAATAAAAAATATTAATCAAATTGTAAAAAAAAACTTATTTTATATTTTGCTATGAACTCCGAAAATGATTAAATCGCCTCTGATAATAAGTGAAACCTTACGCACCCTGTTCTTGATGTATCTTTAGTATTTTATTAGAAAAGAGATACGATTAACATTTTAATTCTTTAAAGTATATTTGATTAAACTTCAATCTTATTTTTGAGATCATTATATATTTTTTAGTTTAAACTCAAAGGAACGACAATGATGACGAAACGACTTACGTATACGTAACTTGTATGAGTTACATGTACGCAACTCGTAGTTTTACACTTGATAATACGTACTTACATATACATAACCCCTGCTTATACGTAACTTTTAGTTGTACACTTTGTAATACGAACTTACATATATGTAACCCAAAGTTTTCATGTTTTCTTTTATAACATGGTTTTCAAGGGATCACTTTACTGTATGTATATGTATATATATGTGATTTAGGTTAAACACAAGGAAGAAAGTTGCAATCAATTGGTTAAATTTTTTTTAACCATGAGTAGAGAAGAGAATTAAGAAAGAAAAGGAAGCAGCAATTTTATGTGGGAGTATATATGGTTGTGTAGAGTTGGGAACGAGAACAAAAGGAAGAAATGTTGGTTGATTCCCGAGTTTATGCGCCTCCGACAAGTTGGTGAAGAGGTGGCTAACTGTGACAACCCTAAAACAAAGGTTAGATAGTTTAATATTTCCTATGAAATAATAGTAAATGTTATTTTTTTATAGAAAATGATTAAAGTAATTTGCTTTGATTATATGAATCATTGAATATGTAATTGAGCATGCATGCATGCATGCATGAATGTTCACGTAGGTATGTATATGAATTGTATGATTACCATCTTAGAGTAATATGATTAGTTGCCTTAACTATATGTAATGTATTAAAAACTTAAAGTTAATTAAACCATATTACATCAAGTTAACCTTATGTCAAAAACAAACTAATCTTAAACATTTAAACACCAACTAAAACTCAACTTATTACCCATATCGGTTCATTAGAAACCTAATCTATCCGATTAAACCACTAAACTACCAACTAACCTAGGTAACTAACTAGCTAAATGAGTCATTAACCAACTTGTGAAGACTAAATCATCAAGAATATTCACAAGAACTCATGAACACATGATTTTATTCAAAAATCAGTAAGAAATGGGGATTTGAGAGCTGAAAAATTTAAAAGCTTTATAACCAAGGGTTTAGACAAAAGATTACAAATAAAAAGGCTAAAAACCTAGATGTTCTTGATGAATTAGATTAAATATTTAAATGACTGTGATTGTGGGAATAAAATTAGAAGATTACTAGGAAATAATAGAGTTAATATTCTGTAAATTTTGATGTAATAATAATGGATAGATTATTTTATATAATTTATTCAAGGAAATAAAAGAAAATTGTCATACAAAATCTCCGTAACTGGTAAAAATCTAGAAAAATTATATGATAGACCTTATATTTTATAGGAATTATTGAATAAATTTCATTATTTAATTCGCAGGTATGACTGAGTTTTACAATTTAGAACATTCTGTAATTAGAAAATAAGAAGAAATAGCAAAACAGTGAGTTAAATTATGAAAAATTTACATAAATTATGATATTCTGAATGGAACAGTAGAGACATCTAAGTATTTCTGCCGATTATTATGAAACTTGTAAAATTTCTAATAAATTGCTTACTATGAACTGTTGATCTGAAATTTTATGAAATAAATTAGATTTTTGAATGTTTCTACTGCTAAAATTTGATGATTTTAGGAAAATAGTAGCTATTGGTTTAGAATTTTTAATTAAAGTGCTGAAAATTTTAAAGAAATTTGTTTTATTCTAACAAATAATTATTTTATAGGAATTATTTGACATTTGGCTGGAAATAAGGTAAGATTCATAGCCCCATTTTTACATTTATGAGTTTTGGGGGAAAAAGCATACTGTTTTGTGATTGATGCTAATATAAATAAGACTTTTTGAGATATACTATCATTGTGCCATAAACTACAACCATTAATTTGGATGAGGAACTGTCTGGTAATATAGGTAGCGCTACTTAGGAAAATATTTCCTGCACCAACAGGATGAGTGTTGTGATGCTATATTATCTGATTATGTGATTTGTATTTGTGACAATTATAAATCACCTGGCTTATAAGTAGGTTTGGTTGTAATCTTATTTATATTACATCAATATATTTTGTTTAGTGATTAAACCTATGTTCTCACCAACATTATGTTAATTTATCGATTCTGGAACTTGAATTGATATGGAGCCAAGTTCATGAACCCCAATTGATATACCTAGTGGCAGGGGTGGCTCAAGGTTTTTGAAGGCCTAAGAAGAAAATGAAATTGAAGGCCTTTTTAAATATTATTGTTAAAAAACCTTATCCTTTATCCGGGTTTGGGACCAACAGTAATAAACTAAAAGTTTTTAATCGTTTCATGTTCGATTAAAGTAAATTTGAAACAAATTGTATTACGTACTAATCAACTATTTAAAGTAATTCAAAAAGTCAAAGTGACAATTATTCAATTTTTAGCAAATCCTAATTCCTAAATCAAGTATTTAAACTAAAATTTGAAATCTAACACAATAATACAATTCCTAAATTAGTTATTCAACCAAAGTAACAATTATTTAGATCAAAGAAATTTCAAACTAAATTAACACACGAAATAGGCAAACGACAAAACAGAGGCAAATTTCTAAATCAATGAATAAATATTAACATAGAGCCTTGGAGGTTGGTGAAATTGATGACTTGAATAGTCGAATTAACCTCAGACCCAACATGATATAATGGAATCGTGATTTGTAACTCGTAACTAAGGTGAAACCAATGATGACCAACTCAAATTAAGTCATCCAATTGAAATCGATGATGCAATATGCAGCGGATGCACTAATATGATGAAATAAATGGGCGACTGCAGTAAATGATGATTTTGAATCAAATGGTGAATCGAAGATTGAATGAAGATCGAGATTTCAATGATGATTTTGGATGATAATCGACATTTGAGAGAATGTTGATTGAGTTTCTTATATTCTCGGTTTCCCAGATTTCAATTAATATTACTTTTTTTATTGGTTGTTAAGCTTTAGGATTTTGGTGGCCTAATAGGATTTGGTGGCCTAAGGCATGAGCATGTTTTCCTTGTACTATAGGACACCCATGCCTAGAGTAGCTGTCGAATATCACCATCTAGAGCCGCCCTGCAAAACCTTGTTAGTGCTGTTTACTATCATAAAAGAAACCACAACAACATAAGTGATCAAGTAGAAACTCATACTTGATCCCAGTTGATCCGAAAGCCTAGATCAAATCCCTATTTCACCCCTTACATATAATCATCGGAACCAAAAGATGACCAACACGCCACCACTTGTGGTAACACCTATTAAGAAAAAAAGAAAAAAAGAAATATGCTACCACTGCCATATTATTCTGGTCCATACCCGAAGGACAAATTATTCAAGCTACCAATTTGACAACTACGAATGAGATGTGGGAAGCATTAAAGGCATGGCATCTAGGAGGAACCAGGCAATAGAGGCAAGACTCCAAGCCCTAATAACTGACTACAATGACCTAGAGATAAAGTACCCGACTACCATAGACGAGTATATGGGCAACTTATCCAGAGTAGCCTTAAAGTGGGACTTACCATGGACATCATTGAGGAAACAAAGCTTGTAAATAAATTCCTTTTGAGTCTTCACTGAATATTAATTCACGTAGTTACATCGATCAAACAAGCCATATATATTCAAACTATTGGATTTGAAGACATCATAAGCTGACTCAAAGCTTACAAAAAAGGATTAAAGTGATGAAAGCAAAGGTAAACTGTTGTTTAATTATGCTTATTCATATAATAGCAAAAGTTTTGATTCTAGTACGGACGCAGACATGGGAACAACCAATCAGGGGTTCATGATCTTGACCATGAAGGTTGGCAAAGTCGTGGTCATTATGACCCTCTCAGAACCATGGAGAGGAAAAACAAATAGGAAGGGAAGAGATCAATCAAACATACAACATTATCATTGTGACCAATATGGTCACTTTGCCTAAACATGTCCAGAGCGAAAATAGAAACTTCTATTAGACTATATAATCATTAGGGTTTAATAATAATCATTACTAAACCCTAATAATAATATAGTCTAATATCCCATAGGTCCGTTTAGGTTTTTAGGATTTCATTGTAAACTTAATATAACCAAACCTATCAATAATATTTATTCAGTCTTTTATCATCTTACATGGTAGCAGAGCCTTAGGATTTTGGTTACCTCTTTTTTCTGCCGCACTACCATAAAAGTACAAACCCTAGCTGTCACCTGATCACGAGTCAATATTTTAGTGTTTAATTAATCTAAATGCTTGATTTTACATCGTGATTACTGTGGAACAAGTTAACTTTGTTTATGTTTTGACTCATAGGTGTTTGGAGCTTAAAGGAGCATAATTTGAGGTAAAAGAAGCAAAACATGAAAATTAAAGGATTGAAGATGTAAATATCAAAAAATAGAAAAATAAGGTCAAGAAGGAGAACTGACGTATGATACTTTGGGTTTGGACGTATCATACACCGGGCGACGTATGAGGCAGCGTATGGGCGGTTTATCATACTCTGGGGGCGTATCAGCAACGTACAAAGTGACGTATTTGAAGAAGAAAACAGAGAGTTGGGCATATGAAACCAAGGGGGGTTTATGACACCTTGGGTAGGGGCGTACCATATGCCGGTCACCAACAAACCCTCGGATTTATTGGACTTCAAGTTTATTTAAACCTGTCTAACCCCAATTCGTAAAACAACTTTTTCCAGCCAAAAATATGTTATTTCAAGGAGCTCTTTGGTACTTTCAAGCTTCCCAACTCATTCAAAATCATCATAGAATATCACTAAAATCAAGATTGAAGATTTAAAAAAGATGATGCGTGGCTACGTTTTTCTTTATTGCTTTCGGGAGTACGATTCTTGTCAAGTGAGACAATTGGTATTCTTTGTTTAGGTTTTTGTAATGAAAGTTAGATTATTGAATATAGTTTTATGTTTTGATTAATTTAAACGGTTTACTCGTAAATAAAGTTGTGTGCATGATTATCAGTTTTCAGTTTCCTTGCATCATGAGCTCATAAGAAAAGTAGACAACTTGATATAGGTTAATTGGTAATCTTATGAATGAATAAGTTTTAAAGGATTGTTCTTTGGTTATCACTTTAATCAAAAGTAAAATCTTAAAGTTAAGTTTGTACAAACCCTAATTTAAAAGTATCACTTGTTGATCCTGAAGAATTGGAAATCCGAAAGTGAATGTTTTTCATTACTTAAGTAAATTCGTTTCAAAGCTTGTTGCCTTTTGCATTAGTATTCTAGCATTTATCCAAAGTTTCAATTTTTAATCTTAAAGTTCGTGCCTTTAAGTCAATCGAGTTATATTGTTAAACACTTTTCACAAGTTCCCTGTGGAGATGACCTTAATTACCGCATACACAATAAAGATAGCTAAGACCAATATATTAACTTGTTTTTGATCTAGTCTTTACAACTAGATCATCAACACCAAATTCAAACCCTAGATATGAGGACAGGAGCCAAGCAAGATACGGGAACGCAACCGAGAGCCGAGAGCCGAGAACCAGCGTTTGATGTCGATTGTGGAGCTGTGGTTATGAGCTGTGTGCCAATTGCCAAGCTAGGATCTATTGTTGATTGTGTAAGGGAAACCAAAATTGTTGGGTGGAGAATCGAGAGAGGGCTATTGAGAGCGGCACCTGGTGAGTGCCTGAGTGGTGGCCGGTGGTGTGTCGACTCCGGAGTTGGAAGGCAAACTAGGGTTTTGTAATATTATTATGTATATTTAATTATTTTTAAAGTTAATAATTATAAACAGGTTTCTTAACAGGTTTTAACATGTATTTAACCCTTTAGACACAAACTTTATCTTGTTTTAATAGGTCGATCTGTTTAAGACACGAAACCTGTCAAGGTCAAACACGAAACCTGTTAACTTCATGTGTTATGTCGTGTTAAGGACCCTATGGACTACGGTCCGCCGTCGCACTTCCTACAAGACTATGGTCCTCTGTGCCATCCAGGACTTTGGTCTCCCGCCACGCCCTATGCCGACGCCACATTGCCGCATTGGATGCCCCTCACATATTACATGATCATTTAATATTGTGGATCACATTTAAGGTTTTGGATTGAAGATTACAAGATTATGGAATTTTGGCCGAAGGTTGTGACCGAGATCGATACTATTTTTATTGTTCTTTGTTTATTTTTTACTATTTCTAGAGTTCGATTCTCTATAGCTCTGACCTAGAGGGAGTTTAGACTATATTATTATTAGGGTTTAGTAATGATTGTTATTAGAGTTGAGTCCACAGGCCCATTTAGGTTTTTAGGGTTTCATTGAAAACTCTATATAACGTAACCATACCTATCAATAATATTTATTCAGTTTTTTTACCATCTTACAAGTTCAAGAAGCAAAAGTAGCTGAGACTAATGAGGTTGACCCGTCTTTACATAAGTAGTCGAGACTAATAAGGTTCCCTAAACGTTAAGCTGCATTCAAGAGATGTTGTTTCTTAATGAAGAAAAAATCATACCAAAACACCTTCAAACTAATGGAAACGAGGTGAACAAATAGTACCTTGACAATGGCGCGAGCAATCGCATGGCAAGTAACTTGGCTTTCTTCTCTAAGCTCGATGAACTATATCGGGAAACTTAAGTTTGGAGATGGATCATGCATTGAAATCTAATAAAATTGTTCTATTTTATTTGAAGGAAAGACCGACTAGCAAAGGTTACTAACTGATATTTATTACTTTCCATATCTTCGAAGAATGCGGATGTCATGTTCAATTGAAGGGTGAGTTTTTCACCATGCATGATCGTAATAAAAGTTTCTAATAAAAGTTTCTAATGAAAGTCCCTAGAACCAAAAACGACTTATATAAATTCAGTCTTGAAGTTGGCTAGCTAATTTTTCTACAAAGTAAATTGAAGGATGATGCTTGGCTGTGTCATGCAAGGCTCGGATATATTAACTTCGAGTTAATGAACTTAATGGCCATAAAGGAGTTGTCTATCGACCTACCTTCCATTCCCATGGAAATCTACTTTGTAAATCTTGTTTAGTGGGAAAGCAAACAAAGCAACCCTTCCCTAGGTTGACCACCTTTAGATTTACTAAGTTATTGAGTTAGTACATGAGATTTATGTAGGCCTATAACAACATACACCATGGCAAGAAACAAATATATATTTGTTTTAGTTGATGATTACTCATGTTTTATGTGGATTTATCTGTTACAAGCAAAACAAAAGGCATTCGAGGCTTTGAAGAAGTACAAGACAATATTGGAAAAGGAGACCAAACGTGTGATAAAAGTTTCCTAACCTATAGGGGAGAAGAGTTGGCTTCACACGAGTTTGCATGATTCTGTAAAGATCAAAGTGTAATCAGACACTCCACCATACACTCACCAACAAAATGGTGTGGTGGAGCGGCAAAACGGAATGCTAACGGAGATAACCCAAAACATCCTAAAAACAAGAGGTGTCCAAATTACATGTGGGATAAAGGAGTAAAACACTCAACCTACATTATGAATTAGGATTTAACATGACCTTTAAAGGAGCATACGCCCTATGATATGCTTAAAGGTACAGAACCGAACATTAATTACCTTTAATTAAGTTTTAGAAGTATTTGTGTAACATCCTATTCAAGGGATAAAATGAGGGCTAGCTTACAATCCCAAAGCGGAGCAACCAAAAGTAATAATAGGATTGAGAGCATTCTAAAAAGAGAGAGAGAGTGGCGACGGTGATGGTGGTGATTAATAATGATGACATGTAGTGGCTGGCGATGCTTGGGGGCTTGATTCTTGAAACGGGATAATTTCCTTACTTCGGGAACAATGTTAAGCCTTGATTTCCATGAATCCATGCTTCCATTATTGTTGAAGGATCAAAAGGCCTAAAAGTGATATGGCATGAAACTTTGGTCACCTGTTTTGGATTGTGTCGTTGCAAAGAATGGGTTGTTCTTGGAGTTCTGCTGTCAAATCAACATCAAATTTAGACAGTTGATTTTGAACTCATTATGGTAGATATCCAGTGGTTGGGATGGTGGACGATTCTTAAAGGTATGTGTTTAATGGTCCCGAACAAGATTGATGGGATATTTTTTACAATAAATAAGGTTATATAGATTCATAGATTTGGTTGTTTCATGTTTTGGGAGCATTAACTATGTATGATAGAGGGATAGAGATAGAGTACTTATGAGGAGGTGTTACATCAGTGCTCATAGGGATAGAGATAAAGTGTTTTGGGAGCATTAGCTGTGTATAAGGTTATAAAGACTTATGGTTGGGAAGGTAGCCTCGTGCTTGAGTGACCTACATTTAAAAATATATTTCAATACTGTTCACGTGTCAAATCAATTCCCAGGAGTAGGTCATCTGTGCTTGAATTTCTCCCACTCAAGCATGATTAACTGTAAAGTTACCCTCTTATTTACGGTTAATGCACTCAAAACACATTTGATATTCAAGGGTGACATTTCTTATGATCCCAATATCTCTCTTGACTATAGCTGATGTGAGATTTGCCAATAGTGTTACAGGATGTGTTTGTGGTGGTGTCGAACAAGTATGAAATTGGTTACCTTTTATGATTTTGACTGTAACGACCCAAGTGAATAGGGAGGGCCTATGTCACACCCTGGTTTTGGGTCACTCCGATTCATGTGAATCGATCGAGATCGTTTGATTATTTTATTTGAAAAATCATTTTTAGAGATCTTTTGGCAACGAATATTCATTTGTAAACAATATTGTAATATTATCTCATAAACCAAATCAAGCTTTAAAATGAAATCATTCTTTTGATTCATAATGTTGTTTTACAAAAGATCATTTTCATGTTTAAGCCATAATATTCAAAAGTATAGATGCGTCCATCTTAGCTTCTAGCTTGTATGACTTCAACATTTGACATTAGATACACCTATAGAGTTTATACTACAGCATGTTCTAATGACATATCATGTTTAGTCATTCTCTATCTGTAAAAGATTTGAAATACAAAATCAGCAAAATCTAGTGAATAACACCAAACTCAAAACATTTTCATAAACGAGCATGAGATTATTAATTGAGATTAACCATACCAGGCACATAGGATGAATACATATCCAGATCTTTCCTTGTACCTTGTTAATAGTTTATTATCAGGTCGCCCATGGGACCATTAATGCCCAGGGAGTCATAATTCTTTAGGCACCAAACAATTACTAGTTATGCTTAAGCTTACTATCCTTTTGAAGGTCCTACCTTCCACATGTGTATCGTTTCTGATCGGACCACACATACAATCTTAGTCCAATACTTCTCTTGTATTTCACCATCATACACTAATTAATTAACTATTGCTCAGGCTGGTTTTCATGATAATGATGAAATTTTAATGATTGATAAGTTTCATTTCAAAAAACAAATGTATTCACCTTCCAATCAAGAAGAGCCATGTCTATGTTCTTAGAGTTAGTTCTAGAAAACTTAGAAAACACCTCAGCTTAGTACTACACTTAGAAATGCTCTACATGAACTTTCAATAGCTTCGGTTCTTCGAGAATTACGCGTTAGTATATCAAACGATTAGAGAAGGATCTAGGCATGACGTTCGAGGTTAAGTGTGTGTGATTTGAAGATGTAAAGTGTGTGAGAAATGAGCTGAGGCTCACCTTTTTATACTTGGAGTTGGTTGGCCGATGCGGCTTGCATCCATTGGGTGATGCGGCCCGTATCACGTGTACCCTCTACATGCGTGACACGTGTAGCACATGCATTGTCTTGAGCCCCTTTCGGCGATGCGGCCCGCATCCATATCCGATGCAATCCAGATCGATGTCCACGTATCCGACGCATACCTATTAGTCATCATGCACATGTCGTGCATGGGTTGATTCCTTAGCCTAGTCGATTTGCTAGGCATCCCTTCTCTGATGCAGGAATTTTCCTAATTTTGATACTTCTTCAAAATTTTTGACCCCATGGCTGCCCCCTTGGACCCCACTTTTAGGGTTCTTCAAGCAATACTAGTTCACATTTAAATGCCAGCCACATATTGAGCTGCCCGTCGGCTGTCTCAACAACCTCGTCCATAGCCCAAAGTGTGTGTAATAAAGTATAATAAAATCTTAGAAGAGAAAGTTGTGTTAATGTTATACCAAGCCTTGTTAATTATTATGTAGTGAGTCCGAGTATTAAGGACGATGAACTAATGCTTCAAGCAATTTTTCTCAAGTAGAAAGAGATAAAAATTAGGTGATGGTGATGAAGGATCAACTAGACTCGATCGAGAAGAATAGGATATAGCTTTTAGTTGAACCACCCTTAGAGTCGAACCAATTAAACACAATTAGGTGTTCATGATTAAAAGAAATCTATTAGTAAACACAAGGGACCACTAAAGGCATGTTCAGTGGTAAAGGGCTAAGTTCAAAAACATGAAATTTACTATGACTAGATATTTGAATCTGTTGCCCGCCTCGAAATATTGCGACTTAGCATGGCTCTAGCCGCTAGTGAATCATGGGAAATACATCACTTGGATGTAAAATCAACCTTTCTACATGGGGAGTTACTTAAAAAGTAATTGTGGAGCAACCATATGGCTTTGTTAAGAAGGGCCAAGAAAATAAAGCCTACAAGTTGTCCAAAGCTCTATACGATTTGAAATAGGCACCGAAGGCTTGGAATATAAAGCTCAACGGTATTCTAGAGCATTTTAAGTTTCGAAGATGCTAACATGAACAAGTCGTGTATCAGAAAAGGCAAGCAATTCCATCTTAGTTGTCACCGTCTATTTCTAGAGTTTAAAAACATGAAAGAAGAATTTGAGATCAATGATTTTGGTAGACTTACTTACCACCTAGGAAGCAAATTAGTGAACAGATTTTGGTTAAGCAACAAGCTTATGCAATGAAGATTTTAAAATAAATTAGAATGGTGGATTTTAGTTCGAGTTAGTAAATTTCCAATGGAGTCCGACATGAAAGTTGATAAAGATGAAAAGGAACATCGGCCAATGCAATACTGTTTTGAAGAATAGTAGGGTGTCTTTAGTACCTAACCAGCACTCGATTGAATTCAATGTTTTCACTTGGTCTTGTGAGTAGCTATATGCAAGATCCAAAAAAGTCACATAGGCATAAAGCACATTCTAAGATATGTTCGAGGAACCACTCATATGGGTATTTGCTACCAAAAAAGAGGATCCATGTTAGTAGTATTTCTATGCATAATAATCATGATTCTAGCATATGTTTTTATTCTATATCATGGATTTATTAGACATATTTTCATTTATATTGAGTAATGTTCGTTTTGATAGAATGAAGTCTACTTTGGATGAATTTTATTATTTTGTAGGTGGAAAACGCTTACGCAGATTGAAAATAAAAATCGGTGGAAGCTTTGAAAGTATGTTAAGACGAGGGGTGATACGTCAAGATTTGAGAAAGATAGAATTAATTTTATCTTCTAAAAAGTTGGCTTTATCTCCTAATTTTTCAAATTAAAATCTAACTATCTGTAGAGATAAATAAAAAAAGAAGATAAAAAAAAGAGATAGTTATGATGGCTATAAATAATCTATATATTACAACAAACTGGCACCTTCTTGAAGGGACTTCCACGCATAACAAGAAGCTAAAGGGAGAAAGCAATTGAAGTTTAGTACTTGTCAAACTGGTTTTGTTTTGTTTTTGTTTTTTTGTTTTTTTCCGTAAGTCTTCTCATTTTTTGAATCAATTGATTTAGCTGGCATGTCCGGCTAATCAATTTTAGGTTTTCACACTTGGGTTTGTTTCTTTGATTTTGATTCATATCTTATGAGAAACATTTATATGATTGTTTATTTGAATGGTTTGTTTGTGTGATTCTTGATATTAAACCCGGATCTACTCCGGTATATATTAGATTGTTAATAAACCTGATCAAATTATTAATTTTTCTAATAATTTTATCAATTTTAAAACCCTAATCAAGTTTTAATTTTTGATATAAGGAACAAATAATGTTTTGTGTTTGTCTATGAACCCAAATTCATTATAAAGTCATTCAATCTAGTTAAACATTTCGAACAACTTGTTTTCCTTCCTCACCTGTTGAGACATCAACGGATAGTTGACTTACACGCCCTATTCAATAGGGGCTTGTTTAACTATAATCGGTATTTCTATCACCGCAACCCGCACGTTAAGATCCGAACGACGTGAGCTTAAAAGAACAAATGGTAGATTTGATGGTAGACAATAAACTTGCTATAGCTCTCATGAGGAACCTAATGTTTCATAAAAGAAGTAAACATATCAATAGCCAGTGTCATTTTATCCGAGAATTTGTTGAAAGAAGTCAAGTCAAAATCAAGCATGTTAGTGGAGACTTTTAGCGACCCGATATCCTTACAAAAACATTAGCAAGGAATCAAGGAGCATGCTCGGAGTTGAAGACCTCCCGAATTTCAAGTTAGAAATCAGGGTGAATGTAGGTTAATTCCTGGTTTATGGCCCTTCCGCAAGTTGGTTTATGGGCCTTTCGCAAGTTGGTGAAGAGGCGGCCGACCCATGACATAAGCAAAGCCATAAGGGTTCTTATTGTTTCTTGTTAACCAAGACGGGTTATTCCTATAAATACATAACTAAATCATAAGGGTTATGTATGAGAGTAATTGTAATTCGAATTTTAAGTTATATTTTCCAGTATAATAAAAATGAGTTTATTCAAATTACTGTGTGATTAATATTTATCAAATATGAAACTTGAAGAAGAAAGGTGTGTAACTTTCTATTGGTAATTTTAGTGTTATCAATGATTTTAGTGTTATTGGATTTATTTATTTATTTGATAAATTATATTCGTGACTAAAGGAGTTAGGTGACACAGAAATGTGGGCTCGTTTTACACTAGTATGATTTGTCGTATATGTTAGTTTATTACTTGGGCCTTGTCATGAATTACTTGGGTTTGTTTATTAGATTGGGCTTGACATCAAACTATTAGGGTTAATTTTAGTTGTTGAATAATTTATGGAGCCTGATTATTAGTGAGCCCATTTATATTTGGAGTTCCAGATCATATATGCACATGACAATCGTCGGAAAAGCCATGGTGTGGCGATTAATACAAAGTTGAGATCATATATTCTGGTACAGAGGTGTGAAAACTCTCACTAGAAAATCAAATTCAATTCTCAGAGATTCTTAGTTTAATCCGATTAAACATTGAGTAGTATATCAAATTGGTTTAATCTGATAGTGATATCACGATTCTGAGATTCATCCAAGTTAACGTTATGTTCGTTGCGTTCTAAACTTGTTTGTTGAGTACGTGTTCGTTCATTTCATTCGATCGGAGTCGTTGTTCTCGGTTTGCAATTTTGTTCGCAGGGACTTAAAAGAGATCGGCTTCTATTTTGTTTGCAACATTAAAAGGTATGATTTTAATCTTATTTACATAATTCTGCAATTAATTCAACACTTTCATGGGTAGAGGAAACAAAAGCAAACCAAAAAAAGGCTTGTCCTTTTTTTTTTTTGACAAAAGGTTATGAATTTGGATATCGGTTGAAATTGTAAATGGTAGCAAATTAACTCATCTCGTGCTATTGTATGAGCTTGTGAACCAAGAAAGAGACGTTACAATGCCCGAAATTAAGACAAGGTACTTGTGAAAAAATTCTTAAATTTCATGTCGTAAACAGTCGCTTCAATTAATTAATACTTAGAAATTAAGACAACGTCTTCTGAAGAAGCAGTGGGATGACAAAACCTATGAGTGAAGTGCTTAGATCATAGTCTCCAAGATTACCAAACGTCTGTTTGAGCGAAATACAAATGGTCATTTGAGTGTGAGATTAGATGATGGTGACGTATATACTGTTGGAATAAAGACAAGTGCATGGATCGACTAAATGGGTTTAACTCGTCTGCATGGGTCACGTGCGTGGCATAGCTGCAAATTAACGTTGGAGTTTGTTGGAGCTTACCTAGTCTATAGCTAGTCCCTACCTAGTCTTTTCTTTGTTTCCTATTTTCTAGTATTCAGTTAGTTTGTTTGTGTTGTAATCTTGGCTATATATAGCTTACTTGAATGATGAATAAAGTATCAGTTTTCAGTTCATACCATTGTTAATTACTTTAACATATGCATATAGCGGGACCATTTCTAATTAAGTGTTTTAATAGATACGATTTCTTCTAAATTAAAAATACCTTGTGATGTGCCTTTAAGTGCATTTTTTGAGTGTTCCTTTGACACCAATTATAGCAACTTAAAGATTTGATATGAGAACGATGAAAGGAAAGAAAGGAGGGTCTTACAGAAATATTATTTCCATGAGTGAACTGAAGTTTCAACGACGTCTGATCAGGTACATTGTCAACTTGCTCAATATCTGGATGTTGTACTCGATTATCCTTTAAGCAAATAATATATACGAGGGGGAAAATTAGTGCTAAAAGCTAAAATTAATTACCGACAATAACGACAATACTATTAGGACGGGATCAATAATATGAAAACAAAAATGATCGATTAACCTTACCTGAAACAATAATGCTTTCTCGAGTTCCTTTATGATGGATTTCATTGTTGGACGTTGATCTTGAGTTTCTGCCACACACCTAAATGCAATTTTGATAAATGTTTTCAACGAATCCTTGTTGGGTCCTCTGTTAGTGTTTTCACCATTTTCTTCCTTTATTAATGTAGGATCTATCATCTCATCGATTGTTTCCGTGAGAAATTTTCTTCTTGCAACAGAAGTCACTCCTCCATTGTCAAGGTAAATTGGGTCATCGACTAACTTCCCAGATAGAATTTCAAACAGAATTACTCCAAAACTATAAACGTCTGATTCTCTTTTCAACTTACCTATCTTCTGATATACAGGATCAGTGAAGGATGGTCTCCCAACGAACCTTTTTAAATAGAGAGCTTCGTCATATTGATTTGGAGGTAGGAATAGGGAGAGCCCAAAGTGAACAATCTTGGCCCCAAAATTCTCGGTCAACCCAATTTCGTCGCTGCTTATATCACGATTTATTAACACCTTATGGTCTTCCATTTCATAGTGAAGGTACTTCAATGCATGCGCAACATCAATGCAAATTTTCAAACGTTGTTCCCAAGTGAGAATACGCTTTGGGTTGATGTCTGTCAAACAACGAGAAAGGTATCCATTAGGAAAATCGTCAAGGACTAGGATCATCTCAGAACCTTCACCACAATATCCATGTAGAGTGACTATGCCATGATGCTTAACACTTGTGAGCACTTCGATTTCTCTAAAAAAGTATTCTTCTCTGTACGTGTCATTTCCAAAAACACTTCCACAAAGGATGCGCTTTATAACTCCAGTGATTTGTTTCTTGGGTGGTTTGGTTGAGGATGAAGCGTTTTCTTTGTCAAAATAGTCGAGTTTTGCTTTGTAAAAGTTACAGTATGATGTAGACCTAATTCTGTGTGCTTCTGAAAAATTATCTGTGGCTAATTTTAAATCACTGAGAGGAATCTTCAAATGTCTCAAATTGTTTCCCTGCAAATATGTGACCAGAGAGTAGCATCTTATACATACTAGAAAATTGAAAAGAAATTGTGTCGTAAATATTTTGTTGATTACTGTAAAACTAATGGGTATTACCGGCTTCTAGTTTTAAAAGTAGCAGGCAATTACCCTACTTTGCGGTACGTCGTAAGAGCATATCAAACTTCAAGAAAATGTTACGTTGTTGTGAAAATAAGCGTTTTATGAACACTATAGCTAATTTTAAAATAAGCAACTATTATCTATTTAAAAACCTACATAGGTATTGAGTATGATATTAAACAAAATTTAAAATAACTAACACTTGAAATAAAAAAATTGACAATTAAAAAACTCATAACTAAAAAAAGCACTAAAACACAAGCTAAGCACTATCACATGTTAATTTAATCTAATTATAATATTTATACTAACAAATAAAAAATATCAGTGACACTTGTTATCATTTTAGACTTTAATTTTTTGTTTTCTCACATTGTTTTTGTTAAACATATAAATAATGATAGTAAAAGAATATATTTCTACATACTTACTTATTATTTAATTATGAATAGTTATTGTGGCATTATCCAAATGAATTTACTTATGAAACTAATTATGAAGTTTCTAAGTTAACTAATTTTTTTTAATTAAAAGCTTCTATGGAAGTCTCCAAATATCACCATGTTACAAAATTATGTTTGTTAACATATTGAAAAAGGAAAAATAATGTTAATAATTATTTTTTATGAGTGAATTCTTAATAGTTTCACATCTATATATATGTAGGGGAAGGTTTAATAGGAAACCATGTTTTAATAGAAAATAATGAAAACCATTTTATAACCTTTGATCATTTGGATCAATGGTTAAGATTAGTTGCATCTTGATGAATTAATTAAAATTTATGTGTTAGTTTATTGTGTGTAAGGGCAAATTAGAAAAGAAAAACGATAGTTTTGGAAACTATTTAAAATAAATTCTTTGACCACTCTTTTAAAATTTGTTGTTACGTTGAAAGATTGCAAATTTATATCCAAGAAAATTTAAACCTTCTATATGGTTTTTACTTGAATCATGAAAATTAATGTTTTTCGTTTACTGTTAATATATATTGATTGAATTGAACGAATTATATGTAGGAGTAAACAAAATACATCAAAATCATCATTTAGAATCCAACTATATCCATTAAAGTAGGAGAATTTGAGACGACGAACTATTAATTAGGTTAACTTTAACAATTTTTTTTCACTTTGAAACTTTTATCATATGGAATTTACATGTGTTTATATTAATTGTCAAATCTTGGTGTTATAAATAGTCACAAAAATATGCAAACCTACTTCCGTATATTCAAGAACATATGTAACATGTGTACGTATATGTAAGCATGTATACGTATATGTAAGCATGTATATAAACAAGCTTACGTATATGTAAACCAATGTACGTATGTTTATGTAACCTAAATACTACTATACATGCATAATCGATACATATATGTAAGTATCCAATTTACGTTTGTGTTAAGCAAGGTCTGACATATATTGGTGTTTGTAGGACTGAATACACACACTTATGTGTGTAAATGAGAAAGTTTGAGATCTTATTTGAAATGATAGATAGAGCAAAAAATCATATAAATTAATTTAAAAGCCTTCCAAAAATAATGATGTAATCAATTACTAAATGACATTTAATTTATAACAAATAAAAAAGAACCAAAAAACTATGTGATTGTTCTTGATACATATATGTAACAGATGTGTTACGTGTGCGTACCATCAATGATCATCTTGTATATGTTACTTATATGTCAAACAAAAAAGATTTTGTCAAAAAATATTAAAACTTCGTTCTTGTTGTATTAAATACTTGTTACATTGAATACGCACACTTATGTGTGTAAAAAGAGAGAGTTTGAGTTCTTATTTCAAACAATAGAAAAAGAAAGTAAATCATATGGGTTAATTTAAAAAACTTCCATAAATAATGGTGCAATCAATTACTATAATGCCCTTTAATGAAAATAAATAAAAAATAATTCAAAAATTATTTGATTGGTTGAATTTGGTTTTTTTAGTTTTCAATTATAAATATAGTTTTCATTTGATCCCTCTCGTATATATATATATACATATATATATGCATATATACATATAGGGGAGGGATCAAATGAAAACCATGTTTATAATTAAAAACCGTGAAAACCAGAGGTTACATATATGTAAGTACGTGTTGAAAAATGTACAAGTAAGAGTTACGTACATGTATGGGTTATGTATATGTAAATACGTGTTACCCAGTGTACAACTAAAAGTTATGTGTACAAGTAAGTGTCGTCATTATCAACGTTTTTCGGAGTTTATATTGAAAAACATATAATGATCTTGAAACATAAGGTTGAAATTTACTCAAATATACTTAAAATAATTTAAAAGTTAAATCAATTATAAATTATGTAATTGGGTAGTGGTGGTTTTTTCACGGTTTTTAATTATAAACGTGGTTTTCATTTGATCCCTCCACTATATATATATTTATATATATATATACATATATATATATACATACATAGGGGAAGGATCAAATAAAAACTCTCATTTTTTGCGAGAACTCTAGTAACTAATGTGATCCATTAGTTTTTAATGGCAAAATGGTAAATAATATAAACATAATATAAAAAATTATAAAACAATATTTAAGATGAAAATGAAAAAAATAAATACACAAAAATATTTCTTTCGTTTCGATCTTTCATAAAAACAATAAAAGAATTTTAAAAAAATAAAAAAAACTCATTTTTTTTTTCCGAAATTCGTTTTACACATGTATAAAACAAGATTTACACATGTGTCAAACTATATTTACACATGTGTATAACAGGATTTACACATGTGTAAATAACAGATAGGTGATTTTAAAAAAAATATATCAATATGATAAGCGTTGTAAAGATAAAAAATACTGAATTTTATGGTGTAATTTTTTTGAAAAAATAATGTCGTAAAAAAAAATTATAATCGTTTTAAAAAAAAAAAAGAAATGGCATGTGAGTTGCATGTGACTTAATTTGTGTGGCTGAGATTGGTTCCTAGAGTTTTCATAAAATAGGGTGGTTCTCAAGTTAACCCTTCCCTATATACATATATATATGTATATACATATATATATATACGTATGTATATACGTATATATATATATATACATATACATATACATATATATATATATATGTATATATATATAGTAGGGATACTAAGAAAACCACAAAGTTATAAGAAAAACAGAGAAAACCAATGAAATTGGTCATATAATTTAATAATTTTTTATCACTTCCCTCTATGTATAGGCGTGAGTATATATAGATAAGGGTATGGATCAAATGAAAACCGTAGCATGGTTTTACATATACGTCACACATAGGTTACGTATACGTAACTATTTTTCATTCGACATAGTGTTACGTATACGTAAGACTCTTCATTCTTGTATCCATGCTCGACATATATGTACCAAATACTTAAATAACATTTTAACAATTAAAATAACAAAAAAAATCTGAATTATGTTATTGATTTCCGTGGTTTTTTCAGCCACACAAATTAAGTCACATGCAATTCACATGCCATTTTCATCTTTTTTTTTAAAAACGTTCATAACTTTTTTTCATGACATTATTTTTTCAAAAAAATTGTACTCTAAAATTCAGTATTTTTTTTAATCTTTTCAACGCTTAACATATTGATATATTTAAAAAAAATCGCCTACCTTTTATTTACATATGTGTAAATCCTGTTATACACATGTGTAAATCTGGTTTTATTTACCATTTTGCCATTGAAAACTAATGGCTCACATTGGTTACTAGAGTTCTCGTAAAAAAAGGGAGTTCTCATTTGATCATTTACCTATATATATATATATATATATATATATATATATATATATCAAATGAAAAGCTTGTTTTGATTGAAAACCATGAAAATCAAAATCTAACCATTGATCAATTTAATCAGTGTTACATATATGTAACAAAAATGGACGGGTTGCAACAGGCTGCCATTAAAATAAATTTTGAAAAGAAAATAAAAGATGATTTAGCTTGTGTTTTATTTAATTTATTAGATTCAATGAGAAAGATAATTAGTAATTTTTAGTCAACTAATAAACTAAATAAGGAGAGAAATCAATCATTTAAAAGATACCATAATTAAAAGAGTTTCAAAATTAACTTATTGACCTTTTAAACATAAAAAAAAAGTTATAAGAAAAGAATATGATTGGTTGAGAGAAGTTTTCACGGTTTTCAATTAAAAACATGGTTTTCATTTAATCCCAATCCTATATATATATATATATATATATATATATATATATATATATATATATATATATATATATATATATATATATATATAGAGGAGGGATCCTAAGAAAACCACAAAGTTATGAGAAAGCTAGAGAAAACCAATAAAAACGGTCATATAATATATAAATTTTTTTATCACTACCCACTATATATATGTGTGAGTATATATAAATCTCTATAGTAATAAATAAAAATAAACCCGAACACGTGTCACCATTCTAGGCCATGTAATAATTAGTTTTCCCGCTTCACTCTCCTCTTAATTATGAATACTATAATAACTATTTATTAATTAATAACTATCCATAATTAAAATTTCAAATATGTTAATTTCAAATTTTCAAATATGTAATACGTAAGTTTATTTAATCCGTATAATACACAATAATTAAAACATAACATTTTATATTATTAACCATGTAACTGTAAATTTATTTAAACCGTGTATTACATAGGATTGTAACCTAGTAAGGTTATGAAGCAAATGAAAACCGTAACATGGTTTTCCATATATGTCACACATAGGTTACGTATACGTAACCATTTTTCATTTGAGATAGTGTTACGTATACGTAAGACTCTTCATTCTCGTATGTATGGTCAACATATATGTACCAAATACTTAAATAACATTTTTACAATTAAAATAACAAAAAAATTATGAATTATGTTATTGGCTTCCGTGGTTTTCTTTGGTTTTCACATAATTATTAGTTTTCTTAGGAACTCTCACATATATATATATATATATATATATATATATATATATAGGGTTATCTTGAGAACTAGGTTTTTTGGTGACAAATCTAGTAACTAATATGAGCCATACATTTAAGTCACATGCAAGTCACATGTTATTTTCATATTTTTTTAAAACGTTCATAACTTTTTTTTCACGACGTTGCTTTTTCAAAATAATTGCACCATTAATTTCAGTATTTTTTATCTTTCCAACACGTACCATATTGATATACTCTTTAAAAAAATCATCCACCTGTTATTTACACATGTGTAAATTAGTCATTATATATGTGTAAATCCTGTTTTACACATGTGTATTTACAGGTATTACACATGTGTAAAATGACGTTAATAAAAAAACCAAGTTTTTTTTTAATTTTTTATAATTTTTTTTATTTTTTTATGAAAGAGAGAAACAAAAGAAACTTTTTCGTCATTTTACTATTTTATTTTTATGTTGTTTTTTTTATAAATTTTTTTATATAATATGAAATTTTCAAAAACACTAAACCTTTTTGAAAAAAATATTTTAAATCTGTCCTTTTTTAAAAAAATTATAAAATATGTGAACTTTTCTATAAACAATCTTATTAAAACAACTACATTAATTACAAACCGGAGTTTTTAATAAACATAATTTTTATAAAAATAATTTCTTTTATAAAAGAATCTTAATACGAATGTTTAAAAATGAAACCATTTAGATAAGAGAGTTAAAAATATAATATAATTGTTTTATTTTCTTGAATTATTATGTATATAAAATTCATATCTTATATTAAAATATCGTACTGTAAATTTTTGTGTTTATTAGTAACTATAATTCGTTTAATAAATGAGTTTCTAGCCTATCTATCTATATATCTATCTATCTGTCTGTATATCAATCCATCTATAATATAAAAAAAATAAGATAATATGTGACGCAATTGTAAGTCTCATCATACTAACTTTTTCATTTCTCTCTATTATTAAAACTAATATTGAATACTAATAATATTACTCATACCATTTTCAAATTAAAAAATATATACTTTAATAAATTGAAATTCTATTTATTTTAAATTAAAAACACACTTTTTAAAAACAAAAAAACAACGAATTTTAAAAAAAAAATCATTTTACTTAAAATAAAATATTTAAAATCCATAAATTTTTTATAAAATAAAAGTTTAAAAAAATATATTATTGGTTATTTACTTAAAGTAGCTATTTATAAGTATTATAATCATATTTTATCCTCAAGCATAGTTTTATAATTCATAAATTTTTTTACTAATAATTTAATAATTTATTTATTCAAACCGTGTAATACATTGGGTACTAACCTAGTTTTAAATATTAAAAGGTAAGTATTGACTTTAATTTGTAACTAATTAATGATATCTAGCATTTTTTTAAATATTTTTCTTGATTCTTCGTATGTTTCAAAATTTAAGTTTCAAATTTTATGATATTTACCAAAGAAGTTTTTAAGAATTTTTCTTAAGTGGTGTTGCATTTCAATATTTAAACTTACAAAATAAATGATATTTATAACTTTAATGATTTTTCTGTGATTTGTGCTACATTTCAAAATTTAAATCTTTAAATTCAAATTTATTACATTTTAATTGTAACAACCTTATTTCTATAAATATCACCCTTTAACCGTTTACATTGATAAAAACTTGAAGTTAAGAATTTCAAAATTTATAAAATACCTTATTTACAACATTCTCTTAATATAAAAATTAAAATTGTGTTTATTTGATTTTTCTGGATTGCTACGATTTACTTATGTTTTCCTTACATATATTAGTAACAGATTTTGAAAAAAATAATGTTGACTTTATTTACGATTATCACTAAGAGAAATCCCTAATTGATATTTCGAGAATCTTAATCTAAATTTTGAAAGTTACGCTTAAAAAATTACATATATTAGTAACAAAATTTGATATAATTAAAATGACTTAATTTACAATTATCATTAAGAGAAACAAATTTTTTTTTAATTTTTTTTACTATTTGTAGTGAAAGTTATAAAATAATCGGTTATTTAGCCAACATTAATATTCTTAAATAATTTTTCTTAATTTTTCCAATTACACCTCATACCTCTATCCATTTACTGAAAAGTTTTTCATTTGTTATTTCTATCCTAGCTCATGTTTTCTTCCATCCATCTTATTCAACGGGTATGTACTCCCACAATTATGTTCATTACTTATGTGTATATAGAAATTGATCTACATAAATCGTTCTTTTTTTGCAGTTTAATGGCTTTCTATCAAATAACTTTGCTAAAAAATCTGGATGTGAAGGTTCGTGAATTTAGCATCCAGGTTCGAGTTATCTGGCTCTCGAGACAACATAGTAAACAAAACCCAAATGAGACATTCTCCATTAAAATGATTGTTGTTGACGAAGAGGTACCATCCAAACCATCGCAAGCATAATTTAAATGCATTTTCATGTGATATAAAGAGATCTTTTGTTAATTTGTAGATTTTTGTAACTTCTTCTTTTATGCAAGCATTTATTAAAATTATTTTCCTTATGTTAGTTTAATAACAATGATTTTCCTGAGTTTTATTAGAGCTTCAAATCAACTTATGTTTTTTAAATAAAATTCTTAACTATTGCTCTTTTTTATTTCCTAGCCGTGTATCACACGAGTTTATAGGCTAGTAGTAATAATATTATTTAATAAAATTCCAAATTAAAAATGTAAATATTGTAAAAATAAGAAACTAGTTTTTTTTTAATTAAAAATACACTTTAAAAAATTATAAGATACAAAAGTTTTTTAAACAAAATACTTTTTTTTTAAAACAAGAACTCCTTTTAAGCTGTTTTATTAAGTTTAATAAGGATATCTTTAAGAAAAATGAAATTAAAAAAAAAAAAAACAAAATGTTAGTTTTTTTTTATTTACAAAACTAAAGCTTAAAATGATATTATTTTTGTTTTACTTGAAATACTTACTTTACTTATATGTAACACAATATCTGAAAATATCATTTTATAACTTTTAGATTTTATAATAAACTTAATATTTTATTTTATTTAACTCATATAATACACGAGGTAGTGAACTAGTATTTAACATTAGCTTTATTCAACATGTATAATACGTGAGATTCTAACATAGTATCAAAATATAAGAAAAGCGTTAAACAATACTTTACAATCCAAATAATGACAAGTATAAGAACTTAAAAGGAGAAGAAGATGATGAATAATATAACTAGTTGAGGATTCATGTTCAACATGAGTCTATAAATAAATTTTGAATCTTTCAAGAGAATGCATTTATTTCCTAGGCTACAATAGTCCAATTAGTTTATGGAGTGAATTGTTGTTTTTTTCGTGTGGTTTGGTCTTCAAAACTGTTAAATCCGTTAAGTTAAAATGTTAAAACAAGTAAATTGACAAAATTACCTTTTAAAAAGATGAGAGCTCAAGTAGTTGGCGTTAACAGTGTACCATTTCACCAAGGCTCACCTTGGTATTAAACTATTAATAATGAAATACAAGTTGAAACTTATCATTCCCCGTAAAAAAAATAATAACCTTTAAGCAGTGTTATTTCATAATTAATTTTTTTAGGATTTATAATTTTAGAAAAACACTATAGTGTTTAGAAAAAAACAATAACAAACGAAAATACATACTAAACTGCACTGAATACACAATTTCAAGAAAAATTCATATGAGCTGAAAAACATAACTTTTTTTTTTATTTTTATCTTTTATAGAATGATATTGTACTTGTTTTAAAAATAAGATAAAAGATTTTTAATAATCCAAACTATGGACTATTGATCAATAATAATTCATACTAACAATTTAATCGGTATTATTTCCAACTTTCGTAACATTTGTTTAATTTTAGTTCTTTATCATAATATTAAGTGCTATTTAATGCTTCAAACCTAGATGTGTGGACATAAATCTTTCGTAACAGTAGGTATTAATTTTGTTTGAAATATTCACATATACGTCGGTCGTATTGTGATTGCATTACGTATAACAGTAGACATTAATTTTGCTTATACATTTATGCTATTATATAAAATAAAATTTTGGGACGGTGTAATTTTATAAAAAAACTAAGACATCTAATATAACTTTTTAAGCATTAGGTAGAAGTGTTCTATGCAATTATTTCTATTTTGCCCCTCGTCTAATAAACTTCTTTTAATTAATACATTAACTAATGCATATTATTAATATATTATTTAATAATATGAGATTATTTAATTCACTATATTATACATTATATTATTTATAATACTTAACTATATGATTATTAAATACTTTAATAACAAAAATAATAAAAATAAAAATAAAAATAAAAATAAAAATAATAAAAATAAAAATAAAAATAATAATAAAAATAAAAATAATAAAAATAATAAAAATAATAATAAAAATAAAATAATAATAAAAATAATAATAATAATAATAATAATAATAATAATAATAATAATAATAATAATAATAATAATAATAATAATAATAATAATAATAATAATAATAATAATTTTAAATAAGTATTAACTTATTTGAATACTTAACTAAATAATTACTAAATTCTTTTATAATAATAATGATAATAATAATTTACATCTATATTATCTATAATATTATATAAAACATTTTATAAGAACACACTGATAATTTTACTCAAAATTAAAGAAAAATAATATAACTTTTTAAACATAAGATAAAAGTGCTATATACAACAGTTCCTAATTTGTTCATATTTAGTACATTTCTCTTAGTTAATACATTAGTAAATATACATTTATTTTAAGTATTATCTTAGTTATAATATTTTACATTAATTTAAAATATATGCATTTATTATTTATATTTTTATAACTTAATATATTTGATTTAAGTAATATTCTATTTAAACAAAAAATAATCATTAAATATTTACATAGTTATAATAATAATAATACCCAAATATATTAGCGTTTAAGATAAGTCGAAAAATAGGCATGATAACACCAGTCGCATCACTATATATAACAAATAGAAAAAAATATGAGTAATGAAAGTGTAGGGTTTTTTATGTTGGCATAATAATATTCTTTTTCTCCAAACTAATAAAAAAGCTACTTCGTTTCTCTTACAATTTTACATTTAAACTTTTAAAGTTTTTTTGAAACTAACCACAACACTTTTTCTTTCTTTGTGTTTTTTTTCCAAATTGATTCATACTCATTTTGTATTTTTTAAATTTTATATATAAGTATTCGAGTTATGTCAAATTTATATTTAATAACCTAAACTTTTTTTAAATTTTATACTTAAATTTTCGAGTTATGTCAAATTTACATTTAATCACCTGAACTTTTTTTAAGTTTTATACTTAAACCTTCGAGTTTTATCAAATTTATTTTAACCAAATTACAATAAGTTGTAGTATCTGTAAGTCTAAAGATCACAACAAGGGGAGATGCCCCGATAAGGGTTGAACTTTAAATGCATCTAACCAAAAAGATCACAGGGGAGACCACAAATTTGTCCTAGAATTGAATCGAGTTCCACTTATTAATTTTCAATGAGTTTGCAGGTCCTCAAACAGGGTATATGGTGGTGAGAACCTATCTCAATCTTAACATGCAGCCTAGCAATCAACCCAAGCATCAAGTTCTCTACAAAAGTATGTTGTTTTGTTATATTGTGATTTTTTTTAATTATAATTAAAATAAAAATAAAAGTTTGAAATGTTATTAGCCAATAAGTTATAATTTGGATTATTAAAATCCAAGACAATTGCCACGTCGCTGTCACATGACAGCCATGTCATAAAAATATAAAGGGAGTTAATTCTTTGTTAAGGTGGTATTGTTCGTGGCCAAAAAATTGAAAGTTGGGAGTGATATCGGTTAAATTATTAGTACGGATTATTATTGGTCAATGGTCCATAGTTTAGATTTAAAAATTCAATTTGCCAAAAAATAAAAAACACCCGTTCTATGATTTTATTTTTATAAAATTTAATATAATATGCAAAAGTTATGAATGTTTAAAAAGATAAGGGGATTTGAAAAAAAGTAAAAAAAAAGGTCATGTTTAAAAAAGTCTACTAACATTTTTTCCTACCAATTGATCTCAAGTATTAATTAGGAAAATTGATGGTTAAAATTTCTTTTTTATATTTTTTAGTTTTAATAATTTTTTTATTTGAACCCTTACCATTTTATAAATAGTTTATCTTAATTCTTTATTTTTTTTATTTACATAAAGTTAAAAAGTTTCATTTAGACACAAAAACATTTATCTAAAAATATGTCTAAAATTTTTGTTTAGTCGATCGTGATATTGATAAAATATGCATTTTCCATTAAAAATATTTAAAGGGTAATTTGTATTAATTTGGAAATTCTTAAAAAAATGTAAATAAAAAGCTTTTCTAATATGTGCCATGATAATGTTAACTTGTGAAAATGGAAATTTTGAACTTAGATGCATTCGATCATAATGTTAAATTATTTGAAAAGATACAAATAAAAAGTTTCCAATATTTTAAATAGCCATTTATTTATATTTAGAATTTTTAAAAGGTTTCCAATATCTTTAAAAAGGTCAAAAAATTTATGTTAGTATTTTTTTAAAAGAAATGACTTTATAACAACAGTTAAATATTACGATTAAACTGCTGTTAAAAAAATCACGATTAAACCAATTTTTTCCTCTTAAATTGCGTTTTCAATTACCTTTTGAAATTATTTTATGATGTCTTAAAAATATTTATAAAACAAGTTAAATAATTAAACACAACATTTATAAAACAATTTAAGAAATTAAAAAAACAAATTTCAAAAAAACCATGAAAAATTATATATTATGTTTTTAAAGTTAAAGAAAACAATTCTACAATTATAAAACATGTAAAAGTTATTTTATAAAATGACAATCAAACAAAATGATTTAACCTTTTATAATTTTTTTAAAATTTTATTAGGTTCGATATATGCTATGCACATCTTCTATTCATGAAGAACCAATGCAGCAAAAAAAACATCAAAATAAAAAAAAATATTAATAGTAATTAACAAATAACAAATAAAACAACTTTTTTTCAGTAAAGAAGTGTTATATAGTAGTTGAAAACAAATATTAAATTGAAGTTTCAAATAAAAATTTAATTATTTTGTGTTACAATTAGATGTATACTATAATGTTATGTTATTTCATGAATGTGTTTTTCAAAAGTTATTGTGTCCATGATAACACAATCAAGCAAAAAACACAATAAGACATTCTATAATTGTGTTTTACGTTTTATATTATTTTGTGTTATTTCGTTATTATTTTTAATGTATTAGATTAATTAGTTGTTATTTCACCATTATCTCTTTTTACATTCATCATATTATAAAAACACAATAGTGTTTAGAAAAATAAAATAAGTAACAATAAAAACACAATAAACAACACTAAATATAAAATGACGAGTAAATTTCATATGAGTTGAAAAACTTAAATAAAAATTATTATTTTTATATAAAAATATTGTACTCATTTTAAAAATAAAAACATTCGTTTTTATAGTGTATTTAAAAAAAATATCGTATATACAAGTTATGAACGAATGGTGTAATTTGAAATTTTTGTTAACAAAAGTGCTATGTCTAAAATACCTTTTTAACAAATTTATTACCTACAATTTGATTAAAAAGATTGATTGTTGAAATTACACTTTATAAATTTATTATCCTTTTTATTTATTCCATTTCCTAAAATATAATATTTATAATCAATCTTTTTCTTGAAAATTTTATTTTTAATAGTAAACTAATAAAACCAATGGTAAAAGACATAAAACAAAAAAAGAAAAACTTACAATATCTTCATGTCGCAGATGAAGTTCGAGTGCTTTCTCAAGTTCATGGACAATATTGTCCATATAAGGGCGGTGTGACGGCACCTCCTCTAAGCAAGAATACGCTACTTTTGAGTATCTCATGTGTGATTCTGGAGACAATATTTGATTCCATAGATTAGGATGGATTATGTCCTCCAGTGTTTTGTTTTCATAATGATATTTAGCCAATGGAGCTAGAAAATCATTAGCATCCTTCTCAATAAAAGCTTCTCTCCCGCATAATATTTCGAATAAAACGACCCCGAATGAGTAGATGTCAGACTTGTGGCTCACATGTCCGGTCATTTCAATTGTTGGGTCCACATGCCCTATCGTGCCCACAGGTTCAGAAAAGATGAACTGGTCCATCCGGTTAACCGATTGTTTGATGGAAATTTCAAAACATGATAACTTAGCTTCCCAGTTATCATCTAATAAGATTGTGTAGCTGTTGATATTACGGTGTATAAAGCCATAATCACGTCCCTTGTCATGCCGGAGGTAACTCAATGCACGAGCCACACCAACACTTATCCTTAGTCTTTGGGTCCATGTGAGGTTGGGGCTGTTTAGATATGCACTGAGACTTCCTTTGGACTCATAGGAGGTTATGATGACCTTTTCATTCTTCTCGTCACAAAACCCGATAATAGAGACTATATTTGTATGTTTGAGATTAGAAAGCGCTGATACTTCCGTCCAGAATTCTACATCTCCTATCCAACGCTTACGATCCAACCTCCGAGCAATGATCTTGATCATCTTCCCGGAGTGCGAGAGTTTTCCTTTGTATGCTCGTCCAAAATCACCACGTGAGATGATGTTATCTTGATGAAAGTTGTTGGTGGCCTTTAGTACGTCTTCAAGTGGGATTTGCAAGTGAGCAAACTGGGTGTGTGTCGATGCCATGTTTCTGTTTATCAAGTATGAAAGTGCAAAATCAGTGGGCGGGTTAAAACTGAATTAAATGTGAACGACGTACATGCCAGTTATATTAAGATGGGTTGGACCTGGTAATGGGTTTAAGCGGATATAAACAGAAGCAGTAGTCGGATCTGGAAAGTAGCAGCAAGCGGTGGCCGCGGACGAGAGCGTCCGTCAGATAAAAGCAGCAGGAGCGGTGGCTGGATCTGAGGAATTAAGCAGGTGGAGGAGAGGGGTCATTTGGGTAGTTGAAATTTAATTAATGTATGGTGGGAAGATGATTTGAATTCAGTATTTTTTATTTCCAAACAAGATATAGATGGGTCCTTGAAAATTAATTATATATGAATGAACTAGGTTAGATACCCGTGTAATACACGGTTTGAATATATAAAAACTATATAATTCATTAATGTATAAATATTTCGTATGATTAAATTATATATTACATAAAATAATAAAAAATAAAAAGTTACATTTTTAAGTTATATATATTCGAATACTTCTTTGCATAATAAAATATACAACTGACCCGTGTGAAATAAAAATCAGTTGTCCTAAATTGACACTAAACCAAAATATATAATATGTCAATAAATGTTTTTCTTTAGCTTTTTTTCAATTAAATCTTATTTGACTATAAAAGTATGTATAATTCAAAATAAAATATGATTACATAATTTAGTTAATAATATAAAAAAATTAAATTAAAAACAAAATGAATCATTAATTTAGTTTCTTAAAATAAAAAATCTTAACTAAAATAATATATTAGTTTAGGCGGGAAATTTTTTTTGAGGAGTAACAGGGGAATGCCATGTGGCATCCTAGTTACTCTTTTATTATATACTATAGACTATAGATGTATTTGGCTAAATTTTTAAACTTCATACTCACACGTGTTGATCTTAATTTATTTACTTAAATCGTAGCTACATTGCAATAACAGAGTAATGCATTGTATGGTGGGTGATTTGAATTCGGGATTTAAAGACGCGGTTTGATATATACATATTTTTTTTTTGAGAGTATTACATATTTCCCCTTACAAACTTCATTAATTATATATATACCCAACTTAAACTTTTAATTATATATATCCCCTTGTAAAACTTAGTTAATTACATATATAGCCAAATTAAAAGTTTAATTACATATATCCCCTTCTAAAACTTAGTTAATTACATTTATACCTAAACTAAAAGTTTAATTACATATATCCACTTTGTTAAATATAAATATTACATATTTATCCATTTGATTATTTTTATTATAAATAGCTTATATAATTAGTATTTTACTCTTATTTTTATTAAACTATAAAATTATGTATTTACTTTTTACTAGCTTTTTGAGTTTTGACTATTTACTAATATTTCTAATTTTCTATACTAATGTTTTTATGTTATTTTTGATTTTTTACCTTTTGATGCTAATATTTATTGGTTACTGTACTAGACACTTTAAGTCTCGTTATGCAAAATGATCCGAACACATATTTTTATGTTGCATAATGAGACTGCAAGTGTCTTGTACAGGTAACAGAAAAAAATAGCATAAAAAGTTAAAATAACAAAAAGAACATAAGCGTAAAAAGTTAAAATAACAAAAAGAACATAAGCGGAATTAGTATAGAAATATTAATAAATCTTCAAAACTTGAAAAGCAAGTAAAGAAGGAAAAACATAATTTTATAGTTTAAAAAAAACAAGAGTAAAATATTGATTATATAAGTTATTTTTAATAAAAGTAATTAAATGGGTAAATATGTAATATTTATATTTAATAAAGTGGATATATATAATTAAACTTTTAGTTTGAGTATACATGTAATTAACTATACTTTAGAAGGGGATATATGTAATTAAACTTTTAATTTGGGTATATATGTAATTAACTAAGTTTTACAAGGGTATATATGTAATTTATGAAGTTTATAGAGGGATATATGTAATTCTCTCTCTCTCTTTTTTTTTTTTTTTTTTGCCAAAACAAAATATAGATAGGTCTTTGAAAGTTAATTATGATCATTTACATGATTTAAGTGCATTTATTTGACTTTTAGAACTAATTTATACCGACATATTGATCTTGGCATATTTATTCAAATTGTAGCTGCATTGCAAGATCACATAACTTTGCCAAAACAAATATATAGATACGTTGTTGAAACGGTCATTCAATTGGCTAAGTGTATGTATTTGACCTTTTAAACTTGATACTTACATGTTGTTCTTAATTTATTTACTTCAACTGTAGATACATTGCAAGACCAGATAAATGTATTCTATCATGGGTGATTGAATTTGACTTGTGATCGATGTCGTGTGTTCGGTCAAAAATACTAGTTAAAGAGCGTCTAATCACCCTTAATAGGAATGGTAGGAAGGGTGTCGAATCCATTAAGAATCACAGGAAAGTGGCAGTAACGATTAACCTAAGAATACTAAACATTGAAAGTAAACTGTTTGATTAATTAAATTGAGAAATAATTAAATTAACAAAATAAAAGTTTAGGTTTTTAACAATCTTGAGGATAAAGAAATCCACTTCGGGATTTCGGTTTTGCTAAGTTATTTTTCTATCTAGTTAAACCTATTGAGAAGTCATTAATGGTGACCTACATATAATAAGATCTAAGTGATAATTATAGATTAAATCTTAAAAAACTCTATTCACATAACCACCAATTTGAATTATGTAACTCTAATTCTAATAATTGATAACACAATGATTAAAGAAAACCAAAAGTTATAGAAAACTAAAATTAGGTTTAAGCATAATCAAATTGTACAAATTTTTTTCAAGATCAAATCATGAATTGAATCAATTAGAACTTAAAAGGTTTGAGATCCAATATCAAAACAAGGTTATAATCTAAGAAAAAACAAAACTTGCGCAACCCTGTCCCTCGAAGTGAATCACAATTGATTTAGCCTTGCATCATCATTGATTTATCAACATAATTGTAATTGATCATGTGAATCCAGATGAACTTGATGTTGGAAAGCTTTGGAGAGGTGAAAGTTGGTTGCTTTTTCGTCCTCCATTATAGTCTAGAGAGGTGTCTTTCATCTTAGGGTTAATCCTCCTTTAAAACCTCTCAAATTAGGTCAAAACCCACCAAAACGCGGCGCTCGGCATCGGTTGCGCCACCAATGGCATCGGTGGTGCCTATACTTGCGTCGGTGGCGCTACACCTTGCAACAAGATTCATTTTCACTTGTGACTTTTTGAGATCTTTCCGTTGATAGGTCATGGGTCTCGTTAACTCTTTTTCTAGATCAAGTTATGTTTGTTTTAAATTACCATGGTCATGCAATTTCTCTTTTACACTTCTTCACCTCTCGAGCTCCAATTTCCATCCCGTTTCTTTCAACTTCTACGTATACTTCACGTTTAACCAACAAATACAAAAAGTAATTCTATTTCTCATAAATTAACACGTAAAACACTAAAATAAATACTTTAAACATTGAACTTTCACCACCCGATCAGCTTGGGATTTATAGACGCGGTTTGACATATACATATTTTTGTTTTGTGACAACGAGAATATAGATAGTTGGTTAAAAGTTAATTATAGTCATTCATTTGGCTAAGTGCATGTATTTGACTTTTTGAACTTGATACTTACATGTTGATCTTAATTTATTTACTTAAATTGTAGATACATTGACCTATTAAATGCATTGTATGATGGTGATTTGAATTCGCGATTCATAAACGCGGTTTGACATAAACATATATTTTTTGTGAAAACAAAAATATAGATAGTTCGTTGAAAGTTCATTATGGTCATTCATTTGGCTAAGTGCATGTATTTGACTTTTTGAACTTGATACTTACATGTTGATCTTAATTTATTTACTTAAATTGTAGATACATTGTAAGACCAGATAAACACATTGTATGATGGGTGATTTGAATTTGGGATTTATACACAGTTTGACATATAAATATCTTTTTTGTGAAAACAAAAATATATATAGGTCGTTGAAAGTTCGAATTCATTGTGGTCATTCATTTGACTAAGTGCATGTATTTGACTTTTGAAACTTGATACTGACATACTGATCTTAATTTATTTGCTCAAATTGTAGATGCATTGCAACATTAGAGAAATGCATTGTATGGTGGTAGATTTGAATTTGGGATTTAAAGACGCGGTTTGATATATAGATACTTTTTATGCCAATAAAAAGATATAGATAGGTTGTTGAAATTTAATTATGGTCATACATTTAGTTTTTTTTTTCTTTTTTGTATTAAACGTCATGTTCGTGGTCAGTTGTAAGTATTACTGAGTTAATAATATTCACCAATGACAAGGTATATATCAAATAAATGATCATAACTACATACATTTAGTTAAGTGCATGTATCTGACTTTTAGAACTTTATACTGACATGTTGATCTTAATATATTTACTCAAATTGTAGCTGCATTACAAGACCGGGGAAATGCATTGTATTGGGGAGTGATTTGAATTCAAGATATAAAGACGTGGTTTGATATATACATATTTTTGTTTTGCCAAAACAAATATACACATAGGTCGTTGAAAGTTAATCATGATCATTTATTTGGTTAAGTACATGTATTTGACCTTTTGAACTTGGATACTGACATTTTGATCTAGTTAAATTCATTGTTTGATGGGTGATTAATTTGGATTCGGGATTTACAGACATGTTTTGACATGTAAATATTTTTTTGCGAAAACAAAAATATAGATAGGTTGTTGAAAGTTGATTACGGTCATTCATTTGACTAAGTGCATGCATTTGACTTTAAGAACTTGATACTGATATGTTGATCTTAATATATTTATTCAAATTATAGATGCATTGTAACATAAGAGAAACGCATTGTATGGTGGGTGATTTGAATTCAAGATTTAAAGACGCGGTTTGATATATACATATTTTTTTGCCAAACAAATATATGGATAGGTCGCTGAAGTTAGTTATGATCATTTTTGGTTAAGTGCATGTATTTGACTTTTAGATTTCTATACTGACATGCTAATCTTACGTGTATATTTACTCAAATTGTATCCCCATTGTAAGACTCGAAAAATGCATTGTATGGTGGGTGATTTTTATTCGAGATTTAAACACGCGGTTGAATATAAAAAATTATTTTCCAAACAAAATATAGATAGGTCGTTGACAGTTAATTATGGTGAATTTTGATTAAGTGCATGCATTTGACTTTTAGAAATTGATACTATTATATAATATTTATATATATATATATATATATATATATATATAATTATGATTATTTTTTTGGCATTGTATGGTGGGTGATTTGAATTCAAGATTTTAAGATGTTGTTTGATATATACATGTTTTTTTGCCAAAAAATATATAGGTAGGTCGTTGAAAGTTAATTATGATCATTTTTTTAGGTTAAGTGCATGTTTTTGATTGTTAGATTTTTATACTGACATGTTGATCTTAAGTGCATATATTCACTCAAATTTTAGCTGCATTGTAAGATTTGAGAAATGCATTGTATGGTGGGTGATTTAAATTCGGGATTTAAACAAGCGGTCTGATATATAAATATTTTTTTTCAAAAGAAAAATATAGACGACAGATCGCTAAAAGTTATTTATGGTGATTATTTGATTAAGTATTTGACTTTTAAAACTTGATACTCACATTTTGGTCTTAATTAATCTACTCCAATTTTAGTTCCATTTCAAGATCAGAGAAACACAATGTATGGTGGGTGATTTGAATCCGGGATTTAAAGATACGGTTGTTACATACATGTTTTATTGCCAAACAAAAATATTGATAGATTGATCAAAGTTAATTATGGTCATTCATTTGGTTAAGTGCATGGATTTGACTTTTAGAATATTTTAGTGACATGTTGATATTACTTTATTTAGTTAAGTTTTAGTTGCATTAATGCAAGATCAGAGATATGCAATGTATGGTGTGTGATTGGAATTTGGGATTTAAGACGTGGTCTGATATATACATTATTTTTTGCCAAATGAACATATAGATAGGTCGTTGAAAATTAATTATGATGATTTATTTGGTTAAGTGCACGTATTTGACTTTTAAAACTTGATATTGACATGTTGATCTTAATTTATTAACTCAAATTATACCTGCATTGCAAGATCAGAGAAATATATTGTATGATGGGTGATTTGAATTCGGATTTAAAGACGCGGTTTGATATATACTTGTTTGCTAAACAATAATACTGGTTGATTAAAATTAATTATGTTCATTTATTTGGTTAAGTGTATGGATTTGACTTTTAGAAGGTTTTACTCACATGTTGATATTACCTTATTTATTAAAATTTTAGTTATATTGCAAGATTAGTGAAATGTATTGTTTGGTGTGTTATTTGATTTAAAAACACGGTTTGATATATACATATTTAAAAAAATAGATAGGTCGTGGAAAGTTAATTATGGTGATTATTAAATTAAGTGCATGTTTTTTACTTTTAGAACTTGATACTGACATGTTGGTTTTAATTAATTTACTCAAATTATAGCTCCATTGCAAGATCAGAGAAACATATTGTATGGTGGGTGATCTAAATTTTGGGTTTAAAGACCCAGTTTGTAATATACTTGTTTTTTTGCCAAACAAAAATATTGATAGGTTGATCAAAGTTAAGTATGGTCATTCATTTGGTTAAGTGCATGGATTTGACTTTTAGAACGTTTTATTGATATATTGATATTACTTTATTTACTCAACTTCTAGTTGCATTGCAAGATCAGAGAAATGTATATGCGATTTGGATTCAGGATTTAAAGACATGGTCTAATATATTCATAACCTTCTGCCTAACAAACATACAGACAGGACGTTGAAAGTTAATTATGATGATTCATTTGGTTAAGTGCATGTATTTGACTTTTAGAACTTGGTATTGATATGTTGATCAAAATTTATTAACTCAAATTATACCTGCGTTGCAAGATCAGAGAAACGCATTGTATGGTGGGTGATTTGAATTCGAATTTAGGGACATGGTTTGATATATACATGTTTTTTTGCCAAACAATAATATGGATTGGTTGATAAGAATTAATTATGTCATCCATTTGGTTAAGTGCATGGATTTAACTTTTAGAACTCTTTACTGACATGTTGATATTACTTTATTTACTTATGTTTTAGCTGTATTGAAAGATCTGAGAAATGCATTGGTTGGCGTGTCATTTGCTTTAAACACGCGGTTTGATATATAGTTTTTTTTTTCAAAAAAAAAAAAATATAGACAGGTCCTTGAAAGTTAATTATTTTGATTATTTGATAAAATGTATTATTTGACTTTTTGAACTTGATACTGACATGTTAGTGTTAATTAATTTACTCAAATTATAGCTCCATGCAAGATCAGAAAAATACATTGTATAGTGGGTGATTTGAATTCAGGATCTAAAGACACAGTTTGTTATATACATGTTCTTTTGCCAAACAAAAATATTGATAGGTTGATAAAAGTTAATAACGGTCAATCATTTGATTAACTGCATGGATTTGATTTTTAGAATATTTTACTAACATGTTGATATTACTTTATTTACACACGTATTAGCTGCATTGCAAGATCAAAGAAATGTATTGTATGGTGTGTGATTTGAATTTGGGATTTAAAGACGCGTTCTAACATATACATAATTTTTCGCCAAACAAACATATAGATAGACCGTTGAAAATTAATTATGATTATTTATTTGTTTAGGGGAGGGTTACTGAGAAAACCAATAGTTATGTGAAAATTAAAGAAAACCACGGAAAACAATAACATAATTCAAAAATTTTTTTTTTGTTATTTTAATTATTAAAATGCTATTTAAGTGTTTGGTACATATATGTTGAGCATACATACGAGAATGAAAAAACTTGCGTATACGTAACACTATGTCAAATGAAAAATGGTTACGTATACGTAACCTATGTGTGATGTATATGTAAAACAATGCTACGGCTTTCATTTGATCCATACCTTTATTTATATATACTCACATATATATATAGAGGGTAGTGATAAAAAATTTATAAATTATATGATCGTTTTCATTGGTTTTCTCTAGTTTTCTCATAACTTTGTGGTTTTCTTAGAATCCCTCCTCTATTTGCTTAAGTGTATTAAAACTTGATACTGACATGTTGATCTTAATATTTTTATTAACTCAAATTATACCTGCATTGCAAGATCAGAGAAATGTATTGTATGGTAGGCGATTTGAATTTGGATTTAAAAACACGGTTTGAAATATACTTGTTTGTTTGCCAAACAATAATATTGATTGGTTGATTAAAATTAATTATGGTCATTCATTTGTTTTAGTGCATGGATTTGATTTTTAGAAATTTTTACTGACATGTTGATATTACTTTAAACACTAAAGTTTAGTTGTATTGCAATATTAGGGAATTGCATTGTTTGGTGTGTTATTTGATTTAAAAACATGGTTTGATATATACATATTTTTTCAAAACAAATATATAGATTGGTCGTGGAAAGTTAATTATGGTGATTATTAAATTAAGTGTATGTATTTGACTTTTAGAACTTGATACTGACATGTTAGTCTTAATTGATTTACTCAAATTATAGCTCCATTGCATGATCAGAGAAACATATTGTATGGTGGGTGATCTAAATTTAGGGTTCTAAGACCCAGTTTGTAATATACTTGTTTTTTTGATAAACAAAAATATGAAAGGTTGTTGAAAGTTAATTATGATGATCATTTGGTTAAGTGCGTGTATTTGACATTTAGAACTTGATATTGGTTTGTTGATCAAAATTTATTAACTCGAATTATATTTGCATTGCAAGAGCAGAGAAACGCATTGTGTGGTGGGTGATTTGAATTTGAATTTAAAGACGCGGTTTGATATATACATGTTTTTTAGCCAAACAATAATATTGATTGATTGATTAAAATTAATTCTCATTCATTTGGTTAAGTGCTTGGATTTGACTTTCAAAACTCGTTAATGACACGTTGATATTACTTTATTTACTTAAGTTTTAGCTGTATTATAAGATCAGAGAAATGCATTGTTTGTTGTGTAATTTGATTTAAACACGCGGTTTGATATGTAAATATTTTTTTGTTAATTATTTTGATTATTTGCTTAGGTGCATTATTTGACTTTTAGATCTTAATACTGACATGTTGGTGTCAATATAAGAATTAAACCTAGAGGCTCGGTAATCAATATTTAAGTTTTTGAAGAAAAAGTCCCCGCGCAAGAACTTGTTTACGCGCGAGGAGATGTTCTCGTGCGAGAACATATATTTTGTATAAATAGTTTAGCTTTTGTAATCATTAACACTTTGCACATTCATTCGGTTTTGTACTGTAATTTCTATTAGAATTACAAGTGTGAATTATTTACATTGTATTCATCTTAATCCCTTTGTTTGTTTAATCACACCACGTAATATTAATTTCGCGTTTATTGTACGAGATCGACCTATATTGTAAAAATCCTGAATCTTACAATTGGTATCAGAGCTATGAAGCTCTCAAATTGATTTTGATGAACTTGAGGTGAATTTGAAGAAAATTCAAGCTACAAGTGTTGATTTTGAAATGAAGATTACATTGATTTGATCATTTTTTGCTTGATTTGAGTTAGTAGAGATCAAAGGCCTGTTGAAAAAGGTTCATTCGAGTTTTTGAGTGATTTCGATGATTATATGGTTTAAATGAACTTAATTGAATCAAATTAATGACAATTAAACTTACACTTGAACTTAATTCACTTAAACGAAGCTCAATTATCATTTTTGGACAAATTGGTGATTGAATTCAAGGTGAAAAAGTTCGAATTGGCCAGAGAGAATTTTTAAAAAATTCAAAGTTTCACAAGAAAAGTTTGGATTTCAAGCGATAAGTATTGTTCTCGCATTTTACGGTTACACACTTGACACTTGTTCACGTGAGAAGTATAACTTTTCACAGAAAAAGTTACAAAACTTGTCGCGCGAGAAGTCTGTGGTTGTCATGCGAGGAGTCTTAGTTTTTGAAGAATTTTGAAGTTTGTGAAATAACAATCCACCCTAATCTCAAAAATCTTACTACTACTTTAAGTCTTCATACGGAAATCAAAACTAGTACTAAGCCTTCGAGATTGTTGAGCGAGGATGACTAGACATATAGGTTTAAGAATCATGTCATTTATACCGAACCAAAGATGTGGATGTCAATCAAATATGGAGCGACATAACTTTGTACAAAAATGACAAGGGTGAAATGGTTCAAAAACCTGAGCATCTTTGGGATGAAGATGTTATGAAGAGATTTGAACTGGATGATAAAGCTTATGCTGCTATCACTATAGCTTTTACCGCTGAAATCTCTCATAAGTTTAAAATTTTCAGAGGGACTAAAGTCTTATGGGATGATATGGAAACACAAATTATAGGAAATAAAGACATGAGAGAATATAAGAACGACATGCTCAATCAGGAGTTCAACATGTTTAATCACATCCTCGGGGAAACTTTGGAAACTCAAATATCCAGATTTGTCAAGTTAGTGATAAAAATGAAGAGTGTTTGTATTACTTTGAAAAACATAACTATCAACAAGAAGCTCCTGAATTCATGAGTTCAGGCTCAACCATAAACTTACTCATCTATTGAGCCTCAACTCTAAATTCAACAAGCTTATTGTGACACCCTGCATATATCCCACATTGATCGTGGACAGAAGAGATTCCTGGTTCATAAGTAATGTCTGGTCTCTAATATAATCAACGCGTTTGGGCGTATTGGCTGTGGATGAGAGGAGAACTCCACAGTTAAGCGTGCTCAGGTGGAAGCAATCCAGGGATGGGTGACCTCCATGGGAAGTTTTCACCCGGGCAACCAAAAGCAAATCCGTGAGCTCCTTGTGGGCAAAGCGGACAATATTGGTGGTACGAGAGGCTGGATGTTAAAGAATGGTATCAGAGCCACTCTTGTGCCCTTAGTGATGGTGGGACAAACCTCATTGGGGATGGTGAGTATGTTCTCGGGCTCATCGAGGACGATGAGTCCGAAGGGAGGGTGATTGTGACACCCTGCATATATCCCACATCGGTCGTGGACATGAGAGATTCCTGGTTCATAAGTAATGTCTGGTCTCTAATATCATCAACGTGTTTTGGGCGTATTGGCTGTAGATGAGAGGAGAACTCCACAGTTAAGCGTGCTCAGGTGAAAGCAATCCAGGGATGGGTGACCTCCCTCGGAAGTTTTCAAACGGGTAACAAAAAGCAAATCCGTGAGCTCTTTGTGGGCAAAGCGGACAATATTGGTGGTACGAGATACCGGATGTTACACTTATGTTGCCACTTCAAGCCTCTCAACAAACTATCTAGATTGTCGAAGAACATCTTGCTCTACTTACTACTTTTATGTCTAGTTATGAAGCCTTCATGCTTGAAAGACTGAGTGCACTAAATGTTCTAGTAGATGATTGATCTACAACAAGTAAACCTTGATGATATTGAAAAGAATGATATTTAATATCAAATGCCAATGGTTGTATATCACGCCAAAAACTTTGCTAGAAGAACATGGAGGAAGATTTTTGGTGTCAACAACTTAAGCAAAATTGGATTCGACAAGAAAAGTCTTAGATGCCATAACTATGACAAACCCTGACATTTTGCTAGGGAATGTACAGAACCAAAAACCAATTCAAGTTAAGGTGCGAAAAAGATGGTGACAGTTGAGGTTGAAACCAAGAATAATAAAGCTGGAAATTCAAATAACAATCATCTTATGTCTTAAACAGATGGTAAATATGACTATTCACATCAGATGGAGATTTTGGATCTAAAAATATTCACTGCACTATTTGCTGAGATCGAGACTAAGAAAATGGAAGTGAAATCAACGAACTTGTTTTTTGAATTTATCTCTTGAATTTGTCTCTGATGATTTACTTGATGGAGTCTTTGTTGAAGATATTAAAGTTGATGAATGAGGAAATTAGATTCAATATGAGAATGTGAATGAAGAGATGGTTGAAAGTGAACATGTTGTTGTGATAGGAGCTGAAAGGTTGACAAATGCTATTGAGATTACTCCAGCAAACTTTGAGATGAAATCATTTGCTACTAATGTTGTTGAGAGAACTCCATCAACCTTTGATACTCAAAAGATGAAAACTATCAAAACTACTCCAGCAAATTCAATAGAAGAAGAATCAAAAGATAAGGACATAGCGTTCATGGTGAAGGAGGTGCATGATGTTGGTGAATCATCTGATGTTAAATCTAAGGTATATACCCATTTGCGTACTAATTCATGCGTTGAGAAAGTTCAAAGATATAGAGTTCGTAATAAAAACTTGATCTTAGAAGTTTAAAAACTTTAATGTCAAACTTGAAAACATAAATCAAATGAAAATATATTCAAAGAAAAATTAGAAAGTTTAAATAAAATAATTTATCAATCACAACTTAATCTTCATGATAAAGTATGTACAAATAATGACTTGTCTAAACGTAAAGATAAACTTGTTTTGGAAATAAATAAACTTAATAGTGAACTCATATCTGCTAAGCTTATAGTTGAAAATTTTAAACTTTCTTTAACAATGGTCGAAGAAATTATTAAACCCTAAATGACATAGAAGATTAATGGAGGTAAAAGTGGTATTGGATTTTAAAATACCACCTCCCATTAATCATGATTATTCTTGTGTGCCTTCATCAGTTACTTTAACGGATAAGGATATGAGTTACGGTCTTGGATTTCAACCACAATATGACTTAAAACCTTTGGTCAATATTTCTTTGACCGGTGATCCTTTCACAAAAACTGAAACAAAAATCTATGATTCTAATGTTTGTGTAGAAAGTGTGGGAAAGATGAATTTGTAGAAGATTGGAACATTGGTGATGAAATAGATTTTAAGAATAATAAAAATAAGTTTTGTATTAAAAAATTATTTGATTGTAATTCATCACTTGAGTTAAGTGGCAAGTTTGAGTTCTGTGTTGATAAGCATGAATGTTCAAAACGTTTGACGGAACAAGAAAAATCAAAGGCAAAAATTGTGCTCAATGACAACAATTTAAAAAGAAAACAATCAATTAAAATATCATCTGACTTAAAAATTGATTTCAAGAACAGATTTCCTTTCAAGGGTGATACAGAAAAGGAAGACTATATTTTTAAAGAAATGAATTATTGATTCTTTATAAATAAACTTTCTCTTGATGCTAACTTTGTGAAACAATATATTTGTAGCTCGAGTGTCACTAAGAATTGTCCAATTCCAGCATCTATTTCCCAAACTACTAAAGCTACATATCATGCCTCATCAACTACATATCCAAATCAAAACACACAAAAAATTTCCCCAATTCTTTCTGATCAAGCTAGAAAAGTGAATATTGATAGAGCGAAAAAAGAGATTGTTACTGAATCATATGGCCAAAGATATACTAAAGCAGGATTTTATGATAACTTTGATGGTTATCATAAACAGTTTGAGAGAAATATACGTGTGAATGACTTGTATAATTCTAACAACAAACATAAACAATGTTGTTTTGTTTGTGAAAAACCAAATCATATGGAAAGAAATTACATTTATCAACATAAATCAATAAGTAAACAAAGACTCCATAATTCTATTTTCCATAATAGAAAACATTTTTTCATAAATGCCAAGTTAAATAAAAATACAAGTCAAACGAAATATTTTGTTGATAAATCAAAGACTCAAACAAGTAAAAATTTAAGCAAAAATGTTGATGAAGCAAGATCAACTCACTAAATAATAACTTTCCTTCCAAGAAAAACAACACAAGATTAAAAAAACCTCTTCAAGAATGGAAGGTCAAAGTAATTACAAAAGTTTTAGATCCCGTTGATAATCGTATCTTAAATAATAAATGTGATATGATTCTACAATCAGTTACATACTTGGATGAAAACAATGTTCTCAAGTCAACAATAGCTTGGGTTCCTAAAACTGATTAATTCATCAATGTATGCAGGATTCACCAAGGAAAACCATTAATAGCTTATGAAATGTTTGATAGCGGTTGTTCCAGGCACATGACCTGCAACATATCACTATTACATAATGTTCAACATCATAATGGTGGATATGTTATTTTCGCCGGAACTTATAGGTGGAAAAATTACCAAGAAAAGTACTGTGACTTACGATGTGCTAAGCTTTAGGGATGTAAGTTTTGTTAAAGAATTAAAACATAAATTGCTAAGTGTGTCTTAAATTTATGATAAAAACTATTCAACATATTTCATTGCAAAAGAGTGTTTAATAATCAAACCAGGTTTTGTGATACCTGATGAATGGGTGTTATTAAGGACCTCGAGAGTAAAAGACACATACTTGTTAGATATGAATAGTTCACATTCTTTGGTAACAGCTTCTTGCTTATTATCCAAAGCATTGGAGAGTGATTCAATGTTATGGCATTATCGATTTGGACATGTCAATATCAAAAACATGAACAAATCAGTTAAAAAGAATCATATTGTTGGTTTGCCAATGAAAGAATTTCAACTTGTTGAACATTGTGTGTCATGTTCCAAGGGTAAACAACATAATATTCCTCATAAACCAATTGCACACAACTCTGTTGACTCAATCCTACAATTGTTACACATGGATCATTTTGGTCCAATCAGTATTTTAAGCTTACATTGACGTTTGTAATTTTTTTTGGTCATTATTGATAATTATTCTAGATCCACTTGGATTTTCTTTTTAGCAACTAAGAATGAAACATCTCATTTGCTGAATAAGTTTATGACTCTTGCGGAAAATTAAACTAACAAGAAGATAAAGTGCATTCGAAGCGATTGTATCTTAAATGATTTATGTGATTCAAAGGGAATAGCAAGACAATTCAGTGCAGTAGAAACTACATAGCAAAATGGAGTTGTAGAAAGATGAAACATACATTGATTGAAGCTGCTCGAACAATGATTTCTGCAGCAAAACTTCCCCTATTATTTTGGGCAGAGGTTTTTAATATCGCGTGTTATGTTCAGAATCATGTCTTAATTAATAAGCAACAACAAATGACTTCTTGTGAAATACTTTTTTAACATAAACCCAAATTTAAATATTTTAAAGCCTTTGGTTGTTGTTGTCCTTTGTTACACATCTAACGTACAATCAAAATTTGATAAAAAGGCTGATGATTGTTATTTTGTTGGGTACTCCGCTAACAGAATAACATATCAGGTTTATAATAAAAGGAAAAAAAATTATTGAGTTATTTAATATTGATTTGCCTGAATCTAATAACACAGATGCAGGATCAAGTCCATCTTGGGTATATGACTATGTATCATTGTTTCTCAATTCAAATCGATCTTCTTATGTCACTGCAGATGTCAACCCATTGAATTCCACATTATTTGATGTATTCTCTAATGAAGATGTTTCTACCTCTTCTTAAGATCATAGAATTTCTTTAGACATAAATTGTTCTTCAAATGTTTTAGTAGTTCAACCATCTAATCTAGATCAGGATCAACGATATGTCTCAAATCATGTTTTGTCACAAGTCTCTAATTCTATTCCAATTGATCAAGAACAAGTGGTTGAACGTTCCCTTCAGTCCTCCGAAGCATCTACATCTTCTACACAATATATTCTGATTAAAACAACTCAAGTTCCATTTGAAAAACCATCTATTGAGTCCACTTTATCGAATATTCCTGGTTTTGATATTCATCAAGAAGAAACCATTGTTTATCAACCAAGAAGAGGTGTTATCGGGAATGAGTTTGTCGATCACATTTCTAACTTAAAAGAATTTATTACTGAAGATGTTATTCCAGAATTGAAAATTAATCAAAACCATCCAACTGATGCAATTATCGGTCTATTATCTGAAGGTGTATGTACTAGAAGTCAGTTAGGAGCGATTAATACATACCTTTATGCATGCTTCATTTCTTAAATCGTGCCTAAGAAAGTGGAAATGGCATTAAAGGAGAACAATTTTGTTGAAGCAATGCAAGATGAGTTGACACAATTCAAGAAACTAGATGTGTGGCATCTCTTTGAACTACCTAAGGATAAGTTGCCTATTAGAACAAAATGGATATTTCTCAACAAGACAAACGAAAAAGGTGTTATTATTTGTTATAAGGCTTGCCTTGTTGTACAGAGATTCTATCAAGTTGAAGGCTTAGATTATAAAGAGGTCTATGCTTTAGTGGCTAGACTTGAAGCAATTCGTATATTTCTGGCTTATGCTTACTTCATAAATTTTGAAGTCTATCAAATAGATATTAAAATTACTTTATTGTATGGGCAAATGAAAGAAGAAACCTATGTGTGTCAACCTCGTAGTTTTGAACATCCAAATCATCCTAATTACGTGTATAAGTTAGACAAAGCTCATTATATCTTACATCAAGCACCTTATGCTTGGTATGACATTCTCACTAAAAATATTTGCTTGCAAATGGTTATTCTAGAGGAGCTATTGATCAAACTTTGTTCATACGGAAGACTTGTGATGATCTACTTCTTGTTCAAATCTATGTTGATGACATTATATTTTGTTCTACAAAAGATGCTATGTGTAAGGAGTTTGAATTTGTGATGAAGAAGAGGTTTAAGATGAGTTCTCTTGGGAAAATATCATTTCTCTTGGATATCCAAGTTAAACAAGATGATAGGGTATTTTGATACATCAAGAAAAATATATTCAAACTATTCTAGATAAATATAAATTCCAATACTCCAAGATCGCTCAAACTCCTATGTATTCTCGTCCCAATATATCTTCTAATCTCACAGGTGAAGTCGTTGTTCAACATTTGTACACATCAATGAGCGGATCCTTGATGTACCTTATTGCAAGTAGGCTAAACATTATGTTTCTAGTTTGTTAGTGTGCAGATTATCAAAGTAATCCAAAACAGTCACGCATGAAGTTGTCAAAATAATTTTCAAGTATATCAAAGGCCAACCACAACTCGGACTTTGGTATCTTAGGAATTTTGATTTTAAATTATATGCTTATACTAACGATGATTATGGTGGTTGTAATTTGGATAGTAAATCAACTACCGGTGGTTGTCAATTTCTTGGAAATAGGTTGATTTTATGGCAATACAAGAAGAAGAATGTTGTTTCAATAAAAGCTGAATATGTGGTTGTATCAATCTATTATTCTCAAATTATTTGGATTTAACAAAAACTTCTTGATTATGGTCTTAATATTTTTAACACCATAATATGGTGTGATAACACTACAGTTCTTAAAATCATGAAGAATCATATTTAGCATTAAAAAAGCAAAACAAATCGACATCTGCATGCATTTTATCTATGATTTTTTTTGATAGAAAACTTATACATATTGAACAAATCACATCTGAGAAAAATATTGCTAACTTGTTTATCAAGTCGTTTGATCATTTCCGTTTTGACTTTCTGGTTCAATCTTTAAGAATGATTTATTTTGGATAACTACACCGAAATTTTCATCAAAAATATTTTTGTTTTCATCTTTATTTGTTAAAATTGTAATTTTCTATAGATAATCACAATTTTAATGCGAGAAATTGTTAATGTAATGAAATAAATTTTCAGTTTAGAGGGAGTTAGAAATATATTGAAAATTCATAAAAGTTTTAAATGTTCAAGAAAAAATGAATTTTCTGTATATATAGAAGATGATAGTATAATTCTTGATCTTGATATATTACTTACTAAGGCTTAAAAATAAAGTGACTTGGATTTTGTTTGATTTATTAATAGGATCAGCTTACAAGAATGAAAAGCAATATGGATTTTGATGAACTAGAACTAAATTTGATATGTTTGAAGTGGGTAACATATTAGGGTTTTATGGTTACACTAATGTCAATATAAAACAGACTCAGAGTTACAATCTTGTCATACACAAGTTTGTCATTCTCTGAACAATTTTAAAAGGGCAATTAAAAACGAACAAATTTAGCAAGGGACGTTAACAAACCCGGACGACTTTAAAATGTCGTTTTCAAAAAAGAAGGTATATTGTAATAACGTTTAAAAAGAACATCGAACGACTTTAAAACCGTTTATAAAATACGTTTAGATAACAAACGGTTTAAAAATAACTAGAATTAAAGCCCGCACGTTGCAGCGGGTTTTTTCTCATAAACCCTATGACGTGACGGTTTGGTTCTAGTGTTAAATGGTTATACCTTGTGCATATCCGGTTGCATCAACCTTTGACGGCCGAGCGTTGCGGGCAATAATATTGACATGGTCAAGTAAGGTGCGGAGAGTATGCGCGTCTTGGTTTGAGATATCGAAACGTAAATAGAAAAGAGCATCTCGCTACGAAATATACGAAAATCAAGAAAAACTATGTCGTACTAAAAATGAAAGTTAAAATTTCAAAAACATGTTTTACAGAAAAAGAAGTGAAAGCATATCGCATTTGATGGATAATAGTTAGCCGAGGAAGGGCCTGAATTGACTAATAGGACGGAATCAATCGCAAAAGGCGACGCCTTTTTTGAGCAAAATTTATGTCGAAACGTAGACTAATTCGGGTTTTAGAAAAAATTACGTCAAAATGTAAACAAACTTTTTTTTTAAATATATTTAATAACTAAATGTACATAAAATAAGAACTTCATAACGACATATTCAGAACTTACAAAATTGCTAACTTTTTTAAGTTATAAAAAATAAACTTGTATAAAATTAGTTGTAAATAATAAAATCTCTACTCCGTGGCAGCACCACATTCCTCCTTAATAAAATTTATCGCTCCTCTCTCATAATTAATAGTTACTATAATTACTAATAATATTATTTATTTTTTTATAAACTAAAAATACTTTTAATAAATTAAAGAAAAATTCTTTTTAATAATGTTATTTATAAAGAAATAAATTTTTATAAAATAAAAAAATTTAAACATCAAATTATTTTAAAATTGGTGTTTTTAAAAAGTAAAATATTTATAAATAAAAAATAATTAAAATTGGGAGTTATAATAATAATTTTTTTTAAAACGGTTTGTTTTTAAACAAAATTTTTAGTTTTTTTAACAAAAAAGTTTAAAAAGTTAATATCATTGTTTTGCTACTTATATTTTTACTAATACATAATTTCAGTTATATATTATCTTATAATATCATTTAATAATTAATAAAATTTTATTATATTTAATATTTTATTTATTTAATTCGTGTAATACACGGATTAGTAAAGTTAGTTATTGAAATAAGTAAAAAGAAAAATAACATGTGAAGTGTGTGCATGTGAGTAACGTGTGGATTGTGGAAGGAAAAAAGAGTTTAAAAAGCTTTACACAAGACTTGAACCTAAATAGTGGGTTTAGAAATAAACAACTATTACCACTCAACCAAACCACAATCTTGTGTCTAGCTTTACTCTTTGAACCCTTTAATAAACAAAAATACTAAAAAAGTTACTCCCACCGACATATTGGTTTAATATATATTATAATTTATCTTTTATTAGAAATGATAAATATTTTTTTGTTGTACACATTAAAAAATCCTCATATTAAAATAAACCTAGAAGTCTTATGGTTGGTTTATGTATTGAAGCAATAGACGTATCTTAATTTTTAATCCACTCACATCACTCTCTTTGAAATCTTTTCTGATTTTTTTTATTTTATATTCAGCCATCACTCTCTTTGAAATCGTTTCTGATTTTTTTTATTTTATATTCAGCCCCTCATCTTTGATCTTCTCCCTCGTCGTCTCATTTAAAATCTAATCTTTTCAAAATATTTTGTAACTTTATATCCTTTAATATATCTGAAAGATAAACCTTTATTCAACTTTTTACATCTTGATCAAGCACCATTTCATGACCAATTCGATTTTGTTTCAGCAATTGGTAGAGTAGAGAATAGAATAGATGCCGGAAGACCGGGAGAGCTTGCCACTCTTGACTCTTTCACACCACATTGAGGGCATTTTCATAAGAAGTAGCACTCAATTGTGTATTTCAACAGCTTTTAAATTAAAGTCTCTTTCATACATAGTTGCCAATGTACTAATGTAAATAAATCCCTCCCTTCATTCAACCAGTACACGTATATGAATTATATTACACTATATAATAAAACTAAAGTTGAGACCGACACAATCATTGTATTGTGTCACAATACAAATATTGTAACCATGCTAATGGGGGGTATGCTATGTCCATTAAGGCATTATCTGTATTAAATATTAATTTTACAATATAAACTATTGTTAATTTTGAGAGAAAGCAAAGCAAGCAACAGAACTCTTATTTTATTGTCAACTAGTGCGTATCATCTGCGGGTTGAGGCATATCGGTTTGAAATAATATATTGAAACGTAAATAAAATAAGCATGTCGCAACTATATAAAAATATATTTCATTAAAAAATCTAAAAAAAGTTTAAAATAAATTAATAAAAAACAAATAAGTGTAAATCCATGGTATAAGAAAAACAAAATAAAACAAAAGTAGAAAAGAAAATATACAAAAATAAATAAGAAAAGAAACTAAAAAGGTAAATAGGTATAAAAAGAATAAAATAAATTATCAAATAAAAGCTTATTATAGGAATTCAAATACCATAAAAGAAAAAAAGGAAAAAAAAAAAAACCCACCCAACATTAGCTGAACAAAAAAACTAAATTGTGAAAAAGCAAAAAAAAAAAAAAAAAAAAAAAAGGCAAAAAAGCCAAAAAAAAAAAAGAAAAGGCAAAAAAGCAAAAAAAATTATATACATCACTAAGAAGGAAGTTTAGCTCGAATCGGGTGGCCTGGGTGGTGATGCGGGACATTATGTGGTCGGTGTTGTGTACTTAATTGTGTTTAATTTACTGTCAATGGCTAAAAAATAACAAATCGGGCAATTTGACAAAAACTGAGGGTTAAAAAAGTAACTTCATCAAAAGTAGATGGCAAAAACCAATAGAAGATACCTTTGTGGTAAAAAGAAAATAAAAACTACACTGCAGCACTATGTTACTATTTAATATAGAACTACAATTAAAACCCGCGTTGTTGTAAGGGCGTAAAACTATGTAAAAAGCTAACGCAGAGACGTTGCGAACTCGCGCGTTGAATAAAGTCTTGATAAAATAAAGAAAAATGAAATTTGAATGTATTTTTATAGCATTCGCAACGTCATATAAAAATAAGAAATACCATGTCACGGCAAGAGCATTAAAACATAAAAAAACTAATGTTGTAACGTCGCCGCAAACCCGCGTGTTGAAGTGATGTTGATACATTGTTGAAACCGCTACGAACTAATGCAAGGTGTCTCACGGTAGATCACCATGCCAAGGAATAAGAGTTTCAGAACTATATTGGCGCCGATAATAAAAGGAGCTGGGTGCTGCCATGCCACCGTCAGCAAAAGCGGTCAGAGACAACAATTAGATCAGCCGATTCACCTAATTAAAATTTAATTATCAAATATCATTTGTAGGTTTATTATAGCTTATACCCATACTCACTCTAGCTAAATATAATCATGAATTTCCCAGATTTTTTAGGTTGTGTAATTATTTCTTTACTTGTAACAAAGTATAAGAGACTTAAAATTAAATATCTAGAGATTTCATGGTGCTATATTGTTCTTGTTTATTTTATTTTCCTTGATAAAATATTGAGCAATGAGAAGTAAACAATTTTTGTTAGCTTCTTTGCGATATTTGTCAACGAAATTTCTTGAGTAAATTATCTTTGAAAAGATAATTCTATCTAAAATTAGAAAAAATTACATGTAAAGTTATATACTGATTAATCTATTAAGATGCGACTCATCCTCTTCTTCTTTAAAAGATTGATCTAACCGCTGTTTTTTTAATCCATCCTATCACATAGGCTCGGTGTTGTCGGGGCGCGAACCACGTGACTGCCCACCCTTGTCGCAAACACCGTAACACCAAGGAATGAGCCGGGGCAGGATGAGCTAGCATGAGGGGCATCGCGGGTGCGTTGGACTGTTGGGTTTGTGAGTTTCAAAAAAAGTAGCCGTTAAAGGTTTTAATTTAATTTTTTTAACCTATACATACCTATCTCCAAATTTTAAACAAACTATCCTATTTCACTCATTTTCTCTCTACATTTTATAAAAAAAATACTCTGTCTCAACCGTGTAATGGAGTTCCTCCTCATCCGAATCTTCCAAAGAAGACGAGCTCATTTTTAACCAGGGAAAAAGGTGGTCAAGCATTTGATCAAGCAGTCTCAACGTCAACGATCGTGAACAAGATGTTGACCTCTAAATCGTGACCAAGTGGGTGCTAACAACACTTTGGTAAGACACTATTTTTCCCCGGATTGTATTTATGTTGAAGAGAGTTTTAGTACACGATTCCGTTTGAGTAGACAATTATTTTTGTGTATATCAAATGATTTGTCAAAGCGATATTCGTTTTTTCAACAAAGATAAGATGCTAGAGTTATAGCTGTATTCACCACTTTTCAATAAGTTACGGCGACTCTTCGACAACTAAATGGGGTAACTTTTGACGTGTTGGATGAGTATTTACAAATGTCCAATAAAATTACATGTGATTTTCTTGAATATTTTTGTCAAGGTATATATATATAGTATAATATTTTAAAATTGCATGTGTTTCACTTGAAAACATTCGTTGGAATCGTGTCGATTTATTCTCGAAGATATTTGCTTAGACCCATAATGTATGATACTCAGTGCATATACGAGGTGAATGGTGAAAGACATGATTTACCTGTAATGCTTGATATCCTTGATTGTGCGCATGTTGGGTGGGCTATATGTCCTACCGCTTGAAGGGGTCAGTTTCATCATGGTGACCACCTAGGCCCTACTATCATAGTTGAGGAGACGGCCTCTTGTGATCTTTGGTTCATGCATGCGTTTTTTGGTGTTGCCGGGTCAAATAATGACCTTAATATTATCGTTCAATCTCAATTATTCGAAAACCTAATCGATGGCATCGAACCTCCTCAATCTTCTTTTTTTTTTTTTTTTTTTTGAAAATGGAGAATATTTTAATTACAGTTACTACCTTATTGATGGAATACAACAAATGGGCAACACTAGTTCAAGCTTTTACGTCTCAACTTGAATACAAACGAAAATACTTCACGAAAAAGCTAGAATTCACAAGAAAAGACATTGAAAGAGCGTTTGAAGTTTTAAATAAACGCCTTAATTTGATCTCAAACCCCATACGATTTTGGACAAGGGAGAAGATAATAAGCATAATCTATAGTTCTTATTCACTCACTATAATCGACAATCACTAATCAACAAAGATTAAAAAATATAGCATCAATCAAGAATCGTCCCATACGATGATATCGTATTAGACTAGTATTTGAATTGTTTTAAAAAAATTAAGTAATGTGTTTTTTATGTTTTTAATGAATTTTATTTGATTATACTCAAATAATGTTTAATTTTATATTATTGTTTTACATTTAAAAAAAGTAAATAAATTAAGAAATTCGTTAGAGTCTCTCATCACCTGATCTATAACGGGGTCAAGATACTTATCAGTGGCTCTATCCAATGCCTAGTCAGCATCCAGTTAACATTACATGTCGTAATATTACAGGATAAATTCACATGTGGCTCTTTCCCACAACACATAACTTTAAATAGTATACTTTAATGAAAAATTGTAATAGTAATATTTTATGCAAAGTTGATAAAGCATGAAATACAACAACTTAATACATAGAAAAGTTGATAAACATAAGTTACAACAACCTAATGTAAATTAGTATTATATATCATATAATATATAAATATTTTATGATATTGTATATATCTTTTTATTTTAAAGTGACTTCAAAAATCATATTAAATTAGATTTATGAGTACCTATCTGAATTTCAAAAATTGCATAAAATAAAATAAACATAAATGTTGTCTGTGAATGTTAAACGCAGGGACGAGTCCAATATTTTTGTTAGTGGGGACAAAATACGGGTATATGAAAATGGGTCGGCCAGACGGCTAAAACGTGTTGGCCAAAACAGTTTGTCAAAATGGGTAGAAAACATAAGAAACTTAAAGTACTATTGTAGTTCCAAGAACTAAAATGCCACCTTCAGAAAAAATCTGATATATAAAAAATGTAATACAAAAAAAAAAAAAAAAAAAAAAAAAACATTACACACGTGGCATCTACGTTTGTAAGGCTCTAGGTGTTATTCTTCGAAAGAACATATATTCTGATTATTCTCAAACTAAAAGTAAAAGTAAAATATCATAGATCATAATGATTTTTTCCTACATTTTTTTAAATCGAATTAAGATTTTACTTGATTTTAATAAAAACAAAAAAGAATTTTAAGGTTAATAATTTCTTGTGATAACTAGTGTTAGAAAAACAAAAGAATAATGACTATAAAAAGTAGAGCATGAAGGTGTATGTATGTAGAGTTTTATATATGATGTTAATCAAACAGGTAAACATACGTAATAACTAGACCACTCGCAAGTCTCAGAATTCGAATCACTTTAATAAAGTTCCATTTTAGTATGTTTCAATATGGACAGAGCTTAATCATTTAGCATTACCATGACGGTCCGATGGCTATATAAACATATAGATCCTTACCGTCTCCAAGAAGAGGGCGAAATATACTTGGTCTAGAAGTACCATACTTAAGCGCAACCGGTGCATTTATGTATCTTGCAAAGAACACGAGACATGATAATGTATTCTCGGTATGCGTACTTAGTGAGATACAGTTTGAATTCAACACGTAGACACCGGCATGGAATCAACCACACATTTTATTATATGTGTGGGAAGCGAGACTTAAGTCTCTTCTACCAAAAGGATAAAAAGTCTAAGCTTGTTGGGTATGCCAATGCTAGATATCTATCAGATCTGCACAAAGCATGATCATAGTCAGGTTATACATTCACATGGCATAATTATTTCTTGGAGATCAACAAAGCAAGCACTTGCATCAACATCATCAAATCATGCCGATTTGATAACATTATATGATGCTGGTAGAGAATGTTTGTTGATGAGATCGATGATTAATCACATACAAGGAGCATGAAATTTGAAAGGGATCAAGAAGGAGTTGGCTGTTATCTATGAAAACAATGATAAGAAGACTACATCAAGAGTGATAGAACAAAGCATATATCACCAAATTTCTTCTCAAGATATTACCTGCAAAAAGAAGAGGAAGTCAATAAAGTCAAATGAAAATCTAGCTAACCTGCTTACAAAATCTCTACCAAGAAGTAGTTTTGAGCAGTTTTCATAATATACCAAGGCAGGCTACGTAGATTGAAAGACATTGCCTTAATAAGGGAAGAGCATTATACATGTTGTATTCTTTTTGTCTTAACTAAGTTTTGTCCCACTAGTTTTCTTAGTAAAGTTTTAATGAGGCAGCATAACTCATCCATAAGTATCAGTTTTATTTATAGGTCCCAAAGTACTTACTTAATGATCATGTTCTCGTGGTTGGTTCAAAAACAAGGTAATTTAAAGACTTAACTACCTTTAACTAGTCAGGTAAGTAAGAGTCGTATCCATAACGAATTGGTGAAAATTGTAAAACTTTATACCTAAGAACTTGAAACACGAAACAAAAATACTAAAAAGCAAATATTTTTAGGTTTTTATTTAATTTGAAAAGTAAATTGCATGAGATAAAGTAAGAAAACAACAAACTTGATTATGGGTTTTAGAAACTATTAATAGAAAAGCAATCACTTCAGGGATCCGGGTTCAAACATTCATAAAACTTGTTAACCTAGCTTGGAGAACACATAGACATGATCTTGTAACGATCTAGTTAAAGTGGTAATCAAGGACAAGGTTTTAATACTAACTCGTGCACCCAATTACCCAAACATAAATGCCAAACACCCCTCTAATTACCAAATTGTTCACGATCGAAGGAAACCGAAATCGAATGATAATACACAGATATATGAAACATAAATAATTCGTTTAAGTTAACCAAACTACAACTGAATTTGTACTGACACTACAAAAACAATCCAATAAATCTAAGTTAAACAAAATAACTATGAGTCTTACAAGAACCCATCACCCGGATATGATCACAAACAAGATTAGCTGATCATTGGCATAATTGATTGGAGATTGTTGATGTTTGATTGGGCTAAAACCGTGGTGAAAGAAACTCCCAAAAACGTCTTGAAAACGTATAAAATTCACAGGGGAGAAGTTTCTTTCGAAACCCTAATGATTAGGTTCAAATATGAGAGAAAATCCTCATAATTCAAAGGTTGTTAGGGCGATCAGAGTATTATACGCCCACCCCAGCGTATCATCATACGCCGGGTGTGAAGTTTTACGGAGTTTGTTTACAAGATTTTGTTTAGGATACGATGACTGATACGATGGTCAGTGTATGATAAGGTGGTGCCTGATGGAGTTGATTTGACTTCATCTTTCGTGTAATCGCACATCCGGTCTTTCCACTTGCTCCAATGCTTCCATAAAGTTCTCAAAATATGTACTTTTGTATTCTAGAACTTACAAACATTAACACACTCAAAATACACATGTTCGACACTAATATTCGTATAAAATAAAGAAATTATACATTATAAGTATTGAATAAACACCCTACGATCACCTAACATCATCCAAAAGCATGTTGTCAATAGCGTATAATGAGTGAGAATATGTCTTACGAAGATTGTTATAATTGCACCCATTATTACCACATTCAATCTTTTTTTTAGTTTCCCTTTAAATGAGTACTTACCATAATAAATTTCTACATATTAGTTCCACTTGTACTTTACTATAAATTGTAAATAATACAATGAGAATGGACACACTTAACTTTATACAATTCCCTGTCTTTTCACTTGTTAGCTAGTTTTTCTTTTTCTTTTCTTTTCTTTTCCTTTTTACAAACTCTTATAGTATGTCCTTCATCCTTTGCATGAGATAGAACCTTGTAACCTCTCATCTAATGTTGTGTTTCTGAATTCTTTATTAAGGAGAATGGTTAATGTAGTAGAATGTTTAATGTAAAGAAGTGAAAGAAAGTTAAAAGAAGAGAAATGAAAATTTATTAATAAAATTTCCTACCATTTACCATTATATTCATCCATTCTAATTATAATCTATGATAAATAAGGGTATAAATATAAATTTGTATTTTTTTCCCCTCCTCTTTTAACCTCGTGAACAAATTAAACTTTTAACTTTTTTCTTTTCTTGGAATCATAAAACACAAAATTACATTATACTTTTCTTTTTTATTTTTGATTTTTTTTACTCATCCTAAATTTTGTTTGCTTATATATCCCGGTCCTCACCTGCCACTTTCTAAGCATTTATAAGGTTGACTTATGAACAAAACAATTAATTGAAACATCCAATCCCCACCCACCTTACTAGATATTTATACTCTTTTGGTGATTAATAATAACGTAAACAAAAAGAAATAAAAATAAATATTCTTCACATCAAGTATTTTTTTTCTTTTATTATTCACATCATACAACCGGTCTTTTAGCTAAGATCAAGTATGTGTTCAACAGTACACACACACACACACACATATATATATATAGGAGGGATCCTAAGAAAACAAAAAAATTAGGAGAAAATTATAGAAACCAATGAAAATGATCACATAATATATAAAAAATTTTATCACTACCCACTATATATATGCATGAGTATATATAAATAAGGTTACGAATCAAATAAAAACCGTAGCATGGTTTTCCATATACGTCATACATAGGTTACGTATACCTAACCAATATTCATTCGATATATTGTTACGTATACGTAAGAGTCTTCATTCTCGTATGTATGGTCAACATATATGTACCAAATACTTAAATAACATTTTTACAATTAAAATAACTAAAACGTTATGAATTATGTTATTGGTTTACGTGGTTTTCTTTGGTTTTCTCATAACTATTGGTTTTCTCAGAAGCCTTCCCCTATATATATTTAGGGTCAGGATCTTTTCAGAACTCGCAAATAATTTCAGAAATACGAGAACTTATTGAGACCCTTAGATCATTAAATCAATGGTCTATACTCATTGTGGCATTTTAGTAATAATATAGAATTATAATGATAATCTAATATCTAAAAACGGGTACTTTTGGAAATTCAAAAAATAAAAATTTAAATCCCTACATTATATCATTTACCTTTTTGAATGAAACCGACCCCCAAATAATTCTCCCATTTACAACATCAAAGATGACCGACAACCACCATCCCCAAACCCATTGTGCTTCATTTTCACACCACTGGAACATCTCTTTGTCGTCTTCTTGTTCGCATCTAACCAACCGACCACCGCTCCTCCTTGCAATCCCATTTTGAATGCAACCGACAACAACTAATCACCATCGGGCTCACTTTAAAAGCAACCAGCAAGCATCAAAACACCTTCATGCTCTCGAGATTCATTAAGATTAAACATAAAAGGTATGCATTTCGTGTTCGTATCTTGGATTGATGAATCTGAATCCGATCGGGGATTAGGGTCTCGCAAAATCAATAGTATTTTATTGAGTTAAATTAGTTTAAAATAGTTATCATTGTAATGAAATAAGAATTTTAGATTGTTTTTTAATCAAATTAAATGTTAATTGATGGTTCCATGACTGAATTATAGATGAGATTCACTTATTGCTCATACCATTTTTTTAACTGGATTTCTTTTAGTTAATCAAAATAATTCTATTTCAGTTGGTGATGCTTTCATATTATTCTTTTTTGTGCTTTTTCTTTTTTTTGGTATTGATTGGCCTTAGTTTTCTAAGTTCTGTCATAATATCTTGATTATAAATTGATTTAACTCTCATCTCCATTGGTTCAAGTTGTTTGGTCGCCGGATGTATCACACGCCTTTTGATATTGATGAACCAATGTTGGTGGCACTCTTTTAACTCCACTTCCAATGAACGTGTATGAAAGACGTAAGATCAAACTATTAACTCAACATTGATGTATGTGTTGAGGCATACATTATTCATACGTCAGTAGTATGTGTTTCATATTTATATAATATTTATCGTTTGTTTTTTACATTTTATGTATAAATCAAAGATTAGTTGGTAAATTTATTTTAATCTGTTTATGAATTTAGTTCTAGTTACATTAAATTAGTTTAGTTTTTTTTTTTTTTTTTTTTTTTTTTTTGCTACCAAAGTACGTATATGTAACTTTTGAATGAGACATGTTTTTATACACAAAATACAATTACATATGTATATAACTTATAAGTTCAGAAGTGGTGTTGGTTTTATACCATATTATATATGTATGATATATTATATAGATTGTGTGATGAATCATATTACATGTACGTGTAAGTTAGAAAATATACATATATGTAAGTAGCATATTCACATATATGTAAAACTTTACATATACGTAAATAGATAATTGGTATGATGATTTGAATATATATAAATAAACAATCAATTTGGAAATGGATGAGTTTATGAAGATTTACATGTATGTAAACACATGATTTACATAATTAGTTACGATGATCAGTGTGAAAACAAATGATCACTATAGAGATTCACATATATGTTAATAGATAATAAGATGACGAATGTAAAAATTTATATATATGTAAATAAATCATAAATTTGTAAACTAATTGTCATCAATATAAAAAATGAGCAATTCACAAAAAGATTTACATATATGCAAGTTAGCCATTATATGAAAGAATCAAGAGTATGAATATTCCTTATATAGAAAAAATATTAAATAGAAGATAATTAATAATTTTGATTTTTGATTAGTTTAAAAAATGACTTATCATATTGAGATGTGTTTTATTTTTCGAAGATTAGTTTATTTTTAATATACATGTAAATTACAAAAAGAGGGAGGAGAGAGAAATATGAATAGATAATTAATAAATTAATTAACTAATTAATTGGAAAGAGAAAATTTTAGTTGATTGCTATTATGTTCTTTTCATTTATTTTTTAATTTATTTGATTAAAAAATAATGAGTGGTCCATATTGTTTCTTAAAGTTCTGAAAATAAAGTTAGTTATGCAAATATATATATATATATATATATACAGAGGAGGGTTCCTGAGAAAACCAATAGTTATATGAAAACCAAAGAAAACCATGTAAACCAATAACATAATTTATAATTTTTTTGTTATTTTAATTGTTAAGATGTTTTTTAAGTATTTGGTACATATATGTTGCGCATAAATACGAGAATGAAGAGTCTTACGTATACGTAACACTATGTCAAATGAAAAATGATTACGTATACGTAACCTATGTGTGACGTATATGAAAAACCATGCAAGGGTTTTCATTTGATCGGTATGCTTATTTATATATACTCACACATATATATAGAGGGTAGTGAAATTTTTTTTTATATATTATGCGACTTTTTTTATTGGTTTTCTCTAGTTTTTTTTATAACTTTGTGGTTTCTTAAGATCCCTCCTCTCTCTCTCTCTCTATATATATATATATGTATATATATATGTATATATATGTGTATATATATGTATATATATGTGTATATATATGTATATATATGTGTATATATATATATATATATATATATATATATATATATATATAGGAGGGTTCAAATAAAACTACTCTTTTAGTAGAAAACCATTTTCAACCAATCAAATAATCTTCTTATTTTTTTATTTAATAACTTTAAAGGGTGTTTTAGTAATTTTATATATAAACTAATTATGTTATTTATATGATGTTGACCCACTTTTATCTCCTTTGTTATTTTTTAATTGACTTTGATTTAGTCTTCTTAAATATTAGCAATTATTATTTCAAAATAACCAGATGATCAATCATCAAAAATTCTACAAGTTCTAAGGTTTGCGATTAATCATGAACCAGGAGCTAGGTTGATGAAGAAACCACGAATCAGAATGAGCTGATGAAAGAAAACCGAAACGTAAAAATAGATACAACGACGATTAATCAGGAACCAACATTAAGATTGATCATGTGTGCAAAAATACAACGATTCGAGTATCAAGATTTATGAGCCAGAAAGAAGAACGAAGCATCGAGGTTTGATCGAGCAAGAAAAGAAAATAGGACGACAACGGAATGACATGGGTTCGATAGGTTATTTTTGCCACCATGGATGGGTTCATTTTTTCTTACTTGTTATGAGTCTAGCTTGAAGCTTGAACATTTGATCTGCAGATGAAACAAATATGAAGACGATAATACCAATAGGAATATATAACTTGGGTTACGTATACGTAACTTGGCTACATATAAGTAACTTGGGTTACATATATGTAACAATAATCTTCTTCATTCGTCTTCTTCTTTTTTTTTGTTGAATACATACCTGTAAACGTGCATTTACGTGAACATTACACATGGTTATATATACGTAAGCATATATGTAAACATTGTTACATATACGTATCTTATAGGATGTTTGATGAGAACATATCATTTATACATGGTACATATACGTAACTTGGTAAAATAAAGTCCATATATGCGTACATTTGCAAGTTTAGTAAAATGTATGTACTAGTATATGGGTTACAGTTACATATACGTAAATAGCAACTACTTCATGATAAGTTTTACACTGTTTATATGCGTTTCATCATCATCTAATGAAAAATATGCAAAAGACCTTGACCAATGTTCTAGTTATAAGTTCTAATTAATTGGGATTTTATTTCTAGAAATCGATGATTAAGATGAGAGAGACAAGAGATAATTTAGGAATTTTGTTACTTAAAGTTGGAAGTTATGAAAGATAAATTATATAGTTTACCCATTTTACCCTTAGACACTATAAATGAACTCATATATTTCAATTATTTTACTAAAATAACATTAATCAATCTCAACCATTGATCAAATACATCAAGGGTTATAAATTGGTTTTCTTGGTTTTCTATTAAAACATGGTTTTCTCTTGAACCCTCCCCTATGTATATATATATATATATATATATATATATATATATATATATATATATATATATGTACAGGGGAGGGTTCCTACTAAGTAGTGATAGATTATGATACCAAATCTAGGGTTGAGGCTTTAGATTACCAACTAGCAAATATGGGGCGTTCTGGGGGAAATGAGACTGTTAAAGCTTCGAGTACCTTTACGGTGTGTGAAGGTTGTGAAGAGAAAGGGCATGTGGCTCGTGATTGTCCAATGCAAAGTGTGGGAGTTGAAGATGTGAATTACATACAAGGAGAAAGGAAACCGTTTGATATGAACTCTAATACATACCATCTGGGTTTACATAACCATTCTAACTTTAGGTATGGTAACCCTTCAAATCAAATAAATCCCAACTTTCAAGGTAATGATCACTCAGGTAATTCTCAACCTTACCCAAATCGCCAATCAAATCAGGGTTACAATCAAGGGAAATTTAATCGGGGATATCAAAGAAACTATTCTTCACATCAAGATCAAGTTGGATCTTCAAGCAATTTAGAGCCATCCAACAGGGAAATCATGGACTTTCTTAAGAAGCTTAAGAAGGATAATCAAGAACTGAAGAATGAAAACGAAGTCAATAGCAAAAGCCATGAGTCTTTAGTCAAACAAGTTGGTCAACTAGCAGAAGAAGTGGCAGCTCTTAGGAAAGATCCAGGCAAGCTACCAACTGATACGACTAGGAATCCACAACATCAAGGGACAACCACAAAAAGCATGAGAAATGTTCACATTAATTCGGTTAGTATGAATGTGCAATTTTACTCAAATGCCCTTTAATTGTAGTTACTTATTAATAAAATTATTTGTAAATTACATTAATAACCTTTTTAATCTCATCCCTTGGTTATACTAATAAATGGTTAATAATGGTTCTCAAAGTTCTCAATTTATAGGGAGTTCTGTAAAAAAAACCTGACCCTATATATATATATAGGGAAAGTTTACGGTACAAAGTAAACGATTCGTGCGAAGTGTACGAAGTGATAACAACAATTGATATAAGCGATGGACGGTTCATATTAAAAATGGAATAATTACACAGCAAATGTGTCTGGAGGAATAGATTTGTAAATATCCTACAAGTTTTGACTTTTTTCAAATTCCATTTGTTTTTTTAAACGTATATAACTTTTTTATATGACTTTATTTTGTTTCAAAAAAATACACCATAACATCGAGCATTTTATCCTCTTTAATATGAGTATAATATTGCCATACTTTTTTAAAAAAAATCAACATATTTTTAAGAACATGAAACCATGTTATAAATGAAAACCATGAAAACTATGGGTTATATATATGTAAGTACGTATTACAAAGTGTACAACTAAGAGTTACGTATATGTAGGGGTTATGTATATGCAAGTACGTGTTGTCAAGTGTACAAATACGAGTTGCGTACATGAACTTATACAAGTTACATATACGTAAGTCGTTTCGTCATCATTGTCGTTTCTTGGAGTTTAAACTAAAAAATATATAATTACCTCAAAAAATAAGATTAAAATTTAATCAAATATACTTTAAACAATTAAAAGGTTAAATTAATTATCAATTATGTGATTGGGTAGAGTTGGTTTTCACGGTTTTTAATTATAAGCATGGTTTTCATTTGATCCCTCTTCTATATATATATATATATATATATATATATATATATATATAAGGGTTTCTAAGAAAACCATATTTTATAAGAAAACTACTTTATAACCATTGATTTGTTTGATCTATGATGAAGATTAATTGATGGTATTTTGGTAAAATGATTGAAATTAGGGTTCGATTTCACCACCACCATCATCATCATCATTGATGATGGAGCTTTCTAAGAGGAGTTAAACATCAGTATCATTGGATGTGTTCATTATCATTATCTTGGTGAAGGTTTCAAGTAAGAATTGTACATCATCATTATCGATCTCTTCATCATCATCATCAATCTCTTCATCATCATCATCATCATCATTATCAATTTCTTGATTACAGTCATCATCAATTTCTTTGATAATTGTTGATTATCTATTTGTACGGGCTTCAAAGAGCATCGGTCTCTTCATCGCCATTCTCGTTCAATTCAAGTTAGGATTTCTTTTGTTTCTTGATATTCATTTCTATTCAAATTGAATAACTAATTATGATTTGATTTGGAGCATGAAGGAAGAGAAAGAAAAATGATTTAGTCAATATATTGAGGAGTAAATCAAGAAATTTAAAAAAATAAATAACTACCATAAATAAATGGTGTCAAAATTACAAAATTAACCTTTTAATTTAAAAAACCTCGTGAACACATTAAACTTTTAACTTTTTTTCTTTTATTCAAATCATAAAACTCAAAATTACATTATATTTTTTCTTTTTTATTTTTGATTTTTTTTTTATTCTGCCTATTTTTTTTTTTTTTTTTGCTTATATGTTCCGGTCCTCACCTGCTACTTTGTAAGCATTTATAAGGTTGACTTATGAACAAAACAATTAATTGAAACATCCGATCCCCACCCACCTTACTAGATATTTATTCTCCTTTTTGGTGATTAATAATAACGTAAACAAGAAGAAATAAAAATAAATATTATTCACATCAAGTATTTTTTTTTCCTTTTATTATTCACATCATACAACCAGCCTTTTGGCTAAGATCAAGTATGTCTTCAAAGGTACATATATATAAATATATGTGTGTGCGCGAGCCATAGTTGTTTTGCAAAATGACTTATATTATAAAATCTTAAAAAAAATTAAAAATAAAATGATTCCTACCACTTCTTGTTATAGTAACTACAATTATTAGTGCAAAATCATTGACGATATGAATCGGCACTTTGGCCAGGAAATGATTCTATCCAAAATTTGTCCAAAAAATTTACAATAATAAAATGTTTTATTAGTAATCAAGATTCATATGAAAAAGAAAATTTAATTATTAGTAATCAAATTTCTTATATGTTTTAATTTGAAAGAATTCCACATTAACAAATTAAACATTACATATATAGGATTACAAGGACAAAGAAACCTTAAACGACTTTAATAAAACACTTAAAATTTTAATTACTATTGAGTGAAGTTATCTGATAAAGAAAGAAAGAAGTTCTTTGTTTTGCAAATTGTGCCACCAAACTTTATTTCTTTTACAATTTGACCATTTCCTATTTCTTATTTTTAATTTAAAATATCGTGATAGCATAAATTTTATTTCCAACCGAGCAGTGTTTCCACCACAACGCGCAAGGAATCATGGCCATGTGCTGACCTACCATTTGGGTTGTTGGATCATGCTTGCCTCATGAATTTTAACATCCACCTCAAGTATATTTTATTTTAAAATTAAAAAATTCTACTAAATATACTTTTTATAAACAAATTAACAAATATAAAATAATTATTTGCGTAAATTACAAATATTGTCCTTTAAGTATTATTAAAATTATGGATATTGTCCTTAAACTTTGATAATTACACTAAATGTCATTTATTTGAAAAATTGCCATACTTTCCGTCCTTTTCACTAACGGAAGTTAAATATTTTTGTTAAGTTTATGATAAATGATATTTTTACCCTTCTCTTTTAAAGGACAAAATCTGTAACTTATACTAATCATATATTTTCTTTATTTCTTTCTTTTATTTATTTACTTACTTTTCCTTTTTCTTTTTTTCTCACCACTTTTATTTCACAACTTATCTTAAATAAAATTAATAAATAAATTTTAATTGTAAAAAATTTAATTTAATTTATTGATTTTAATATATTACAATTTTATAAAACATAAACTAAATTTTATAAAACATAAACTAAAACATATATGGGTTTAAATAACACTGACTAACGAAAAATTTAATGAACACTTAATAGTTTTTCACTAATATATTATTTTGTTTCTTTATGTTTTTATTTACTTTACTTAACTTTTCTTTCTTTCTCTCTTATAAACAATTCTTGTTTTATAAACGTATCTTAAATATTATTTATTAATTAATTTAAATATTTTATTAAATTCAAATTTTATTTATAGATTATTAAATTATCTAATGTTTTTATTTGTTTACTTTAGTTATTTCACATTAGATAAAAATTAAACTAGTAATCGGTTTGTTACACCATAGCTTTTTAACCCTTTTGTTATAAAAATTTCAACTATATCAAACAGTTTGTTTTACGTATTATATTAGAAACTTATCGAATATCGTATGAAATTGAGCCATGAATTTTTTAATTTTACTTAGTTATAATTAATTTTACGTATTATATTATATATGAATAGACTTTGCTTAATATATAAAGTCATTAATTGTTCTTATTGTAAAGTTTACTTCCGTTTTAATTTTTAGTGTTTTATGTTTGATTTATAATAATTAAAACCCATTAGTAACCGTTTAAGAAAACCCAAAATAATAGTGCTTTTAATTAAATAACATTCATGTTTTTGTTTAATTAAACCTTCAGAGTAGTTGTTTGGACTTGTCACTATGGTGAATTTTTAGATGGCTTGGTCGCTATTTTATAAAAAAGAGAGAAAAATGTTAAAAGTAAAACTGAAGCCACGACCTGACGTGTAGAACAACCCATTGACCTATGTTGCCACCCTATTTTCTATTTTTTCTAAATCGATTGGGCCAATAATATTTTAATACCGCACAATATATTTTTTAATTTTCTATTAGCATACTTAAGACTTGAATTTCTTTCACGGTCTGTTTGCTTCTTTTATAGAAAAATTTAATACATAATCTTTTTATTTTTTCTAAATAGTTTTATATAAATCTTATTAAAAATGGATTTTTTCTAAAATATATTTTTATTATAAAATAAATATTAGCCATCTGATGAATGTTTTAAATAAAATAGTAATTTATTATATATTTTAATATAATAAAAACTAATCATAACTCATATTTGGATGATTAAAAATAACTACTTAATAATATTTAAGATAAGTATTTAAAATAAAAAGTGGTTAAAAATATAGAAATAATGAAAAGTAAAGTTAATAAAATAAGCACACAAAGAAAGGATTCATAAAAATTACACATTTTGTTCTTTTAAGGGTTAGGGGCAAAATGGGCATTTACAAAAATATAACAGAAAAAATTATCTGCTGTTAGTAAAAAGGACAAAAAACGTTACAAATTTTCAAATAAAAGATACTCAGTGTAATTATTATAGTTTAAGGATAAGATCCGTAATTTTAAGTATACTTAAAGGACAAAATTTGTAATTTACTCTAATTATTTTGAATAATTCAAGGCCATTTAAAAAAATTATAAATTTAATTCCAACCTAAACAATTAACCAAGTATCTGTTAATTTATTAAGCTTATTTTTACTTAACTCAGTTAACTGTATATCCATTGTAGACTCCCGAATATATTAATTTGGATAATCAATTTTTGGATCTTGTCGAACAAAACCTAATTTAATTAATTGTTATTGATTGGCGAAAAGAAACTTCTTAAAGTTTAATTAATCGTTATTATAAACAATAAGTTGAATTAATACATAGTAAAAACGTACAAGCATTAGGATCAAGTTCAATCAAAATGGAAGACTCAAAATTAGAATCTTGAGAATCTAATAGTTTTCTTAATTATATATGACATGACTTAACAGTTAACATATCATGAATTACCTCCCAAAAAAAAAAAAAAAAAAAAAAAAATGAAAGATGAAAATTTGTTATTATCTGAAGTAGGTCATGGAACAGTTTTAATCATTGGAGATGCATGGGTTGAAGTTACATATATAAGCACACAAATATTAATTAAATCGTAAAATTACATCAAATTAACTAGGTACATTCAGGAATCAATATCATTGTTACTACCCATGTGGAATATATTCGGGCGTAACACCCTTAACTTGAACTTAGGTGCTCTTGAACTCGTCCCAGCCACTTGCTTTGAATCAGAGATCACATTTCCAGTTTGAGAATCATCAAACGGCCTCACACCGCCTGTGGACGGTGGTTGATGATCACCAGACGCATTGTAATCGCCAACGCCTGAAAGTTGAGAATTCTCCAACGGCCTCACAGCTCCAGTAGACGGTGGTTCATCACCAGACGCGTTGTAATCGCCAACGCGTGAAAGTTGAGAATTCTCCAACGGCCTCACAGCTCCAAAAGATGGTGGTTCATCACCAGACGCATTGTAATCGCCAAGGCCGGAAAGTTGAGAACTTTTTAATGGCTTCACATCCAGCATAGACAGTGGTTTATCACCAGATGCATTGTAACCCCCGACGCCGGAAAGTTGAGAGATCTCTAAAAGCCTCACGGCTACAAAAGACGGTGGTTCATCATTAAGTGACTTCTCCTTCAAAGAAGCAGCTGGTTCTTTGTAGCCAGAAGTCATTTTAATTAATTTGCAGATATTGGATCTTGAACTTCACAATATATATACATACATATATATATGAAATTACTTAACAACAACAACAACCCCCCCCCCCCCCCCCCCCCCCCCCCCACACACACACACAAAAACAATGGAAACAACGTGGAAAAGCAGCAGCAGCTGCTTGGAAAAAAACAATGTATATTATAGCGTTATAATATATTAGTTATTGTTTTGCGCTCATTTACGCGTTGGAAGGAAAGTAAAATTGCTTCATTTATTTTTTATTATTATTAATAATTGTTTTCTGAACCCTTCTACTCCTATTAACTACTTTTGAGTTCACCTTAATTATATACACTCGATCTATAGAATTTTACCATTTATTTGTAATCTTTTACACAAATAATATTTACCGTTTTATAATAATTACTTACTTAAAAGAATGTAAAATTAATTGAAACTTTTACTACTAATTATGCACTATACACTAAATAACCAATCACTTAAGTCCAATATATTTTATTTTCTTTACAGTTTTGTCTTTTGTTCAACGATAGGACCACTTCACGTTCCGTTGGTGTTAAATATTGAAAGTCGTTGTTTTGAAATCTTTCCTCACGACTGCTTCTTGGCTTAACTTTTCCTTTAATCAGATTTATATTTTCTTTTTCAATTGTATCTCGTTAACTTGGGGCAGCTTAATTACATATGAAGAATTCCACAAGTTGGGTGACTTAATTAGGCTAACTTCATTAATCACCGTAATCTGCAACCAGCAAAAACGGTCACAAATTTTACGACCATTTTGTGACCGATATCATATTCGTCGCAAATTAAAGCGGGCTACTTCAATACTACCTACAATCAAGTTGAGAAAGAACACAAGATAAACATTTGGTGTTGACTATCTATCTTCAGATTCAATGAAAGCTGTGGAAACCGTTCACATTAAATTACAAATAAAATAATATTTATTGATATATACAATACAAGAAAGTATAAATTACAATCATAATTCTGTTTACAATTGAAATTTTTATAGAAATAGATGAACATAAATATAAAAGCTGAGGATTGTGTTTAACACGGGGTCATTAAAACAAATTCCGAGCCTCCCAGGAGAACTCTTTTTGTTTCCCAGGGTACAACAGCCAAAACAGATTGTACTGCCGGAATTTATCTAGAACCCGAACTTGTTTGTAGAAGAGAAACCAAAGAGATGGAGGATGCTCAGATAACCTGTTTGCTGCAGATTTTCGAGTTGTGTTTACTGAGGCACCTTCAGTATTTATAGTAGACTTCAAACTGTAACAGCCAATCAGTCATCACTCATCCATTAATCCGAAATCGTAACCGCCCATTTAATTCGTCATTAACAGCCATCAGTTTCGGTCAACACGTAACCGAAACTGTTACGAGTCACGCGCCAAGGTCAGTCGCACCTGACCGGACCCTCGAACCAACCTTCAAAAATACTAAGGCGGCTCTCAAGCGGCTTGCGACGATACGAGTGTGCAAAGTGCAAAGTGCGCCATTAAAGTGCCACATTGCGCCCACATGCCCACGCCGCGCGCGCGTGTGCGAGTGCGAGTGCGAGTTAAGGGTGCTTCGCACCCTTCGCGAATCTACTTAGTGTGATGCTTTAGGAAACAATGTAATCAAGAGGTTATAGAATATAAACCATTTTATATTCTTTCTTTCCTCCAATGTGGGACAACTTCCCACACATTAATTCTTAATGCGATTCAACACATTAATTTTCATTCAACACATTAATTTTATTGACTAAATATTAATAATCATATTAATATTGTCAATAAATTTTCAACAATCCCCCACATGAATAGAAATCAATTATTCAAAAAATTCAGCAGTCAAGTGTTGTAGGATAGGTAGGTGTTCCCTTTGAACCTTCCTTTGTGACATATACTTAGTCTTCCAGTGGTGTGTAGACACGATATCTTTGAACAGACCTTGTTTTATGTTGACGACAATATACATTCACACAACACTCTTCCTGGTTTGATCAACCCCTTATTGACGTGTCCGTTAATGGTAATGGAACACTTTTCTGGTTCTGCGAGAGCTCTAGGATTTACGCCTCCCCACAAATCCATTCGAATCGACCCCACTTCTCTTTAACATAGGTGATTCAATAAATCATTAAAAGCATCATGGTTATATTGATTCCCACGAATCATCTAACCTTAATATGCTTAACCTCACTTTGGTCACTTATTCGAGGTACTCCCCCGGAGTGAAGGGACTAGGAAGGTCGTAACTCCCTTTTTGTTTTAGGGTACTCCCCTAAAGTGACACCGTTGGTCATATGATTAAGTTGTCTTATTGAACCTAGATCTTGTGATCTCCAGTCAATTAGATTAGGTTTTCCTCATATTCCCCTTTTCTGTGGGCTCTAGTTCCATTCCTCTTGACAACTTATAAACTAATTTTATGCTTAAGCCTTTTGTTAACGGGTCTGCAATGTTATCTTTTGACTTAACATGGTCAATTGTAATAACACCCGTTGATATGAGTTGTCGTATTGTGTTATGTCTACGCCTGATGTGCCTTGATTTGCCATTGTACATTGAGCTTTTGGCTCTACCAATTGCCGACTCACTGTCATAATCTATGCAAATAGCAGATAAAGGTTTTGGCCATCTTGGAATATCTTCCACAAATAGACGTAGCCATTCAGCCTCTTCTCCAACCTTATCTAAAGCGATAAATTCCGATTCCATTATGGATTTAGCTATAACCGTTTGCTTGGATAATCTCCAAGATATTGCTACTCCACCAAGTAAGAACACATACCCACTTGTTGATTTGGAATCTTTTATATCCAATATCCAGTTTGCATTAGTGTATCCTTCAATCACGGCTGGATGACGAGTATAATGCAATCCATAGTCTCTTGTGTATCTTATGTATCTAAGTACCCTCGTTATACTTTTCCAATGTTTAGAGCATGGATTACTAGTATATCTACTTAGCCTACTCACCGCGTATGCTAAGTCGGGTCTAGGACATGTCATTAGATACATTAGACTACCAATAATTCTTGAATACTCTAATTGAGCAACACCTTCGCCTCTATTTTTCTTTAAATGTTGGGTGGTATCAACCGGAGAGCGTACTACACGCGTGTCTCCCGAGTTGAATTTTTCAAGAATCTTGTCCACATAGTGAGCTTGACTTAACACAAGACCATCTTGGGTTCGAATAATTTTAACTCCTAAAATTACATCCGCTAAACCCATGTCTTTCATGTCAAATCTTTCAACATGTCCATAGTAGATTTGATTATTTTATCATTACTCCCAATGATAAGCATATCATCCACATAAAGACATAAAATTACATAACCTCCCTGTGTATCCTTCACATATACACATTTGTGACACTCATTTATTTTGAATCCGTTGTCAATCATGACACGATCAAACTATTGGTGCCACTGTTTTGGAGCTTGCTTTAAGCCATACAATGACTTAACGAGTTTACATACTTTACCCTCTTGACCAAGGGCAGAGAAACCCTCGGGTTGCTCCATATAAATCTCTTCTTCTAAATCGCCATTTAGAAATGCGGTTTTAACATCCATTTGATGTACTTCCAGATTTCTTAGTGCCGCAATAGCAAGAACCATTCTTATAGACGTTATTCGGGTCACAGGTGAGTAAGTATTAAAATAGTCTAGACCTTATTTTTGTCTAAAACCTTTAACTACTAACCTTGCTTTGTATTTATCATTACTTCTATTGGCTTTCATCTTCTTTTTGAATATCCAATGATATCCAAGTGGTTTGCAACCAGGCGGAAGATTTACAAGCTCCCAAGGATGATTGTGTAGAATTAAATCAATTTCATTCTTGATTGCCTCTTTCCATTGAGGTCCTTCAGAAGAGGAAACCGCTTCACGGTATGTATTAGGCTCACCCTCAACCATATAACTTACGAAGTCTGGACCATAAGATTTTTCAACTCTCGCCTTTTACTTCGTCTAATTTCTCCCTCTTCAACCTCAGGTTTATCATGTTGGATATCATGAACTATTTCATCAATTTGTATTGATGAACTTACACCTCCATCATCAAATCTAGTTGATGAAGATGCATGTGTTTGTACTCGCATTGGAAACACATTTTCAAAGTATGAAGCATTCCCCGGCCTTATCTCCATAATAGTGTTTATTTGTACATCGGGATTCTTAGACTCATGTACGAGAAATCGATGTGTATTACTGTTTTAAGCATATCCAATAAATATGCAATCAACAGTTTTGGGTCCTTGTTTTTGAGCTTTCGAAGGTGGTACAATCACCTTAGCTAGGCACCCCCACACTTTGAGATAATTATATGATGGTTTTCTACCCATCCATAACTCATAAGGGGTTACATCCCTTTTCTTTGGTGGTATTTTATTTAAAAGATAATTGGCCGAGTGGATTGCTTCCCCACACATGTCATGGCTCATCCCAGAACTTATCAACATGGCATTCATCATCTCTTTTAAAGTACGGTTTTTTCGTTCCGCAATGCCATTTGATTGTGGTGAGTAAGGGCCGTACATTCATGTATTATTCCACTTTTTGCACATAAATCGGCAAAAGGTGCAACATATTCACCACCTCTATCGCTTCTCAAAGCTTTAATTTTCTTGTTTAGTTGATTCTCAACTTCATTTTTATACAAGATACACTTGTCGATTGCCTCATCCTTACTTTTAAGTAAGTATACATAACAATATCTAGTGCAATCGTCAATAAACGTGATGAAATATTTATTGCCACCTCTTGTTGGGTGTGCTTTTAAATCACATACGTCGGTGTGAATTAAACCAAGGGTTTCGGTTATTCTTTCAACCGGTTTAAATGATGATCTTATAAGTTTTGCTTCAACACATGTTTCGCATTTAGAGTTTGTGTCAATATAGAATGTAGGTATGCATTTTAAATTTATTAAACGATGAATAGAATTATAATTTACATGTTCTAGTCTACCATGCCAAATATTTGAAGACTCAAGCATATAAATAGAAGTAGTAGTCTTATTTATTTCATTTTTGATAACAGTTACATTTAACTTAAACATACCATTAAGGGCATAACCCTTACCCACATACATTTCACGCTTAGTAAGGACAAACTTGTCCGACTCAAACACTAAACGAAAACCAAACTTATTAAGCAACCATCCCGAAACAAGATTCTTGCAAATCTCCGGGACATACAAGGTGTTGCTCAAGGTGAGTTCCTTCCCGGAAGTCATCTTCAAGATCACATTTCCTTCACCTTTGATGTCGGTCATAGCTTTGTTACCCATATAAAGTTTTTCATCACCCGTAGCCTCTTTAAAAGTGCTAAAGAGGCTCTTGTCACCATAAACATGACGGGTAGCTCCCGTATCAATGAACCACCCATGCGGGTTGTCTCCCACGAGATCGACTTCTTCCGCCATTGCGGATAATTCGGTGATCATTGCCACTAACGGTGCACCATCTTCATCCACCATATGCGCACGCTCACGCTTTGGTTGCTTGCATTGATTAGCGCAGTGCCCCGTTTCATTGCAATTGTAACAAATCCCTTAGAAAGGTGGAGGAGGGGGTTTCTTTTTCACAACTCCTTTCCTTGGTCCAAGGTTCACCTTTGCTTTCCCAATTGGCTTTTTCCCTTTACCCTTATAACCCTTTGATGACTACCCATATTCAACCATATTTGCTTTAGCCATCGGTTCCACACGGGTGCCTTTTTGAGCCATTTTGTTGTCTTCTTCAATTCGAAGACGAACAATAAGTTCATCCACGGTCATCTCCTTTTGTTTGAGCTTAAGATAGTTTTTAAACTCTATTCAACTTGGAGGCAACTTTTCAATCATGGCTACAACTTGGAGCGTGTCATTGAGAGGCATCCCCTCTCCATGAATTTCATGAAGTATAACTTGTAACTCTTGAATTTGACTAATCATAGTTTTTTCATCAACCATTTTAAAATTCAAGAACCGAGCCACAATAAATTTCTTGCTACCGGCATCCTCGGTTTTATACTTCTTGTCTAAAGACTCTCATAGTTTTTTAGCAGTCTTTATATTACAATACACGTCATACAATGAGTCACATAAACCATTTAAAACTTAATTGTGACAAAGAAATTTAGAATGTTTCCAAGCATCAATGGCACTCAAAGCTTGAGCATCGTCCCATTCTGTTGCCATCTTTTAAAGTGGACAGCCGTGAACTTTTCGGGTTTTTTCAGCATGGTTTGCCACTGTGGTCGCTCCCACAGTTGTTGCAGTTAAAGGGGCTGATAAAGAGGAACTCAAAGCACTTGAAGACATATTGATTGCTGTTTAACACAAACAGTTTAAGTTAGAACAATTTTTAAAATTGAAATAACAAACAAAATTAAAGGTTTTTTTCTCTTCTTTTCTCAAACTATTTTCAGAATTCTTTAAAATTCAACGAGAGATGTTCTAAGTCCAACTTTGAAGATCAACCGTGAATAAGAAACGAAAACAGAAAGAAAAAAAAATTAAACTTTTAAAAACACGGATTAATTTATAAAATATATGAACGGTGTTTTTAAAATTTGTTTTAAGTTTGTAGGAACCGTTCACATAAAATTACAAATAAAACAATATTTATTGATATATAAAATACAAAAAAGTATAAATTACAATCACAATTCTATTTACAATTGAAATCTTTACAGAAATAGATCAACAAAAATATAAAAGCTGAGCATCGTGTTTAACACGGGGCCCTTAAAACAAATTCTGAGCCTCCCAGGAGAACTCGTTTTGTTTCCCAGGGTACAACAGCCAAAGCAGATTGTACTACCGGGATTGATCTAGAACCTAAACTTGTTTGTAGAAGAGAAACCAGAGAGATAGAGGATGTTTAGAGAACCTGTTTACTGTAGATTTTCGAGTTGTGTTGGTGTCTGTTTCTACTAAGGCACCCTCAGTATTTATAGTAGACTTCGAACTGTAACAGCCAATCAGTCATCACTCATCCATTAATCCGAAATCGTAACCGCCCATTTAATTCGTCATTAACAGCCATCAGTTTCGGTCAACACGTAACCGAAACTGTTACGAGTCACGCGCCAAGGTCAGTCGCACCTGACCGGACCCTCGAACCAACCTTCGAAAATACTAAGGCGGCTCTCGGCGATGCGAGTGTGCGAAGTACAAACTGCGCCATCAAAGCGCCACATTGCTCCCACATGCCCACGCCACGCGCGCGAGTGTGCGAGTGTGAGTTAAGGGTGCTTCGCACCATTCGCGAATCTACTTAGTGTGATGCTTTTGGAAACAATATAATCAAGAGGTTATAGAATATAAACCATTTTGCATTCTTTTTTTCCTCCAGTGTGGGACAACTTCCCACACTATTAATTGCTAATGCCATTCAACACATTAATTTTCATTCAACACATTAATTTTATTGACTAAATATTAATAATCTTATTAATATTGTTAATAAATTTCCAACAAAAGCCACACAAAACAGATAACACTAAACAGAAACATGTCTCCAGTAGGGGTGTAAACGAGCCGAGCCGAGCCCGAGCTCGCTTAGGCTCGAGCTCGGCTCGTTTTGGTTTTAGGAAGCTCGAGCTCGAGCTCGGCTCGTTTATAGTTTTATTTATAAAGCTCGAGCTCGGCTCGTCAGAAAATTTTCAAGCTCGAGCTTGGCTCGGGCTCGGCTCGTTTATTGTTAAATTATTAAATTTTTATTTTTTTATAATTACTTTTATAATTATTTATAATTGTAGTTTTTATATATAACATAATATATATTATTTAACTATTTTTTATCATAATAATATATTTAATAATATAATTTACGTAAATATGTATTTATATATATTTAATATGTAAATAAAAAACTATATAAACAAAAAGCTCGTTTAGGCTCGCGAGCCAGCTCGAGCTCGATTTCTGAAGATCGGGCTCGAGCTCGTTTAGTAAACGAGCAATAATCTGAGCTCCAGCTCGGGCTCGGGCTCGGGCTCGTTTAAGCTCGGCTCGATTCGAGCTTTTTTCGATCCGATCCCGAGTAGCTTGCGAGCCGGCTTGGCTCGTTTACACCCCTAGTCTCCAGTAACATCATAGAAAATATGAAGCAACAAGAATACAGAAATCGATCTAGAAGTTTAGCCTCATTCACAAATAAAAAATAAATAAATAATGTATCACAACACTAAATATTCAAGATATTCAAGCATAAACACAATGGTTATATGTTATAACACACACATGCACGCATGCACCTAAATATAGCCCCGAATCCTGAGTAGCAATATGTAATTTACTTTACCCCTTTAACCCGTGACAAAATCCTTAAAATTTTCAGATTATAGAAAAATAAGGTCATGCTGAATTTGGTATCAGAGCTTCGAGGTTCGGGTCGATTAAGAGGAGAAAGGGGCGTTCCATGTGAGTAGCGAAAGGAGGCGTGAATACCCGCTGCTACAGCAGCAAAGACCGAAGAAAGAGGCCGACGTTGGAAAGAAAGAACCAGCGAGAAGAGAGAAAGACATGATCAACCGTGGCCGGAAAGAGAGTTCCGACGAGAGACCGAAACAACTGCTGCAAAAGAACGGAGGAACCTAGACCGAGAAAGGTTAAACCAAGACCGAAAGAGACAACTGTGATCGGCGGTTTGCTTGAGAAAGAAAACTAGATTGACAAAAGTAATTTCTTATAGAAAGAATGACGGGAGAAAAGCAAGAAGTTGTGGTTCGTGCGCAAGGTACCGTACAACAAGAAATTATGATTCGTGAGCAAGGTAACGTACCGTTCCAATGTCCTAAATAAACTGAGACCAATTACACTACTTGGTCTATTATGATTGAAACCGTGTTAAGGGCATATGGACATTAGGATGCTATAACTAAAGATGAGGTTGATGAGAAGAAGAATTATACCACTAAAGGTATAATTTATCAAACTCTTCCGGAGAATGTTCTTTTGCTGGTTGCTAAACACAAGAATGTGAAAGATGTTTGGGAATCAATTCGGGTTCGCTATATAGGAACCGAACGAGTGCAAAAAGCAAGGTTGCAAACTTTAAGAAACGAATTGGAGATGTTAAAGATGAAAGACAATGAATCAATCAATGACTTTTTGGGTAAGATAAGTGGTATTGTTGCTAAATTTAAAAGTCTTGGTTCATGTCTTGACGAGGAGGTGATTGTGAGAAAGTTTCTCAATTCTGTTCCAAAGAAGTACTCACCAATTGTAGCTCCCATTGAACAATATTCGGACCTAGCAAGTATGCCATTTGAAGAAGCGATTGGAAGGGTGAAAGCTTATGAAGAAAGGCTTCAAAGTCATGAAGCAAAGGATGAGGAACAAGGCCAACTCTTGATGGTCAATGAACAAAAGTATGGTGAAAGTAATGGAAGAGGAAGAGGCCGTGGGAGGAACAATGAAAGAGGTGGAAGAGGCCGAGGTAAAGGCTTGGGTCGAGGTGACAAGAGTGGAATTCGATGTTTTGATTGTGGAACTTTTGGGCATTTTAGTTATGAATGCACCAAATGGAAAGATAAAGATAAAGAGGCCAATTTGATCCAAGAAGAAAAACCGACCCTACTTTGAAGAAATGGGTAGACGTCAAGATTATGGGGGTGAATGTTGGGTAATCTTGACGGGTCAAGTCGGGTCACGAACCGGGTCGGTTTATGGGTTGTTTTTATTTATTACTATTTTAATTTGAATAGCTTAGTAGTAGAATTGGTATGTCTTTGACCGAATCTTTGGTTGTGTTTGGTAACGTGCACGAGTAGTATATCATGTATTAGGTAGTTTAATAATGTGTGGACTCCATGATCCCACGTGATGTAAGTTATTTATAGGTTGCTTTGTTTAATGTTTAAGTAGTGAAGTACTTGTCCTTTTCCAAATATATGCAGTTTCTTTTCTTTGTTATTCAACAAAATCACAAAACTCATAAAAAAGTTAGTTTTACAATTGAAGAAGAGAAGACCTGGTACCAACAATATATTCTCGATTTTATTGTTCACGTAGTTTTTTTTGTATAATTGTAAAATTCATACGAAGTTAAATACAATGTTCTGTGTTTGATGACTAGAAGTCATCATTAGTTTAAAAACTGCAATTATCAGTAGAGCTTCTATGAATTTTCATCGGATAGGACCTACTTCTGATAATATTCAAGAATTCACAATTAACCATAAAATGTTTAAATTATGCACAATTACACACAAATATAAGGAATTGAACAACTTATGAGCACTATCTTCTAAAAGCTAAAGATTTTTGTGTAATTTATAGGAAAATTATACCAATGAATATTGATGATGATTAGGTATTCAAAAATAACAAAATGTTGAGAATTCTCCAACGGCCTCAAAGCTCCAGTAGACGGTGGTTCATCACCAAACGCATTGTAATAGGCAACACCTGAAAGTTGAGAATCCTCCAATGGCCTCACAGCTCTAGTAGACGGTGGTTCGTTACAAGACGCATTGTAATCGCCAAGGCCGGAAAGTTGAGAACTTTTAACGGCTTCACATCAGCATAGACATTGGCTTATCACCAGACGCATTGTAACCCCGGACGCCAGAAATTGAGAGATCTCTAAGAGCCTCACGGCTACAAAAGACGGTGGTTCATCATTAAGTGTCTTCTCCTGCAAAGAAGTAGCTAGTTCTTGGTAGCCAGGAGTCATTTTAATTAATTTGCAGATATTGGATCTTGACACTATACAAAAAGAAGCAAATGGGGCGGGTTAAATGGTCATAAGGGGCGCTTTTTAGCCAGCCCCATATGGCTACGCATCTTATGATATTTAATCATACGGGGTGGTTGCATAAGGGGCGGTTTTTGAACCCCCCCTTATGTACATCAATAAGGGGCGATTTTTGAACCCCCTTATGTACATCAAAAGAGGCAGCTATAAAACTCCCCCCTTATGTTTAAATGATGGAAAAAAAATATTTTTATTATTTAATATCTAGAAATAATTACGTGTGCAAACCACTCAATCAACCAAAAATTATCACATTGCATATCAAATGTTTCATATATTAAAGTATCATACGTTGTGTAGCAAACTTTCAAAATCAATTCAATATACGCCATCTAGACATAAAGCACGTATATACATATACACATAGACATATATGTATACAAAATCAATTCAATATTTGCAAGATTATATGCATTTACACGCATAAGCCCAAGAACACACACCAACTACAAACTGAATTATCCAACCATAAAGAGACATGATGATTACAACAATAACAATAATACAAACACACATAAGACGAATTATAAAAGAACATACCGAAGATTAGGAACTATTCTGGATGTGTGCTTTGAGAGATCAACTGGTTGACTACCCTCCAACACTTGATCAGCCATCAACCCTTTTATCCCCAATTACACCTCAAATCTTCAACTAAAAACAAAAACCCATGTAAGAATCTTAAGAACCCAACTTACTAAAGTATAATTTCATCATTTTACAACAACTTTGATTATAGATCTATAAAATCAATAAAAGTTAGGTCTCCTAAATCACATCAAATAACTTAACATCTCCAAAATCAACACATCACTCGCCCCTAGAGGGGGATCTTGTGAATAATGAGGGGGTGTGAGAGAAATGAGAAGCTGCTGAAGATGTGGTGAAGGATATTAGGTCGTAGGGTTTCATGGTGTTTATAAGGTTTGAAACCACCCAATTTGTACTCATTTAAATTTTGAAAAGGCTATAAAGAGCGGTTTAACATAAGTAGCGGTTTCGCCCTAAATCCTAAACCCTAAAACCGCCCCTAAAGGTAACATAAGTGGTGGTTTCGCCCAATTTATACTCATTTAAATTTTAAGAAAGCTATAAGGGGCGGTCCAAAACTGCCCCTACATAAGAGGCGGTCATAATACCTGCCCATAAAGTTAACATAAGTGGGGTTTCACCCAATTTGTACTTATTTAAATTTTGAGAAAACTATAAGGGGCAGTCGAAAACCGCCCCTAAAGGTAACATAAGGGGCGGTCATAATACCGGCCCCTATAGGTAACATAAGGGGCGGTCATAATACCCGCCCCTAAAGATAACATAAGTGATGGTTTCGTTCAATTTGTAATCATTTAAATTTTGAGAAGGCTATAAGTTGAGGTTTTTTAGACCACCCGCCTTTTCAAAAAAATAGGTTCACAACTTATATAACTTTTTGTACAAGTGTGAACTTCACAATATATAGACTGGAAAATAAAATTATCTTTAATTAAATTACAACATCAATTTTTTTTTTGCTGACAACTCTATGGCAACAACTTGTCGTCGGGATTGACCTCTATGGCGACTAGGGTTTTGGCGATAACTAAAAATTGACTATTGTGATACGGCTGTGTCGACTAAGTCTATGGCGACGACATGTCTTTATCATAGCCTATCGCGACGACAAATGTCGTCGCCATAACCTATGGCGGCGACAAATCGACCCTATCGCAATGACAAATATCTTCGCTATAGCCCTTATTTATTGTAGTGAGACACATGTTTAAAACTTGAGTTAAATAGAAAAACAATATTATGATTGTTTGTAATAAAATCTATGAAATATTAATCATTTTCAATCTCAAACAAAGTTAAGTTTTTAATTTATATTTTTAGTAAATGATAACCTGTAAACTATAAAAAAGTAAATTAAAAAAACATATATATATATATATATATATATATATATATAAATAAAACATAACACAAGAACACAATTATATAATGAAAGTTATAAATTGAATAAAATATATTATATATATTAAATGTAAAACTTAAATAAGAAGATAATTACGATTTAGATTATGCAAATTAATATGATGCGGGCATACATAATTGTGACACGAGACGCAATCATTTACTTATTAACAGAAATATATTTTTATAATAATAGTGGAATTGTCCTCGCATTGCGGCTGTACGGCTGTTGCACGATTTTTTGATTTTAGTCAGTATCGGCTCAGTGCTCGGTGCATTATAACGTAAATTATAAAATCAAAATATAATTATTGAAAAATTTGAATAAAAGAAAACAATTACGTACATTACAAAAGTCATTAAGACAACTATATTATCTCAACAAGATTAGTTAAAACATAGGTGGTATTTATGGTCGAAAATCACTTAAAACCTAGATTTTAGGGGGGTTCTTTTTATGAATGTAGCTTAGAGTTTTATGATAATCAAAGGCATCTTTCGGTGGTAATTTGCACAAACCAGAGAAAGTTAATGGAGAAATTGTCACCGCAAATGACCATCTTGATTGTTATTAAGCTGTTAACAACCGACAAGGGAAAAATAAAAAGTGATTAGTGCTCTATCGCAATGAATGAACGGCGTTTAAAGTAAATGGCAGTTTTGTTTGGTCACGTGTATATGCTTTAGCATTAATATTTTAAGCATCATATGTTATACTTTATTATAAGGGTATAAATGAAATAAAATAGTTACTTTTTAAAATTTAAGCATGACTTTTCATATAGGTGTCTTAATTCATATGTAAATTATCATTATATCCTTCTTTTACTTTTATTCTAAAAGATATAGATAAATATTAAAATTATTAAACTCATAACATGCCCCTAGAAAAATATTAGTATTATAATTATTATAAATATGAAGATATATACAAGTTATATACTTAAATATTTCAATAAAATACTATTTAATTTAAATAGTATTTAGTTATAAAAATATAATTAGTAATATAAAATTTAAATAAAATAAAATTAAATGAAGTGAATTAAATAATATCATATTATTAAATAATGTATTAATAATGTTTATTAAATACATGAAAGAGATAAGGACATAAATGTCAAAGTATATAAAATTTAATGGATAAATTTACCATATTGCCCATAAAGTTTCTTAAAATCTTAATGAATTCCCTATTCTACCTCTTTTAAATATTTTGCACTTCTTTGTACATGTTGCTTCAAAATTTGTATGATTAATAAAATTACATCTCTGTTCAAAGATATGTATTATATTTAGAGTTAATTAGATAGATAGTGCTTGTGGTTTGATGAAAATAACATGTTTGAGTACTAACTTTTCTGAATAACAAGTTTGGGTTTTATACGTTAATTTTGTAACAAGTTTCGGTATTAAGACTAACTTTCGTTAACTTTTCTGTTAAATTCCAGTAAAATGACCATAGTACCCTTATAAAAATAAATGGACCTGTAGTGTAATTAACTATATTTTAGTTAGAGGTACCATTTGTGTTACGCAGAGAAAGAGACCATTTGCGGGACAAACATGATTAACCGGCCACACCCACCGGTGGCAACCATTTAAAACTACCACACCATCGTCATTTAAAATCGTCCCAAACACCACACCATATCCAGCCGAACATGAACAACCAGCTACCGCCACAGTCGACAACCACCCCCGCACCAACGCCAACAACCACCCTCATTGTCCACCACCGCCGACAACCAACCCAACTTTTTACCACCACCGTTATGTCATCTCCCCATCCTTTTGCCGCTGCCAATCACACGACTTGAAATCATTAAAACCTATGTCACACCATCACTTGAACCACCCCCCTTGTCCACCACCACTGACAACAACCCTCATCATCTTATCTTCTCCTTCTTCGTTTAACAAATACAAAACCCCATTACATAAACCTAGATCTGAAAAACGCTTTATTATGGTCGAAAAAAGAGGGGGTGGGAGAACTTGACCGGAAAGAGTAGAGGACGCTACAAGGAAAAGAGTTACCGGATCGTGAGAGGTTGTCGTCGGTGATGATGATATGAATAGGAGGATACCGGCAATGATTTTGTATCGTCGATTTGATTGATTTTACACCCAAATTGATATATTTTACTATGTTTTCCATTAACAAACTCGATTTTCAAGTTTCGTCGGTGATGATGATATGAATAGGAGGATACCGGCAATGATTTTGTATCGTCGATTTGATTGATTTTACACCCAAATTGATATATTTTACTATGTTTTCCATTAACAAACTCGATTTTCAAGTTTAAGTTTTGATTTAGAGAGGTGGTGACGCCAAAGGTGGTGTCTCTTGTGTTGGTTAATCGGAGGGCCGGAGGGGTAGGACGAAGAAGAAGGAAGGTTAGGTAGTGGTCATTTTGGCTTTTTCTATTTAAGTTTGTTTTTATTTTTAATATGACATAAGTAGCCCCTCAAGTTTAAGGTTGTGAGACGTGATTAAGTTACAAAAATAGTATTTTAAAGGGTACTTTAGTCATTTCACCCAAATTTAACAAATTAGCTAACGGAAGTTACTTTTAATACCTAAACTCGTTACAAAATTAAAATTATAAAACCCAAACTTGTTACTCAGAAAAGTTAGTACCTAAAACTGTTATTTTCACCAAACCAAAAGGACTATCTATGTAATTAACTCTTATATTTATATAGTAGTATAGATATAAGTATTTAAATAAAATAATACTTAATTTAAATAGTATTTAGTTATAAAAATTTGATTAATAACTATAAATTTAAATGTCAATTTATATTATTATAAATAAAATAAAATTTAATGAAGTGAATTAAATCATATCATATTATTAAATAATGTATTAATAATATGTATTAAATAATACAATAATTATAATAGTTAATTAAATGGGGGCAAAAGTGAAGCTATTGCATAAATCACTTCTACTGTATGTTTAAAACGTTGTATAGGTGTTTTACACTTTAAATAAAATTACCATCTTATTCTTCTAATATGTATTATATAGTAGTATACATGTATAAACACATATTTTTCTCTTATCACTTTTAAAATGTAATGTCTTATAACTTCCTAAATATATAGTTGCAAGATGTTTATTTTATTTGTGGTTTGATTTGAACTTTATTCATATCGAGTTATTAGCTCGAGCAACTTTAAAAATCTAATGTTTTATAAATTCCGAATATAACATTGTAATTTGTTTATTTTTATCTACGTTTCAATATAAATTTTATTAAAAAACAAGACCAAGTCATATATAAATTTTATTTAGAACAAGTGGTGCTTGAAATAATTTATTTTCTGCACATATCGAATTCCGACACAACATGGACAAAATTTTACAGGTACAATTAGAAAGTTCCTACATAAAAGTAAAATATATTTCTTTAAGTCTATAAAAATAAATGGGTTAAGTGGGTTAGCCCGCGATCTCGTCAAGTCAATACTAACACAACCCTTTTAACTGAAATCGTCGGGACCTCAACCTAAAATCGACCTTAGCTTGTTTTGCCTAAACCCTAGCATGCTATACTATGTTCATGTCATGTCAAAAATGTATACCGAAAACTTGTTTTCTCGTTTTATTCCAATAACTTTTTTTTATATTGTTTTCTTGACACATTTGACATGTTATTCGATTGGAAAAAGAAAAGCATTGGCCTATTGTTTTTCTAATGTATTCTTTCTATTGGAACAAAACCAGTAAGTTCAGCCCAAATTTTTTTGTTTTTTTAGTATGGCTGACAATTCATGATATGTTTTTATATGATATGTTTATATATGACACGTTTATAATATGATTAAATTTGTTTTAATAAAAACACATTATTTAATTTGTTACCTTTTTAAAAATAATCAAAATTAGGAGGCTACACTCCATCATTTCTTCTTCTTGGTCCATAAAACATATAAAAAATAATTTTTGATATACTATAAAGTAGTTAAACAAGTCGTTTTCATGTTTAATACTATCATACTGTGTTAATCGCTTCATCTCTAACATGTTAAACATAATAAAACTTGTTTGTCAGTCATAGTTTTGAGCCTTAGAATCTAGCATACACATGTTGCATGGTGTGTAGAAAACCGAAACACGAACAGGGGCTTGTTTATGGTTGTTCTTGTAACTTTAATTAATCAGGCAAACTAACGGACATAAACAATTAAATAAACAAAATTTTGGTTCAGGTTCTTTTGTTAATTAAATGAATGTGTTCATGTTCTTTAGTTAATATTGTAGCTGAACTAGAGGTGAGCAAAAATACCAGTTTGCAAACCGGTTCGGATGAAAAACCGAAACCAGTTTTGGGCCCAAACCGGTTCCAACCTGGCCCAACCAGGCGGTTTTTGGGCGGTTCGTACATATGATCAAGCAAACCGGTTTCTAAACCGGTTCGGTTTAAAACCGGTTCACAACCCGGTAGCCCAAACTGGTTTTCAAACCGGTTTAAAAAATATAACCGTTGGGTAACGCCTATATAGCCGTTTTTTGGCCGTTTAGTGTCCTTTTTGACCGTTTTTTGATGTTTTTTTACCATTATACCCCCATTAGGTTAGTATATATATGTATTCAATGTTTTGGTTGAATCATAACAACTTAAAATGCTCTCTACTCACAAAAATCGTAAAAACGCTCAATACTTTCGTTGTAGAAAAAACTCTCTCAAAAATCTCTCAAATGGCTTCATTAAGTGCTTAATTATCCTTTGGTTGTGATACGTCTTCAATCAACATGGTGGTAGCAATCCTTTCTACGAATAGGAACCCCGAAATATGGTGCAATTACGATTTATGTCAAATGGCTAGCGGTCCGAGCAAGGCTCGTAGCAAGTTTTGCCATAAGTTTTTCAATAAAGATGCAAACACAACGTTGAAAAACCAAATTTCGGATATGATACCCCCAATGAAAGAAAAATTTAAAAAGTATTTTAAAAAAATGCATCCGGATATTACATGTGCCGTTGCATAAACCCTTGTTTAAATTTGTCGGGGTTTGAAACTTTACTTAATAAAATTACTTCTAATTTGGATTTAGAAGAAAAAAACTCATTTTATGGTCAAACTTTAAAAGCTATTTTTAACCAACAATTAGAAAAAATGTTTAATGTTTATTTATTAAAATATGGTGAAACATCACATATCCATGAGTCATTGAGGCATGCGGCACATGCCGAAAGTTCAAATGATCCAATGTTTGATTTATATAATACTTTAAGTGATGAATGTAATAAACGCCAACGTGGTAACGCTCCGAGTAGTGAACTCGGGAGGTATGGTGGAACAAACTTTTTATCCACCATGAGTCCATAAGATTTTAAAAATTTTGACTTGTTGGCTAGGTGAAAAGGTAAGTAAGATCAATTTCCCATTCTATCCACCATGGCCCGAGATTTACTAACCGTCCAAGCTTCCACGATAGCTTCGGAATCTGCTTTTTCTGTTAGTGACAGGGTTATATCGATAAGACGAACTCGACTCACTCCCCAAGCGGTTGAAATGTCAATTTGCTTGAAAGATTATTTGGATGCCGCGGAAAGAGTACAAGACAAATGCTCATTTGAGGGGGAATTGGAATACTAAGCAGAATTATACGAGTACGAGTTAGAGAGCGGATTGACACCCGGAATGACCGATGATGAAGCGGCATATGATGAGTACATTCGTAACACCTTCGGTTCTAGTTGCGAAGAATAAACGTACAAGTATGCAACGAACGAAAGGAGAACGACTAGTCGACTATGCTAAATGTTTAGTTTTTAAAAAACTATTATTTAAACTTCTATGTTGTTTAAATTGTTTATACGTTTTATATATTATATATTTCACTTTCATTATATATCTCACTTTGAGATGTTAAGTTATATTGAATTATTGATTAACAAATAACAAGTAACGTATGATATAATAATTTAACATTAAACAAAATAATGATATTAATAACAATAATAAAAACAACCATCACCACCATGATATTAATAACAATATTAATAAAAAATTAAATTAATATAAATATGATTTAATTAATATAAATATGATTGTATATTTTAACAAAAATTTTAACTTTTCTTTAATTAATATAAATATAATTATATATTTAAATAAAAAATCTTTCATATCTTGCAATTAGTTATGAATAACCAAAAAAAAAAAAAAAACCAAACCGATTTGGGCCCAAACTGGTTTTCAAACCGGCCCAAACCGGTTTTATAAGTCTGGGTTTTTGAGGCTAGAAACCAGTTTATAACCTGAACCGGTTTGGGGCCAAACCGGTTTTGACTTGAGTTGACCAACCAGGTTTCGGTTTGGACCCCAAACCGGTTTGGAATAAAACCCGGTTTGTACACCACTAAGCTGAACAACATTGGTTACTAGAGGTAGAAAATTTTGCATGTTAAATGGTTGAAATCTGTATCATTGTAATTTCTAGTTATGTCAAAAACAAACCATCTAGAAAAACTACATGTTGGGTAAACCAAAGTCAAGACTCAAGACGACACATTAAATTTTTTTTGTTTACTTTTGAATCTCATAATAATCGGTGTATTAAGTATAAACTATAATATTAAAGTTATAATTTTCTATTTACTTTTAAGTCTCATAATAATAATGGATGTTTAAATTAGTCAATTTGAGCTTTATTTTACTTTGAGATTAAAAAAAAGAAAATTTTAGTGGGTCGAATAGGATTGAGTTATTGGTTGAAAGCCTTGAAATGGTTTAATCTCAAGTGGGTAGGCTTTTTTTATAAGAATGGGCCAAATGGGTTTGAATTGGGTTGCGGCGTGCGCTGGTCTAGAGTCTAGACCAAGAATCATACGAATTTATCAATTTAATGATATAATGAAAGCTAATTTATTATCTTAACATCATTTAATAATTGAAATGTATGGACCATTAAATGTTTAGTAAACGAATCAAGTCATGAGTATACGTTGAACATGAATACTTTTGAATAGTGCTAGAAATTTTAAATGGCAACCTGACCTGCCCAACTTGAGTAATCCAAGAGGCCAAGACCGACCATCCTTTAATCAAACAATTGGATATAAGAGTACGCCTAACTTTATTAATCTATCACCAGTTTAAGGTATTACAAAACCAAGGATGTATAACGTTTTCGAATCTCGACCATCTATATACCCAAGTCTCACCTCCATACTCGCACCCTAACCAAGTTGATCCGCTCTTCTTCTCAAACTCGACCTCATTCCTGATCAATTAACCCATGTCCTTCCCCCTCATACTCAAAATTCAAATACAACATATCATATTATGAAATATATTTGTTAACTTCTCCACAACCCATTACCCACCCCATGCCTACTAGCCATCACCTTTGGCAAGAAGCAATGGATGTTGAGTTTAATTGATACTTTTTTTACAAATATGGTACATGGAAACTTATACCAGAAATCTACACAAGTTGCAATTGGCTATCATGAGATTTTTTTTTTACCGGCAAACACACACTCTATACCTTACACATAATGCTGTTGAGATCATCACACGTGCATTATACAGGATTTAAATTTCAAACCCACAACTTTTAGTTAGTGAGTACACAATCTTCCCACCAAAGCTAACAAAAGTATTTATCCGAACAATAGACATAATTAACACGCATGAGTTTAAAAAAGCTGATGGTATTCTAGCAGAAATGTTGGGTTGGTATATCCTTAACACTATATTATCTCTTTGTTATCATTGGAATAGTACGTTCGTTACCTCGGTATGCATGATCAGTCATCGGTGATATCAATAGATTAAATATTTTCTCATTATTAGTTATCGATTATATATGTATAGAATTTTAACCTTAGAAATTGTCCTTTTGTTGTAGTGATCGAATCATATTGCACTGTCAATATCCCACGTTTGAAGCCAAGTCTTCCGGTACTATATTAATATCGTGGCAGAGTTTTTGAAAGAAAGTTAATTTAGTACCAACCATTCACTGTTACAATGGACATCATGTCACCCTCTCTAATCATACATTCATACCATACCAAATATTCCGAAAAAAATTCCAATATGCAATGGGGCCCCAATACATTCATCATACTTGTAGATTGCTCCAAAATATAACTTCTCCCACAAAATTGGTGAGCCCACTATTATTAAAAAATTAATTTTACTCTCGCATGGGAGCATGTTCACTACAAGGGATACGTTTAGTTACAGTACCCTACTTGTATTATTGCTCTTACTAATTTCTTCTCTCTTCATACGATAAAAACCATTGATGAAATTAGGCTTCTATAATCCGTTGCATTTTGCCACAACTTTTATGTTTTGATTTGAAGAAAATAGAATTTATATGGCTTTATTGAGCTTTGATCATATAGACTGTTCTACCCATTCGACACCAAGTGGACGATCACAAAAATGGCCTCGTTCTAGTTTATGCACATGATTTCTCAGCGCCAAAACGCTTTTGAAGTGATTCGTTGGATTTGAACTTCATTTTGGTCCAACCTTCATATAAAATGTCACGCAGTGGTAAGCATCTGATTGTTGTCTCACAACTCACGTTCAAATCTTGCTTTTACTGCTTTCATGTAATGACTTTGGTGGGTCATATGTGTAGCGCAACTGCGCAAGCTCTGGTTTACTTACTAAGATAAACTTTTCGGCATCTTACAAGTGTGCTGGTTCCCAAAACAAATAAAAATAGAGGTGTAAATAAGAGAATATTGGATCCACTAGGAATATTCCAAAGAACATGCATGTTATTAGGAATCAATAAACCGTAGAATGGTTGCCACACAAAGATAGAAATTGTGCTATAGTGTGACCTTTAACGTCCACACGAGTGACTATTGAAACAGCCGATCATGTGGTATGGCATCGGACGGTATACCTTATGCAGATTGAAACTAGACGAGAGTATTAATGATGGCAATATGGAAAGTGCATGATGTATTTAGTGGAACTTTTGGGGATCATATCACTTAGGGTATAGATTATGAAGTATGCGGTTGTCACCAATATTTGCATCAGTACAAATCTACTGATATTAACATCACAAATTGACATAAAACATCTATAGACCCCTACACAAAGCTCCTGATCTTTGTTCCAACAAATTAAAGCTGACATCAGAAGGTAGCATTAATGTTTGTGTATACATATGATCAGTGGCGGAGCTTGAACCAAAGCTGCGGGGGGGGGGGGGCGAAAGTAAACTATTTTAGGGGGGGCGGACTCTATATGCATTAAAAAATTTCCACTACCGGACCGAAAATTTATACTATCGAACCGAAAAATTACACTACTGACAAAAAAAGAGAGGGGGGAGAAGCTTCGCCATTGCATATGATGATATTTAATATAGTGGCTAAACTGTAGTAATAGTGAACTTAGTAGAAACTACTAGAAATGTAGATCGCACTTTATAGCCATCATGTATCAGATATCATGTTGATGAGTTCAAGCTACATGATATATGTAGTTATGGGGTCTCACATGTCTGAACTTGCATCCATGATGCATGTGTCTTCCATTGTCACTGTAGGTAATTTTGACGGGTCATGGGTCATAATATTGGGGCTTCGTATTTGGGTTAATCTTGGCGGGTCATGGGTCATAGTATTGCGGCTTCGTATTTGGGTTAACGGGTCAAATGGGTTGGGGCAAAAGTTTATTTTTATCACATTTATTTTATGTTTTATTGATTGAGTCACAACAATGGGTCTCGAACATGGGCATGTTTACTGATTTGTAGGACAGTAGAAGTCGTTTTTCCTTAGTTTTCTAGTCACGTTGTATGTGGTGGAGAGTCCAGGCTGGTTCTATTTGGAGTGTATAAGTCTCAATTGAAGGTGTGGTCTTGTTCTAGTTCTCAATTAATAAACAAAAGAGTCTAACATCATGTATGATTGTATGAATTTGTGAGAGTCTGATAACCAACAGAAAATAGTAACTTTGTCACTCTTTAACATCAATCAACAAGAGAAAGGTATCGTGATGCAAATACGTACTATGAAACTAGGTTCGTCGTGATTGGAACAACATAGAGTGATCCGTGAAAAACAATAATATGGTGGAATTTCTTGAACTGAGATGCCAAATATAGATATTAACTTTATAAGGGAATCTATTAACTATAATAAAATAAAGTTTTTACATTAAACGTGTCAACATATTAAGCGTTTTCATTTTTATTTTTCCGTCTATCTCTCTCCTAATTAATGATTTTAGTATATATATTAACTAGTTTTAGTAAACCCGTGTATTACACGGGTTAAAAAATAAAATATTAAATAAAATAAAAAAATTTATTAAATATTAAACGATATTCTAAAATAAAATATGATTAAAATTACGTATGAATAAGGACTATAAGTAATAAAATAATGATATTAACTCTTTAATTTTTTGTTTTTAAACTATTTTTTTCAAAAAAAGAAAAATATTTTGTTTCAAAATAAACCATTTTAAAAAATATATATTTTAAAATTCCTTATATAGCTCCAAATTTTAATTATTTTTAGTTTATAAAAATTTTTCTTTTTAAAAATATAAATTTTAAAATATTTCGTATCTTTAAAAAAGTTTAATGTTTTAAAAAAATTTGTTATGTTATAAAAATTTATTTCTTTGAAAATAACATTTAAAAAATATCTTTTTTAAATTTATTAAAAAAATATTCAATCTAAATAAAATAAAATAATATTATTAGTAAATAATGTAATTATTTAATATGAGAGATTAGCAGAAAAATTTTAGTGAAACAGAATGTGGTGATACCAGTGTCGCTCTTAGTTACTCATTTATTAGAGTAAAAAGATTTCTATAAATAACATTAATAAAAAAATATCTTTCCTAATTTATTAAAAACTTATTTGTAATTTAAAAAAGAATTAAAATTATTTAATATTTCTTAATTTAGGTAATTATTTAAGAGGAGAGAGAAGCGGGAAAAACAAATTTAGAAAGTCTAGGAATGTGCCAAGTGTCCCCCAAAGTTACTCTTTTAGTATTATATATAGATATAGATTATATTTTTAAACAAGTGGCATTGTAATTGAATAAAGCTTTAGTCAATCCGTATTATATTTATTTAATCCGTATATTACACGGGGACTAACTCTTTGGTCATTGTAATCGAATAAAGCTTGCAAAAATATGAATAAGTGTGCAAGAAATGGCAATAAAAAAAAACCCTGAAAACTTTTTTTATTGGTGCTATATTACCGAGATTAACATAAACAGCTTAATCCAATTAATATACACATAATGCCAAATGATTTACAACCCATACAAACCTAAATTTCATTGTAATAAATGATCTCAAATTATAGTAATCTATTGAACACACTACATGAAATGCAAATACTAATACTAATGGGAGTTTGAAATCAAGTCATGTAGAAGTAGCTGTCCGACAATTAACACTAATTGAACCTTAGAAAAAAAAAATAAAGATATAACATGAATTAATCAAAAACAAATCTCCAATTATAGATCCCATCATTAGAGCCATCAAATGCTATATTGGGGATACAAGAACAAGTAACTTCATTACAAACAAAAAGCATACGTTGGCAAACTCCAATCACATATCAATTGGAGATAATCCAGTTGGTTTTGAGATGAAAAACAAAAAGGTAGTTTTTTTTTTTTTTTTCATACAATTAGAAACTTAAATAAAGTGCATTAGAAAATTGACTATTTTAATTCTAACAAACATATTATATATTATATTACCAGCGGTGAGTGTAACCGCTGGTAGAATTCATCTGGTCCGTTGAAACATGTTGAAATCAAATATTGACCGTTTAAATTCAACGGTTACAGCGGTTACGGGTTGGTTTTCGGCGTTCCATCCATGTCGCCTTTATCATCGGGAAGCATTGCAGCAGTTCTCCCGGGTTAGACACAATCTCCCCTCTGCACGTCGTCGTAATCACGCCTATAAAAACCACTCCCTCATTTCTCTATGAGTCGGCAACAATTTTCCTTCTATTTTTGATTTGGTCAACGAGAAATAGTAAAGGTGTGCGAGGCGGTTCTCTTTTTGATTTAGTTTCCACATCGCCACCAGAGAGAGATATTCAGGTATGATATCTTGCTTTTCTCATCTTCTTTTCTCGAGCTCTGTGAACTATTTCTCAAATTGATTTTCACCTATAGATTTGGGTTACAAATCCGGTTTAATCAAAGCGGCAACATATTCTCAATCGATTCTACCATTTTATTCGGTATCAGCATCAAGTTTAATCGCAATGCAAAGTTATCTATCACTCTCATTATTCATTTTCGAGAAGTGCCCTTAATTAGTCCATCTTATCATTTATAACCAATCGATCTGAGCAAAAATGTATATATATTTTAAAGCTTCTTAGGTCTACAACAAAGGTGGTGATGGATTTAATTCCAGAGTGATTAGGCATTTGGAAGAGATGCCATCAAAACTTAGGCCGAAGAATATGGTTTTCTGTTTTCCTTCAATTGTACAGCACAAAATGATCAAGAATCAATTGTGTTTTTGTTGTTGATATTGATACTAAGTGTGTGTACTAGGTTATCTACTTTGCATATATTTTGCAAATAATTGAACGAATCCACAAAATAGCACCAGCAAAGAGACTAGGGGAGAGCTTTGATTCAATCAAACTCTCGATCATTTCTCCCCTGTTACATGAATTCTTATTCTCATAATATAGTATGTGATTAATTTTGTGCTTCAATTGCTTATAATTTTTGGTGAAGTTGTTAATTTAGATCTTCTAAAAGATTGGTGTTGTCTTTAACTTTTATTCATGGATTCTCTATTGGTAAATATGGCTTTAGTATGGTGCGAGGAAAATAAAATCTTAGACATACTTATGGGGTTTTTTATGTTTGCATATCAAAACCGTATATTTGAGGTTGTTTGAGTTTTGCTTATCAAAGCTAACATCATACTTATTTTTGCAGAGAATATGAGATTTTAAATGCAAGACTTGTTGGGTTGTTTGGGATTGCTTTACTCTCCACCTACCTGATTACTCCTTTAGTATTTTTGTTGATTCTCTAGATAGGTAAATCAAGTTGTGATTGATGTTATTTATCGATGGCATGTAACATTTGTATTTCTTCTGTAATTTTCAATTAGCATTTATTTACTAATAGAACCATAATGTGACATTTGCTTTCCCAACTTAGTTCTTGTGTGCATCTTCACATTTGCTGTGACATTATGAAGAAACCTAAAAGCCTTATAAATTAATTATTAGAGATGACAAAATTTTATCTTCAAAAGTTGCGCAGCAAGCAGATGATAACCACACTATGTGATTTTAAAAGTAAGCTTCTATCATTATTCCTTATTTATAACATTCTAAGGGTTTCTTTGTGTGTTTTTTTCTCATGCTTCCAGATTGTTTAGTTTTTTAGCATCTTAAGGTTTTTCTTATGTTTATTTTCTCCATGTTTTTTTCGCTAGTTGCTAATATGCTTACTTTTTCGTGTGAGGTTATAATTTGCAGGCAGATTCCATATTCATTCTTAACGATCTAATGCCAAACAACCATTCCATCCATGTTTAGCGGTAAGAGGAACAATTCCAACACTATTACACAAACATATCATACCGGCCATTAAACCCACCGCCTAATAATATTTTAATCTCTCAAAATTAACTCACTAAATCATAAATCCATCACTTTAGAACTCTAAAATACTGATCAATTGAACCCCTAACTGTGAAAATTAAACTTACCAGACACCTTAGGTTTTGTTTGCATTTCAAACAAGCAAAAAATAAAGCAAATTTTACAACTAGTAATGAATTCAATCAAATGAGCATGTGTAGAGCATATCTTGAACACAAGCATCATTGAATTATTTTGCTGGAGAGATGAAAATGAAGAAAATTATGATTTTTCTTACAATTTGAAGATAGAGAAAGGGATAAAAGAAAGTAGGCTGGGAATACTCTTAAGGAAATGTAATATGGTCTTAATGCGTCGCAAGTAATAAAGCTTGTGGAGTATTGATCTTGAGGTGGGTGTTCGATCCTCTTTTCGTACTAGTTTTCATATGGATTTTAAATATATATTTTCTTTCTCTTCTTATCCAAATTTTGCATTGGACCTACTGAATATGTTTGTTTATTTACTTGTTTCTTATCCAAGTTTTGAAATGAATCATGTCTAACTATTTTTCTCTCTTTTGAATATAAATTTTATTTTTTTATAGTCATGGTAATTTTGATCAAATCACATAAATTTTAATTAAATAAGACGACATAGAGAATTTGAGTGAACTATTAATAAATGCCAAACCACAGTGTTAAAATGGCGAAAAATAGTAATTTGAATTGAAATGATAAAAGTGATCAAACAGCAAAGACAAAATAAATCTTTAACTTTATTTATAATTTATAAAAATTATAAATAATGAGTCAGCGATTTGCTTGATGACAAAATCACAACGTGTTAAAAGTGTCCAAAATGAAGACAAGGTAAATGGGAATCGATGTTCAAATTAGTGTGTTTAAAATTAAAGATCTATAAAAAAAATTAAATAAAAACATGTCCTTAACGGATAATCAAACTTTGAAATTATTTAAAGGTAAGAAGCTTAACATGTTTGGCACACATTTAAGCAAAATTCTCTAAACTCGGGTATCTAAGTTGTTTCAACAACTAATAGCAACTCCAACACTGGTTTCGATTGGCCGAATGCAGCTAATGGTGTCTAAAATCGGACACCACCATTGGAGCTATCATCAATTTGCATGCTTTGTTGCAACCATCCGTTCTCCTGGAAGGGAAGGATGGGTTAAAACTTAAAAGAGGGCCCTCTCTCACATCTCTATCACACACATATATAATATTATTTTATTTTAAGGTATGTATTGTTAAAGTAAAAATAGATGTTTATAGATAATGGATGAAAATTTGATAGAATAGCTAATGTGGTAAAGTTTATAAGTGTTTGTTTCTCCTATACCAGAGAAGCTTTAACTATTACGTTTGTCATTTCTCTAACTTTTTTACTATTGTGCTCATTTAGTTATAACTTACCATGAGACAAGATCTATTTTATATGTATCCTTTCATAATGCATTCTAATTTATATTTTTTTTGTCATGAAAGTATTTCTCAACAAATTTGATTAGAATAACAAGCACATTTGTTTTTTTTTTTTTTTTTTTTTTTTTAACACCGTCATTTTATTGAATAAATATAAGGATCTAGCAAGAAGCTAGACAATACAAGAGTGAGGAATTCTTTTCAAAGAGAAAGGTTTACACTATACATCAAGACTTTCCTTCTAAATCTAATATTTTCCCTCAATTCTTGGATTACATAGATGAAAGTAGCTTGGTCTTATACAAAATTATGAGCATCAGCGATGGTTGATTCTTGTGTTTCTTGACTTCTATAAACACCAAAGCGTGATCGTAAAGATAGCATGAAAGGCATTCCCTTTAAGCATCGGAAGATGACCAAGAATTATGAATATTTAGAACTTCCTCCACCAAAATAAATAAATCCTTTGGAGCTTTATACCATTGGAACACCACTTCCCAAACTCTACGGGTATCTGACAACAAATAAGAAGATGGCATGCATCTTCATCTACAACATAAACATCACATCTTGGGTCCAGATTAATACCGCAAGTCACGAGAGCATCTTAGAGGGAATGCGGTTCATGGTGACTCTCCATGCAAAGGCGTTTCCTTTAGGAGTAAACCACTTTAGGCATGGAATAATGACGGGAAAAAAAGATAAAAGCTTATGTTCGATAACTCTCCTAACTTTTTTAACTTAGCATTTCAAATTCTCCATTTGTTCAAAACTCTATACATCCTTAGAACTGAAAGGATTGGAGGTGGCCACCAAATCTTCACATTGGGATACAAGAGATTCAAGGGATGTTTTTAGAGAGGGAGTCTTCCATTGCCAAATAATCGTGGATATGGGGACCCCATTCTGTAGCCGAAAACAAATAGTAGCCAACTTAATTGTTTGATTCCAACAAAAAAAGAGATGGAAACTTGTCCTTAAAAATATCACTTCTAAGCCGGTTGTCCAACCTAAAATAGTAGCTTATACCATCACCAAATTTACATTTAAGGGAGTCAAAGAAATGGATGTTTAAGTTCTTGAGATCCTCGATAGGGCTGTAAACGAGCCGAGCCGAACCGAGCCAGGATGGGTTCGAGCTCGAGCTCGAAGCTTATCGAGCCAGCTCGGCTTGGCTCGAAAATTTTGACGAGCTGAAAACACTGGCTCGAGTTCGGCTCGTGAAAAGCTCGAGCCAGCTCGTGGCTCGTTCGAGCCAGCTCGATTTAATTTTTTTTTTAATTTTTCACATTAATTTATTTATATGAAAACACAAAAAATGTATATTAATGCTTTTGACTTTTGTTGGTTACTCCGTACTTAAGAGAACAAATATCATTATTTTGAATATAAACAATTTACTATCAAGTTATATATTTTTTTAAACAAAATACTTAATTTTTCTAAAAAGAATACATTTTTATTTTAAGAAAACTTTTTTTAAAATCCTAATATAAAAATAATAATCATAATAATAGTAGTAGTAATAATAATAATTATTATTATACTATATATATATATATGTATATATATTATATGCGCCGAGTCACGAGCTGAGCCAACGAACCGAGCCACGAGCCGAGCTCGAACCGAGCCACGAGCCGAGCTCGAACCGAGCTAACCCTGGCTCGAGTTCGGCTCTTTTACAATTCGAGCCGAGCCTAGCCGGCTCGCTTAGACACGAGCTTTTTTCTAGCCGAGCTTTTCTCCAGCTTTTCTCGAGCGAATTTCGAGCCGCGAACTTTTTGTACAGCCCAAATCCTCGATAATCTTCACAATGTTTTTGTTTGTGACAACCGGCAATTTCAGGTCAATACCCGGCCTTGACTTGGTTATAATTACACCTATAATACTTGATTTTCGATTAAATTCCATTTATTGAGGTCATTTTATGCATTGCAAAATTTCACGTATAACATTTCATGCATCGGTAATTCGGCGTAATTACCATTTTTACACGCTATACAAGCACACACGGACGTCGGTGAAAATTAATATATATGTGTCAATAAATACTTTAAAGTGTTTCAAAGTACCTTAGGTTCCAAATTAAATATATTGAAAAAGTTTAAAATTAAAGATAAACCTTAACGCGTAAATTGATATTTTACCCGGATAAAACGCGTATAACGCAACTACTAGATACATGAGTTATTATTTGCATATCATCAATATTTAAATATATGATATTATATGATTACTTATAGTATTTGGATGTATTTTAAAAAGCAAAAAAATAAAAATATAAAAATATATAAAAAATATCTATAGTGCAACAAATACCACCCAAATACCCAATACTACACAAAGTTTTAAAAATACCCCCCTTCCCATGCATGTTGACCGTCCACCCTACACCTCCTCTCACTTTTCATCTTCATCAAATCCCCATGTTATTTTTTTTGGTTTGACTTGTGCTTTTGAAAACTCCCATTTATGTGAAAGAGTTACATAAATGCTTAAAGCAAGATGTCCACTTACCCATGTTGACATCCTTTTTCTTTTCCCTTGAACGTAAACAAGCTTTCATTTGTCAAAAAAAAATTGAGTTTACCAACACCAACTAGGTTATAAAGCAAATTCACTTTACCAATCAAATTTACATCAACACCCTTCACCCTATTTCATTTTCTCCCTCTATCTCTTGATCATTTCATCATCTTCATCATCCCACCATATTTCAAGTCTTTCTCTACTAATCAAGAGTGTTTCAAGTAGCATAAGTAAAGACTAAGTGATTTTTGAAGTGTTCAAGCAACCTACAACAACCCATCCATCTTCCTTTGCTTAATCTAAGTGAGAACCCTCTCTACTTGTTTATATATTTTCTAGTTCACCATGTTCATCTATCTACTAGTTCATATGTAACTAGTTTCATCCACCAAATATATTTTTGTGGAAAGTAATATTTTTACAAACAAAGAGTTTCAAGAATAATATTTCATATAAAACATTTTAACATGATTTAAATAATGATTCTGGTTCTAAAAAAATAAATATTTATAGAACCATGTTTGACCAAGTAGCTAGTAAATTCATTAAAGATATTTTACATTATAATATAATGTAATAAAAATTATAAATAATTTAAAGAAACCCTAATTTCATAAAGGTAAGTTCATAAAAGTTAAATAACATAAAATAATAAATCTACTAAGAAAATAATTAAATAATTATTCTATGGACAAATGTATCTATATATTTATACATGGGTTGTAAAATATAAAAGTTAGTGATTTTACTTGGATGTAAATATTTTAAAATTGTCTTTCATTTAAAACAATACAAGTATTATTTTACCTAGAAAAATGAGATTTCTTCAAAACCCTAATACCCATAAATTACATATGAAAAATATATAAATAATTACAAGACACTCGAATCACATCTCGGGTCAAGTCAAAATGATATTTAGTTACCCAAATAATATGTCAACTTCAAAATACAAAGGTTTTTGAACATTTTCAAGCAAAGTATTATTTATTAATACTTTCTAAGTAATATATATTTTTGACAAATTGTCATCCTGTATCACCAATGGATCGTCAAGTCAAACACTTTGTTACCAAGTTATGTGGATGAAATGGTTACATGCTCATATTACATGTAGGAGCAATTACTTAGTCATAAGTTGCCTTAATTATTCTAGGGCGAGCTTAGGCCGATTTCCCCGAGCACGTTGGATATTTACAAGTTTACGTACTCGTTTATCACTGTCAGGTGAGTTTCACGGCCCCATTTTTACTTATTTTTATTTTGGGGGAGATTACATGTAAATTACTATTTTTATGGACACATTTACTTGTCAATGATTTCACATTGTTATATAAGTTGTTTACTTACCGTATAAAGTCCCCTGTTATCGGACCGTTAGTTTATTTCCCAAAGCGAGGTAATTATGGATAGTACTATTTGGTTTGACTACCCCCACCCGGGTTAATTGCCCTAACCTTGACTGGAGGTTTAAACGGGTGCATTATTAGCCTGTTCACCCCTGTGCTTACGGTAGGCACAGGTAGGGGCAATCTATTACATTTTCAGTCTAGCTTCGGTTGCGGTGCTTATATAATATTGTAGTATTGTATGATCGACAATCAAATCATAGAAAGTCTTGTGGTCCATTATACTGATTACTGTTACTTAAAACCTGTGAACTCACCAACTTTATGTTGACATAGTTCATGCATGTTTTCTCAGGAAATTAAGGTTTACACGATGATAGGCTTGTCTGGAGCTTATCGCATTCTAGGATTCACGCATGCTTTTGGGACATTATTTCTAAATGGTCTTGTTTGAAAAACAATTTACATTTTGCTACTACTTCCGCTATGTAACTCTGAAAACAATTATGTATCTTTCAACGTGATTGCAACGTATGTTTTTATCAAATCATGTAGTGGTCGATCAATGACTATGGTTTTCATGATAATCACGCCCCGCGGGAAACCGCTGTGGTTGGGGTGTGACATTGTTAAGGCCTGGAATTGACATATTACAAGGGAAAGCCATCCATCTTCTGTTTAAATGATGAATTGAATGAACCACCTATGCTCATACTCCCTCTTTGTCCGACTTGAATCTCCATAAACATTTAACTAAAAATGCCCATTAAGCCGCCTGTATTGATCCAATACCCATACCATCCACCTCTTTGTTTACCATTAATCATTTTCATGAGAGGCTGAGAGCCAATATTTTTTTTTTCTCTTTCAAAGTGGCTGCCCCAACAAAATTTACGCCTTGTGGACTCAATAGAAACAATAAGGGGACGTTTGGTTCATAGAATTCTCAGGAATTGTAATTGGAATTGGAAAATTTTCTATTTAAAATCATGTTTGGTTGGTTAACGGATGGTATTGGAATTGAAAAATTTTCCCTCATTCATTGGAATTCACATTCCTTCCACTTACCTATAGAATGTTTAACGATCTAATGGAATGTTCAAAATTAAAATTTCAATTTCACTCAAAATTCACCAACCAAACACGTTGTCAACTTCAACAACATTCCAATTCCATTTGCAATTCCAATTCTTTTGCAAAACATTCTGCGAACTAAACAGCCCCTAAGTGTGTATGAAGCCCGAAAGAGAGATAAAATATATGAGAGGATGGACCCGATCTCCAATTTTGTTAAGATAACTCTTCTACCAAAAAATAAGTGAACTCTCATTCCATTTTGACAGTTTATCCGATACCACTTTCTAGTTTGTTCTTTGGTAGCTTCTATACAGACACCAAAAAGTTTAGTTTATTTAAAATTGATTTAAAGCCCGAAAGCTAGGTTAAAACATCTTTAAAAACGGGTTAGGTTTAACAACTTTGAGGGGGAAGCCGAAAGGTTCACCCCTGAAGATTGCATCACTTCAAATAATAAATGAGATAAAGAAGAACCATCATTTGGTATTCGACTTTGCTTTGAAAAGGATCACATGAAGTGCTTCCATAACCATTAGAGAAAGAAATGGGGATAAATGGGTCATTTTATCTTAATCCTCTAGTTACTCTATTATTAAATGTGACTAAATGAATAGCAAATTACAAATCTTTAGTGCATCGAGTACAAGCCTGTTCTGCATATGTAAGAGTAAGAGTGGAATCCAGGTGTCTTTCTCTAGCAAGAGAAAGAGACGTGAGACAAATAAAGATCAAGATTGTCAAAATGAAACCCTTTCACCGCTACCGCCACCAACGCTCGAGGGTGGTTGGAAACGAGGGGAAAGGGGTTGATAGATGAGAGTTATGGCTGTGAGGGGTTTAGGAGATGGTGTTCAAGGCGGATGGGGTAGTTCGTCATTTTCCAAGGTTTGATTTTTGTAGTTTGTTTTCGTTTGATTTTTGAGGTTCTGGTAGACTAGGATTTGAGATAGATTTTACTTGCACCGTTGATGGAACAGTATCAACGATGTCGGTAAGAGAAAAGCGGGATTTTCTTCTTCTATGGTTGCCGATGATGATGATATCAATGATTTTACGAAAAGGAAGGAAAACCTACATCGTCGCCTTTCGCTGTTGCTTTAGTGTAACCCCGTATTCATTTGGGTTTGTTTTGCATGGGTTTCTTCGTTACCGTGGTCTGTTGCCTAAGGATTTTGGCTTGGGTTACTTCTAGGCCCTTAGGCGATAGACCATGAAGTTTTTGAAATTTGCTTTGAATTTTCTAGATGAAACGGAGTTTTGAAATTACTAACCTTCGAGGGTCTTGAACTTACGATTTATTTAACTTCAAATATGAAAATAATAATTTCTATTGAAACTTTGATATTTCCTGGATTATAATGGTTTGTGCTAGTGATTTCAAGCCGATGTTCAGTATCAACAACTTAGTTTTACTCAATGATAAAGCTTGTTGATAACTAATTCAGTAAGTGATCTTTTCCTTATGCTCATATTGTTAATTATTCATTGGCATGATAGGTAAGGATGCAAAATGAGGTTCCAGTTATAAATATCCAATTTCAAGGAACAGGGTCAACATAACCAGTTTGATGCAAAAACCCATGAAATGATTTGGGATATCTAGGTTTTTGTTGTATACTGAGCATGATTATGGTAGATGTTTCGAAAAAAAATTATTGGATGAAATGAGTGTATCATTTTCTGTTTCTCCAAATCGTATATTAGTTGTCGTCCATCGAAATAAAATTAATTCTTGCGTCATTTTTTGTCTGGGTCAGCTCTTGAAAAAATGGGATTTGAAAAAGGATATGCAACCATGGATGTTGATATGTGGTGATATATCTGGCAATGTTATATCAGACTATGTCACTTATTGACGCTTAACTATTACGTCTTTCACTTCTTGAGTCAAAGTGTGAGCTCTTAAAGTTTGTAGTATTATTTGTGATAATTAGGTTCTAATTTCTCTTTTAGGGTCTGACTTCTGAATCAAACTGTTGCTTTAAAGTTGTTTTTTAACGAACTTTGTTTATAAAAACCTTTTTTGTGTTTAGGGTAATGAACTTTGTAACTATAGTATTTCACTTTAAATATTCTTCTTTGTTATGATTTAGGCGTGCATCTGGTCACCTCATACTTGAAATAGTATCTTCTTTGGTGTGAGTGAATTTTGTCATATGGAAAAACCTACTTCTGTAAGTTCTTGGTTCGTTCATATTTTCCATAACACTAATCCTGTATCTCCTATAATACTAATGTCTTTGTTTAAAGTTTTTTCGTTTCTGTATATATCATACTTACATTGGTTTTTGCTATTCTTCTTTTCCTCCATTTGTTTTTAAAAAATTGATCAGAAATTGCAGAACACTTGATCTTTACTTTCCAAATGCAAAATCAAAGCTGATTTAAATCTATAAAATTTATGATCATATATCAAGCAGATCATTCTCGGTCTTTTCCTTGAATTGTTCTGGTTTATTATTATGGAACTGATTTGGGTGATTAATATCATTTTTTTGAAACTTCTTATTAAAGCAAATCACAGTTTTTCAACAACTTTACATTTGTTATCATAATATTGTTATGAATAGACTAATATGTAACTAAAGCTATGAGTCATAGAGGCACATATTATCACAGGTACGTACATCAATAGGTTATCAAAACTACATACCTAGAATCAAATTGTACACAATACCAAAAAGAACTACCTTTTGTGTTCACTAGGCGTCAATTATCAATTAGAATATGCTATGCAATGACCATTAACAAAAGTCAAGACCAATCACTAAATAAATTTAAAATATACTTACCTGAACCTGTTTTTTTATCACGGGCAACTTAATGTAGCCGTGTAGCTTTGTTCAGGGGCCATTGCCAAATGCAATGCACTTAAAGTACTCATAAAACATGGTGGTTATGTAAAATCGAACATGACCCTAAACATTGTATTTTTAGACTTTTTGAGTGATATTGAAGCCTGAGATTTTTACCTATTCCATTTATATTCATAAATGTTTCCCATCGTTTAACTTTATAATGAAATCTCTCCCAAACAACAGCTCGACCTCGCTTTGTCATTTTTTTAATTTAGTCACTCATTCACATCTAAAACAAATACTTCACATAGCTACAACACCATTAATTAGCTCTGAGATGAACTTAACAGGTCGCTGCACTTGAAATTGAAAGACTTACATCCCTCAAACTTGGAGTTGTTAGATTGTCAGTCGAAGTTTGACCTTTGCGGAAATAGAATCCGTGATTCAGAAAGTACCCTACGTGCTACATATTTGTTGACCACTTTGTAAGTGTTCATGGCTCAGACGTTCAATCATCGCGTAGCCCTCAAATATATTTAGTGTTCCGTGAGAGGAATCTGACTCGGGTAGTAGATGATGTCCTACTTGCTACTTTAGGAGGCATTTTGCTAGACCCACAAAGCAAGCATTACGTCCAAAAACAAACACCATACCAATAATCTTTAGTAAAAAAAATTTCATATTTCCTATTGCTAATGAATTGAGATCACTATGCACTCTACTACAAGCGATACTCACTTTAAATTAAACTACTCTTTCAGGTACGATAATCAAAATTAGTGTTATATGTGATCCGGGGAGATGCTATTCGAGCAATTGCACTTGGCTCAAAATATCATAAGTTTGTGGAATCGATTATAAACCAGACTTCCACATTGAAGGCCGTGTTGTGCTGAATCAAACAAACATAAATGCCCCACCTCATCTAGTGAACATGAGGATATGAGCAAGAAGTTCAATAACCCCTATTACAGACATACCCAAACTGCCTTGAATATTTCAGCTTCTGCAATCGCCTAACTCTTGAAATGCAAATGAAACAGAAACCAAATATTTTGTAACTATGCCAATATGTATATAACGTTCAGAGTTAAATAGCCCTTATGCATCTATAACACGCTTCAAATGCATATGAGATAGGAACCACGCAACGCACAGTCAAAGATTCCTAGTAACATTGAACTCATATGTGGAGAGTCATTAACAATTACCTAAAATCTTTCTGATTTCAAGCACCCGGATATCCATGATTTCTATAATCCCACAAAACCCATTTGCTCCAAAATGCTATATAGAAAGGCGCAAATTACTGAATCAAAAGCCTCTTTAAAGTCCATTTTGAACAAGCAATCCTCACGTTTATTCAATTTGAGCTAAGCGATCACTTCATTAATAATAAGAGGCCCGTCTAAAATAAATTTATGATTTAGAAAGACCCAATTTAGTTTTTTTTAGTTAAATTGGTCATTTGGTTCTTTCTTCCATTAGTCCTTTAATAAAATAAAAGAAAAACCAATAGAAGAAGTGATGGTGAATTTAGCTTATAAATTCAACTTAACTACACACAGTAAACACACACACTCCTCCACATATATGTATTTATAGCTAATTTCCCTCACCCCGCCTTCTTCACTTCACTTCACTTCACTTGTTCCTTTTCCTCTGCACAGAAAAGCCATTAAAGAAAGAGCCTTGAGAAAGTGAACCAAATCCTTTCCTTAACCTCACACGCCTCTATATTATTATCTCTCTCTGCATTTAACTACCGTCAGAAACACCAACACCCTTTTAAACTCTCAGTCTCCAAACTTTAAAAGAAGAAAAACAGAGCGTTTCTTGGAAAACAGAGGCTTTTTTCAAGATTCTAAACATCCTTTCATCTTTTTCCCTCGATTTCAGTTGTGGGTTTTCATCTTTCTTGACTAATCTTTAATGGGTTCTTGTGAAAAACACAAACTTTTCATGAAATTCGCCGGTCCGATCATCGTCGGTGCCGGTCCATCCGGTATAGCGGTTGCAGCTTGTCTTAAAGAACAGGGGATCCCCTCTCTTGTTCTTGAGAGAAGCGACTGCATTGCATCTTTATGGCAGTATAAAACCTATGATCGTTTAAAGCTTCATCTTCCTAAACAGTTTTGTGAGCTTCCATTGTTCGGATACCCAAAGAATTTCCCCAAATACCCAACGAAAAAACAGGTTGTTTCGTACATGGAGTCTTATGCAAATCACTTTGAAATCAAGCCAAAGTTCAACCAATCGGTGGCTAGTGCTGAATTTGACTCTGAAACAGGGGTTTGGAGGGTGGAAACTCAAGATTCTGTTTATGAATCACGGTGGTTGGTGGTGGCTACCGGCGAGAATGCGGAGGCGGTGGTGCCGGAGATTCAGGGGATGGAGAGGTTTGAAGGGGTTGTTAGGCATACAAGTGAGTATAAGAGTGGTTTCGAGTTTAAAGATCAAAGGGTTTTGGTTGTTGGCTGTGGGAATTCTGGTATGGAGGTTAGTTTGGACCTTTGCCGTTACAATGCAAGTCCTTTTATGGTGGTTAGAAACTCCGTAAGTTCATCATGAAAACACTCTCTTTTCACTCTGTGTTTTTAGGTGTTGTGTGTGTATGTGTGTTTATGATTAGGGTATCATTGCACTAATCTTGTATGTCAAAGTCAGTCTCATTAAAATGGGCCTTTTAGTTCACTTTTTAAAATGGATCTTTTTTGTAGTTTTTGAAATCATGACCCCTAAACTTTTACTTTTTTTTTTTTTTAACGGCAAATGTGCGACCCTGCTTCGGAGAATAGGTGTTATCTTAATCGGGCCTACCTATTCGTTTCCCAGCCGAGACCGCACCCCAACCCCCTCAGGAGGAAACCCATTGCTGAGAAAACCCCCTGGCTCAACCCTAAGCATTTTTGCTCAGAGTGAGACTTGAACCCATGACCTCCCAATATTTACATGTCATGGGCACCTCACCTTAACCAGTTGGGCTAAGGATCATTGGTCCCTAAACTTTTACTTCTTTCCATTCGTGTGTTTCTTGACAAAAAGTAATTGTAAGTTGTATCACATGCTTAGAAACTTGTACATTGAATGAGTGGTTTGTTATTTTCTTTAGTATTTTGACTTTTTGGGTCATTTGTGCTGTTGTTTTGATGCAATTTCAGGTTCATGTTCTACCTAGAGAGATGTTTGGAATGACAACATTTGGAATAGCTATGGCACTTCTCAAATGGCTACCTCTAAGGGTGGTAGACAGATTGATCTTGTTTATGGCCAATTTAACACTCGGAAACACCGATAAACTCGGCCTACGCCGGCCAAAAACCGGCCCCCTTGAGCTCAAAAATGCTACCGGAAAGACGCCAGTGCTTGACACCGGAGCTTTATCTCTGATCAAATCCGGTAACATCAAGGTAACTATACAAAGATTCCCTGACATATAGGTTAATGAGTTGTACAATTCCAAAAGTTTTAACTTTTGTTGTGATTTATTGGAATGTTTGTAGGTGGTGGAGCAAGGAGTGAGAGAAATCACAAGAAATGGAGCAAAATTTATGGATGGTCAAGAAATTGCATTTGACTCCATTGTGTTGGCAACAGGATATAAGAGCAATGTGCCGTTTTGGCTTAAGGTAATCTTCATGACACCAATAATCAAACAATCACATATTAATACTTTTTTATTAACAAACGTAAATTTAATCAGAATAATAATGTCTTTTCAGATAAAGAATGTCTTTAAATAAACTTATTATTGTAATTGATTTTTATCTTATTCTCAATCTTACATCACTTTCCAAGTCTTACACGTTAAGAAGCCTACAAAATGGTTTCTAGTGACCAAAAAAGTGAAAAACTGATGGCACTTGTTTGGATGATTCTCAATCTCTTAACATTTTTGTTGTCATTTTATGATTTGTTACTATCACCAACTATTCTCATGATTATATTTCCCTAACATTATGCCTTTTTTATCTTCCTAAAAATGCTTTTTAAAAATATATTAATTAATGACAGACATTGAGTTTCTAAATCACGAGTAAAGTACACCCTTTGATGCGTATTGTACTAATCATAACAACATTATTGTTCTGGTTATAGTAAATCTATATCTGGAATAAGAATTAGCGTAAAGAATATTACTTTTCTGCTGCTTTCTGGAGAAAGAATCCGAATTGAAATGTGTTGTGCGTAGAATGATCTCATAATTTTGTCCTCCATGATGAGTTTGGTCATTGAGTGGGACCCACATATTCAAAGATGTATGAACTTGTATCACAAACCTAGGTTTTAACATTTTATTTATAACTTTATACGTTTTAGATTGAATTATTATTGTCATATTATAGGGAAGTGATTTTTTCACCGATGACGGAATGCCAAAAACGCTTTTTCCAAATGGATGGAAAGGGGAGAACGGGTTATATACAGTCGGGTTTACTCGAAGAGGCCTTCTTGGCACGACATGTGATGCACTTAAAATTGCTAATGAAGTTACCCGTCAATGGGGGGCAGTGAAGTATGATTCTAGGCATGATTTTAGATCAAACTAATGTAAGGATATTGGAATAAACTATGAAATGAAAACATTAAAGAGATAAATAGTGTTTTTGTTTTTATTTAGATGGTGTAGGGTAGGCTATGGTGTGTGCTTTTCTTGTTCAAATGTTAACCAAACAGCAATGTGTTTTAGGTTGTTCAAGATTTGTGATGTTCTTTGGTTATATTTCTTGAAGGAGTGGCGGAGTTGATATTGTAAATTAACCAGTTTTGTAATTCACTCTTGAATTTTTTTTTCCTTATCATGCATGACTTTGTCTCTTTGTTTGTATTATACATTTCATGTTTCAATCAATTGGTTTTTGTTTGCATTTTCATCCTTTTGTGTATAAATATCTTCCAAATTAACAAGTTTTTAGGAAAGTAAAACGTGCCTTACTTAAATGCATATTTGAAAGAAAAAAGAATTAAAAGAAAGTACAAATTTTAAGCTTCCAAATCGTCGACCAAACAGTTAAGCCACATGTCTTCAAAGTAGAGGTGACCAAAAAAACCGGTTCGAAAACCGGTTTCTCTAAAAAAACCGGAACCGGGTTTTTGCCCAAACCGGTTTGGGCCAAATCGGTTCCAACCCGACCCAAACCGGCGGTTTGGAATAGGTTTGGCGTTTTCCTCGTTCAAACCAGTTCCTAACCCGGTCCGGTTTCAAACTTGTTTCAAACCGGTATCAAAACCGGTTCTTAACCCGGTTCCCAAACCGGTTTTTAAAAAATAGCCGTTGGGTAACGGCTATATAGCCGTTTTTTGGCCGTTGGAGCCTCTTTTTGACCCTTTTTTTGTGGTTTTTTTACCATTATACCCCCAATAGGTTAGTATATATATGCAGTGTATGTTTTGGTTGAATCACAACAACTTAAAACGCTCTCAACTCTCAAAAATCACAAAAAACGCTAAATTCTTTCATTCTACAAAAAACTCTCTCAAATGGCTTCATCTAGTGCTCAATCATCCGTTGGTTATGATGCGTCTTCAAGCAACGTGGTGGTAGCAATCCTTTCTACTAATAGGAACCGCGAAGTATAGTGCAATTACGATTTATGTCAAATGGCTACCGGTCCGAACAAAGCTCGTTGCAAGTTTTGTCATAAGTTTTTCAAAAAAGATGCAAACACAACTTTGAGAAACCATATTGAGCTTAAATATTGCAAGGCGTTGAAAGGTCAACCATCTCAAGGTCAAGATTCAATGACCAACGAAGGAAATGTTTGGGCTTATAACGTTGATGCGGTTCGGGAGCAAATGGCACAGTTTGTAATTCAAGAAAGCTTGCCATTCAAACATTTCGACAACGAACGTTTGACTCGACTCATTCAACGAACTCTCCAACCACGTTACACCAATGTAAGTCGTGCTACTCTTTGAAGAGATTGTTTAAAAATGTGGAAAAAAGCAAAAAAATGAATTAATATCTTATTTTGAAAATTTACAAACGGGTGTTAACTTAACTAGTGATGTTTGGTCGATTCCTCACGGTTCACTGGACTCGTACATTTGTGTCACCGCCCATTGGGTTGAACCCGATTCATGGCAAATGATGAAACGTACGATTGTGTTTGAATTGTTTGATTATACTCACACCAGGCAAAACATTTTTTATCTTATTGATAAAGTTATTAAAACGTACAAATTAGAAAACAAAATATTTTCTATATCTTTTGATAACGCGTTAAATAACACATTTACGATAGATCATTTAAAATTAAAATATAAACCAATGTGTGACGGTGTTTTTTTCCATAGTCGATGTGTTGCGCACATCATAAACTTAGCCGTTCAAGACGGTTTAAGAACCATTGAAACAGTTGAAGATAGTTTTAAAATAATGTTACGTGACATTTTTAGCAATAACCAAAGATATAGTAAATATCGTAAGTTTTGTAAAGACGCAAATTCCAAATGTTTAGGTTCAAATTGGGACGTACCTACACGATGGAATTCCACTTGTAACATGTTTGAAAAGGCAATTGAACAAAAAGAAAGTTTAATAGCCTTTCATAATAGTTTGGTAAGTCGTGAAAAAGCAAATACTTACCATCCATCGGGTTGGTCCATTATTGAAGAAATAAGCAAAATACTTCAAAATTTTAAAAATGCAACTAAATGTCTTTCTGAAGTTTATTATCCAACGAGTCCGTTAGTACTTCACCAAATTTACTTAATGACTTCAAAATTAAATGAGATGTCGTTTAGGGGTAGACCTTATTCGGATATGGTACCCCCAATGAAAGAAAAACTTAAAAAGTATTTTAAAGAAATGCCTCCGGTTATCACATGTGCCGCTGCATTAAACCCTTGTTTAAATTTATCGGGGGTTGAAACTTCACTTGATAAAATTACTTCTAATTTGGATTTAGAAGATGAAAACCCCTTTTATGCTCAAACTTTAAAAGCTACTTTTAATCAACATTTAGAAAAAATGTTTGATGTTTATTTATTAAAATATGATGAAACATCACATATCCATGAGTCATTGAGGCACACGGCACATGCCGAAAGTTCAAATGATCCAATGTTTGCTTTATATAATACTTTAAGGGATGAATGTAATAAACGTCAACGTGATAACACTCCAAGTAGTGAACTCGGGAGGTATGGTGGAACCAACTTCTTATCTACCATGAGTCCATAAGATTTTAAAAATTTTGACTTGTTGGCTTGGTGGAAAGGTAAGGAAGATCAATCTCCCATCCTATCCACCATGGCCCGAGATTTACTAACCGTCCAAGCTTCCACGGTAGCTTCGGAATCTGCTTTTTCTGTTAGTGGCAGGGTTATATCGATAAGACGAACTCGACTCACTCCACAAGCGGTTGAAATGTCGATTTGCTTGAAGGATTTTTTGGATGCCGCGGAAAGAGTACAAGACAAATGCTCACTTGAAGGAGAATTGCAATACGAAGCAGAATTATACGAGGACGAGGTCGAGAGCGGATTGACGCCCGGAATGACAGATGATGAAGCGGCATATGATGAGTACCTTCGTAACAGCTCCGGTTCTGGTGGCGAATAATAAACGTACAAGTATGCAACGAACGAACGGAGAACGACCAGTCGTTGTTTAGTTTTTGTAAAACTATTATTTAATCTTCAGTGTTGTTTAAATTGTTTTGTTTTTATATCATATATCTCACTTTTATTATATTTTTCACTTTCATTGTATATCTCACTTTCATTATATAATAATTTAATTATTTAACATTAAATAAAATAATAATATTATTATATTAATAACAAAATTAATAACAATAATAATAAGTTAATATAAATATAATTATATAAATAACAACATTAATAAAAAAAATTTCAATTAATATAAATATAATTATATATTTTAACAAAAAATTTAAATTTTCTTTAAATTTGCTTTTAATTTATTTATATAAATATTATATATAAATAACCAAAAATTTTCTTTAAATTTTTTTATCATGGAATAATAAAAAAAAATAAAATAAAAAATAAACCCGAACCGGTTTCTAAACCGGTCCAAATCGGTTTGGGCGGTTTGAAGTCTCGGGTGTTGAAACCGGTTTGTAACCCGAACCGGTTTGGGTCCAAACCGGTTTTGACTTTCGTTGACCAAACCGGTTCCGGTTTGGATCCCAAACCGGTTCCGGTTTGTACACCACTAATCCCAAGGATGGTTTATTAATATAATACATTTATTTAAATCGCTATGTCCCTTCACCTTTTTGTGTGTTGTGGTACCTACATGTCTCCCAAGTTAAGCGTTGCTGCGATGGATGGGCGAAACGATTATAGAATTGAGTTGAGTTTAATGATGAGTCCACTCAACCACAAAAGCATATAGAATGGTAGAACGGTACATAGTAGACTATATCAATACCTAATATTGGATTACACGTTAGAATTGGATGTTATATTAGAAGTTTATCATTGGATGGGAAATAAAACTAATTACTTTGATAGATATAGAATTAAAGTAGTTTCCTAATTCTTGTCTATAAAAAACTGATGATTCGCCTTTTTAAACATGCTTTTAGCATAAAAGGAGAACAAACAATTTAATAGTCATCATAAATAAAAAGAAAGTATCCAAATAGGTCCAAAAATGACCTTTAAGATCTTATTAGAATACAGCTTTAACAAATAATGGATCCTACTTTTGTGGAAAACAACAAACGTTGGATTCTAAGAGTATACCAAACACCCAACCAACCAAAGTTGGATTATATCTTTACCAAACTTATATCATCTGAGGTTTAATATTTTAATTAGTTGGATTCGTTTCCAAGGGATAATGATTCATGCACGTTATATTATCCTTGAGACTTTAACCAAATAAAAATTTAGTCATTAATTTTAGTTTTACCAGATAATTCCATCATTCGGATGACTTTATATCGAACAATATCGTTGACTTAACGATATATATGCAATATTCGTCATGTCGTCGAGTTAAAAATACCAAAGCCTATAATAATCTTTAAAAAAGTTCTAAAATAATTTTTTAATTCATATCATCATGTGAAAACACAACCCACCAACTAACTATATGGCAAATTGTGTTTGCCAATTGAAAATATAGATATAAAATTACACAAACACCCCCTATACTGTTAAAGTATTTTTTTTCCCTTTCACCTTAAAAAAAAAATTAGGTTTTCAATATTTACATAAACTAAATGTTACTTCTAAAATGTCTATTTGCTTAACAAAATTAGATTTCAAGATTTTGAATTCAAGTTATATTATTAAATATTAGCCGATGAAGAATACATGACTGTCATTACTCATTACCTTACCTTAGTTTAGACATGTTTTTTATTTCACGCATTTAATAAACGAAACATAATAATTCAAGATTGTGTAAAAGAAGGAAGTGTGTAGTTGAAAATATTTACTGCACGGAACGAATAGCGTATGAGAATGGTAGCAAGTGGCATGAATTTACTCGTATTCTTCTTCAATAATTTGTCTATAGTTTTAATCAATCAATTTTGCAGCATCCTTTATTTATGACGATGCAATTTTCAACATTAAATAAATCATAACGAAGGATGAGGTAAAAGTTCTAAGCTCTTAGTTTATGAGTCAAGACTAGAATAAAAAGAAGAGCATTAGAGTGATCAATATGGTCTAGGAGTTGAGTTGTAATCGGGAAGAGTTTTCCTTTGTTTTGATGCTATCCGTTGCAAGTTGTAGTTTTTTCTGGGTTTTAGCTTTTTGTTAGCTTGGTATATTTGGTGAAGTTTTATTTGCCGTTAAAAAAAAATCATAACAAAAGTAAATTCCAATCAAAGTGGGAATGAATCATTTTAAAAGTCTATTACAAGATGAGAAAATCAAGTAAATTACTAATAATATTATTTAACTATTTTTTAGATTAAAAATAATTTTTTTTGATAAATTAAGAAAGTGATCATTTTAATTAATGTTATTTCAAAAGAAACAAACTTTTATAAGGTAAGATGTTTTTCTAATACACAAAACTTTTTTAAAAATAAGAAAATTTTTAAATTGATGTTACATTTTTTATAAAAAAATAATTAAAATTGCAACTTATAATAAGAAAATTTTAAAAAATGAAAATTTTAATATGATTTGTTTTGAAACAAAATGTTAAAAAAAATTTTGAAAAAGTTTTTAATAAGTTGATATCATTGTTTTATTACTTATAGTTTTTACTCATATGTAATTTTAATCACATCTTATTTTAAAATATTAATTTATAATTAATAAATATTTATTATATTTAATATATTATTTATTCAACTCGTGTAATACACGAATTTATTAAAAATAATAGAATTATATATATTTTTCAAAACTATACTCTACTTTTATTTGTTAGAAATCCAGTGGTTATTTGTTAGTGAGGAAAAGGGGTGTAGACCACCGTACATGAGCGCCACGCGTGTAAATAGCCAAAAGAGGGAATTGTGTGGAAGCGTGTCCAGTGTAAGATCCATGTACCTGAGTTTAGTAAAGCCAATGATAGTAAAGCCATTACTTTACCCTTCTGTTCTTACTACGTGCTCCTCTGCTTTCGTCACTACATATCATCAACACAGACTCATTCACCCTCCCTATGTTATATTATATTATAATATAATTATAATATAATAATCTATCAACCTCACGTACATTTAACTTTTTAATTGATATTTTATTTTAAATACATATGATTCGTATACGACTCCTCCTGCTTTATACACAACACATACCGTATATAATCTTGAAATTGACGTCTTTGTTGTGTATGAAGATACGGAGAATGTACGAATCACCTCTAAAGTTTTCTTATATGAACCAAGTATAGTAGCTCCTCTTTTAAAGAATAAATACAACTCTTTCACAAGCCCATTATACTTAAAGGTCTGAAACATACACGATCTTCACTAAAGTTTTCTATTAGGTCTTGTTCGCTAGGTTAAATTTGCCAACATATCAAATGAGATTTTTAATGGTATTTGAAACTACCCCCAATACACGAGTGAGTATTTCTGAGACGGGATTTCAATTGTCCATACTAATTTTGATGTTTCACGACTGACTCACCTAAGAACACCATAAAAAAGAAACCCACCACTGTAAAAAAACCTCTTGAGTCAGGTTTTGAACCCGACACCTAAAAGATGCCAAGCTCTAATCATATCAAATATGTTAAACGAGATTTAACATGAAAAATGTGAAATGATATATCTAAAACAACCTAGATCAAATATCGTTTGTTGATTAATTTAGATGTGAAATTTCTTGTTTTTAAAAGGAAAATGTGGAATGAAAGTAGCTTCATGGGGAAGGGTGAAAACCCTCTATGTTTTGCCTTCTATTCTTTCTCAGAACCTCTAGTTGATCATATGGATTGGGTTTGACTTATGTCCCATCGGAGTTAATTGCGTAAGAAAATTATTGTTTGAATCCTTAAATGTTCAGATATCCTTTTGCCAACCTTCTCTAATTTACCTGCAAGAAGTAAAAGCTATATTCCTGTGCAATTTGAAAGTACTTATGTTGGGTAGCGTGAATTGGAAGACCTTTTTTTTCTTATGTTTACACCATCACAAAAAAAACTTATTTATTACTAAATTGCATATACTATATATAATAATATAAGAGAGTATTCGAATCTTTATTCAAATTTAGTTTTATTGATTTTTTTTGTTTCGATTACTTTTAAAAATGCACCAACTCAACACAAGCTATGTTTTATTTTATCTCATTGGTTAAAAGATTATTAGTGTGATCTTGTGAGTTTATCGTTAATGGCCAATGGGTGATGGGAATTCGAAGGGCTAAAATAAGCCGTTCTATAATGCAATTAGAAAGAAAGTGGTGTCGAATGTGACTTCAATAGAAAACAATACTATTTTGTAGCGGGTAAACTTTAAAGGTGACATCTTGATTATAGCAAGAGGAATCACAATCCCGGCCACCCCTCAACGTCTCGTTTCTCGCAAATTTTATAATGAGCATAAGTGATTAATATTCGTATTTGGTAAATAGAAAATAAATGAGCTAGTAAATAATTTAATAACACATAAAAAGAAAATGCATATGGTGAAAAGAATAGGGAAAATGGTTAAAAAGGGGTTGAGTATGGGGTGATCATATATATGTAGAGACTTGACAAGAGGAGAGGAAGTTGATTAGGTAGAGAAGAGAAAAGCAGGCCCATTTTTAGTACTCTCTTCATTCCAATTGATTATTGGGAAAATGATGGGGCACCGCCTCACACCTTACCCTTTTTCATTTTGGTATTCATGCTTTGCATTCTTCCCTCACTCCTTCATTAAAATATTATATACATAAAATGAACTAATAAAAACCTTAATATCCAAATAAAATAAAATCACTTGATTAACTTTGATTGTGCTAGTATGCTTTTTAAAATATAAATTTTTTAGCTCATCTATATAGATATAAACAAATAAAGAAATATAAAAAGAACAATACAAAATAATTTGCTCATATCTGTTTAGTAATTATAGTGTTTACATGTACGTTCATACGTTACATACATGAATAAACAACCGAACAAATTTGTTCATGATTTTTATTAAATTTTAGAATAGACAAGTGAAAAACAATAACTCTTACATTCATACTAGTTTTTTAATTTTATTTTAAATATTTTGGAAACTTAGCAATATAAACGGTTTGTTTAATACCTTTAGTGTTAGTAGTAACAACGGTACCATTATACTAGCATTGGATATGGAAATGGTTTTTAGATATATAATAACTTTGAAAATATAAAAGAAAAAGTTAATATACAATTATAATTATAATTATAATAGGGTGTTGCTATATATACCCCATTTATATTTATTTTTACTTGTTTGAGCATCACCAATGAAAAGATGAAAAAACATACTTATATGGCACGTGCCCCATGTTTTCTTTCTCATGGTCATTCACAATCCATAAAAATCATCATCTCTCTTCTCTCTCCTCTTTCACCCCTTCTTCTCACATTCTTAAAAGTGAATGTTTTTGAACAAAAACTTTACTATCTTTTCTTTCCTTCGTATCACCTTTTCTCTCATTCACATCACTTTTTCTCTCTTAAAAAACACCAAAAAACATTTCCATTGAAGATGGTCTTATACTCTTACATTCAATTTTTAAATAGATACAATTTAAACTTTTTATTTTTATCCCTTTAAAATAAACTTATATAATTATATCTTGATCATATCTTTTGTAATAACTTTTGAAATGCGCATCAATAAAATATATTGATTTTAATTAGAATTTTTTTTTATTTTGTTAAACACGTAAATTAAAAAAAAGGCTAAAGATAATTTTAAAGGGATTCAAATATTTTCATTTTAATATATATACATTTATGTAGCTTTTTGAAAAGAAGTTCTTATTCTTTTAATTTATACTGAAAGGTTTATTGAAAACATATTCTTTTAATTTGTACTGAAAGTTTTCTTGAAAACGTAATTTTATACTTCTAAAAATCGTTTCTTTTTACTTTTATAAAAAGATTTTTAATCAATAGTAATAATAAACAACACTGACCAAAAAAGAAGCAAATAATTAGTATTTATAAAGTGTATATACGTTTTAACAAATATATACGCTTTTGAAAATTCTTTACAAAAAACATTTTTTATTTACCTTTTAAAAATTTTGATTTTTTTTATATGATGCATAAGAATTAAGGAGGAAAGTAACAAGTAATAGTGGATGGGAATATTTTTTTAATTTTTAACTGGAGAATATGAAAAATTTTCAAATATTTTTTTAACGGTGAGGTATGACAAGTAAGAGAGAAGGGTATGTATAGCCCCCGCCCCCCCTATAATAAAATGAATATGAATATACGGTATGCATTGCGTGTAGTTGGGGTGAGTGTGGTGCCGCCAAAGACAAAGGAAATGGGTGGGGAACGGGGGTGGGGGTAGAAATGGGAATTTATCGGAGCACGTGATACGGTGAATAAAAGTCTTACGTCATACTCTCGCCAGCCCCCTATTCTACCTTAGGCCTATTAAGTATTTGCATATTCAGAACTGACTCAAACCACTCTCTCTAATGCAGCACATTTGCCATTCAAATGATTTAGCTAAGTCATTTCAATACTTTATTAAGATAGAAAATAAGTTTTAAATTTATGTTTCATCTGTGATTAAAAAAAAAAAAATACCAGGTTGGTCGGGGAGTTTTCTCTCCTAAGCCAAGTTTCCTCTTGAATGTCATCTTGGGTTTCGTACTCGAGTAGTGAAGATAATTGTGTAGGACAGTAACCCATCAATGATCCAATTAGCGTTAAAGGAAAAAAAAGCAATTTCACCGTTTAAAACTCATCATGTATCTTCTTACTTTTTTTTAATGGCTAGAATTGTATTAAAGAAAGACAAGTAAGAAACTAAAAACCTCAAATAAATAGAGTATAAAGTGGAACAAAAGAAACGATATAATAACCGAACTCAACCTTAACCAATTTCAAAGGGACTCCAAGTAGTCCATCTGGAAGCATTCTTTCTCATCCTGTTCTTAACCCATAATGAGGCCAATGACTTTTATCAATAACTATCCTTGCGGGGGAGACAGTTTTTTGGTTGAAGATGCGCTCGTTTCTCACATTCAAAATACACTAACAAAAGAAGAGGATAACAGCATGGATCAATTCTGTTTAGCTTCACCTCCTAGATTTATTTTGCATTGGTTTATTGGTCAAAGATGTTAAATGTGTCAGTTACAGGCCGCTTTAATTTATTTCATCGTCTCATGCTTCTAGCAATATTAGAATGAGGTAATTACTATTTTGGTCTCTATGTTTTGAACATTTTAACTAATGAAGTCTAAAAAGAAATCTTTAAACCAATCAAACCCTGTGGTTTGTATTTAATAATCTTTGCAGTTCAATGCACTAACACAATTAGATTTTTCTGTTAGTTTTTAATAAAATGATCAAAATACCCTCGGAATGGATTGGTAATTTTAGAAAACCTCATGGACCAAAAGCGTAAATTACTCTTATATATATATATATATATATATATATATATATATATATATATAAAAGAAATGTTTTTATTTTTATTTGTAAAGTTTTTGTAGACGTATTTTTAAATCTTTTGGTTTTATTAAATGTCCTTTTTTTAACAATCGGTTTTTGAACGTTTTTTTAAACCGTTCGATTTTGTCAACGTATTATTAACCGTTCAATTATTTAATGAACTTTTATAGCCGCTCGACTTATTAAGTTATTTTTTAAATCTCTAGGCGTACTTAAACGTTTTTTTAAGCTTTTTAATTTAATTTGCTCAGCTTATTTTAAAGTTTTTTTAACTGGTTTGATTTTGTTAAACGTCTTTTTTTAACCGTTCCATTTTGTTAACGTATTTTTTAACTGTTCAATTATTTTAGAGAATTTTTTAAGCCGCCCGACTTATTTAAGAAAGATGTTCAAATAAGTGAAACGGTAAATTTTGTTAAAAACATTTTGTTTAGTTAAATTATTCTGTTTATAACTGTTCGGTTAAATTAGCTTACTTTAATGTTTTTCAACTGTTTAGTTTTTTAACGTCTTTTTAACCCTCTTTTAATTTTAACGTAGTTTTTTAAACCGTTTCGCTTATTTAATTATAAGTGACTTTTAAACCATTTCGCTTAAATGACTTTTAAAACCAGTGGTCTTATTATATTTTTTTAAATGTTTGACTTTAAAATGACTTTTTAAAACCTTTTGATTTATTTAAGACACTTAAATAAACATAATAATTTAAAAATAAGCCTACCGATTTTAAAAAATCATTTAAAAGTTAACAGTTTAAAAAATAAGTTTAATAAGGTAAACGGTTTTAAAAGTCACTTAAAATACATGCTTAAATAAGCCAAACGCTTTAAAAAAACTGCTTTCATTAAGAAAAGGTTAGAAAAGACTTTTAAAAAAATCAAACCAGTTAAAAAAAAACTTTAAAATAAGCTGAGCAAATTAAATTAAAAAGGTTAAAAAGACGTTTAAGTACACTTAAAGATTTATAAAATAACTTTAATAAGTCGAGCGACTTAAAAAGTTACTTAAAATAATTGAACGGTTAAAACATACATTAACAAAATCGAACGGTTAAAAAAAGACATTTAAAAAAATCGAACCAGTTAAAAAAAACTTTAAAATTAGCAGGGCAATTTAAATTAAAAGGTTAAAAAGACGTTTAAGTACGTCTAAATATTTAAAAAATAAATTTAATAAGTCGAGCAGCTTAAAAAGTTCCCTAAAATAATTGAACGGTTAAAAAATACGTTAAACGGAATCCTATAGTTAAAAAAAGAAGTTTAAAAAAATCAAAACAGTTAAAAAAACTTTAAAATTAGCTAAACAATTTAAATTAAAAAGGTTAAAAAGACGTTTAAGTACGCCTAAAGATTTAAAAAATAACTTTAATAAGTCGAGCGGCTATAAAAGTTTTTACATAATTGAACGGTTAAAAAATACGTTAACAAAATCAAACGGTTAAAAAAGACGTTTACAAACCGATTGTTATAAAGGACATTTAATAAAACCAAAAGATTTAAAACTACATCTACAAAAACTTTACAAATAAAAAACATTTCTTTTATATATATATATATATATATACACACACACACACACACATAAGAGTAGTTTATGCTTTTTGTCCCTGAGGTTTTCTAAAATTACTAATTCAATTCAAAGGTATTTTAATTATTTTATTAAAAACTAATAGAAAAATCTATCTGTTTTAGTGTATTGGACTGAAAAGGTTATAAAATACAAAACACAGGGTTTGATTGGTTAAAAGATTTCTATTTGAACTCAAATAATCAAAATTCCCAAAGCACAGGGATTAAAATAGCAATTTACTCTATTAGAGGTAACACAATTTTATTATTTCTATTTATTGCTCATACATAACCTTAATCATATATTAATTTAGACTATCATTTTATGATTAATTTCATTCTGTTAAATATTTTATTTTATCTAGTCTGTGTATTACACGGGTGAATAAAGTAGTTCTACATCTATCGTTACGATGTGCTTTTTCTACATCAACATTTCAATATAAAATTTTATATTGGGTCATAATATAATATAATTTTACTTTTTTTTTCTAAATTTAATTTGGTTATTTCTTATAACATTTGATATAAAATGGTTATAAAATTTCGAATACACCATTGTAGAATGTTTATGTTTATCTATGTTTTAATATTAATTTTATTTAAAAATAACTCGTGTTGGAATAACTTTTATATATTTAGGTCAAATAATTATGTTAACTGTGTTTTATGTTTTCTGCATATACTTAACTAGGTTATAATCCCGTATAATACACGGGCTAAATAAATTTATTGTTAAATGGTTAATAATATAAAAAGTTATGTCATAACTATTGTGTATTATACGGATTGAATAAACTTATGTATTACACATTTGAAATTTAAAGTTAAAATATTTGAACTTTTAACTATGAATAGTTATTAATTAATAAATAGATATTATAGCATTTATAATTAAGAGGAGAGATAAGCGGGAAAACCAATTATTAGATGGCCTAGAATGGTGACAAGTGTCCGGATTTATTTTTATTTATTTCCCTAGTTGTATAGTTATTTTAATGATTATTAAAATAACAAAAAAAAAAGCTAACAGTAGATAATCTATAGATTCTAATAAAGCAAGTTTTCTAAAGCAACATGTCATTCTCTTGACATACCTTTTTGCCACTTGTCATTATTCTAGACATTATCACATCATTTTTCCCTCCAAAAGTGTAATATAGTAATTTAAATATTAAAACTAACTTCTCTCTCTTATTAAATATCAATTTTATTAATCACAATATTTCTCTCTCTCATTTAAAATTTTTAAAATCAATGTATTTTTATAAAGTTAGATTGTATTAAGAAAATAAAAAATCATATTTTTTAATTAAAATAGAACTTATAATAAAAAAATTTTATATGAAATTTTCAAAAACACTAAACCTTTTTGAAACAAAATATATTAAATCCGTCCTTTTTTTTAAAAAAATATGAACATTTCTAAAAACAATCTTATTAAAACAACCAGAATAATTACAAACCAGAGTTTTTAATAAATAAGATTTTTATAAAAATAAATTCTTTTATAAAAGAATCTTAATACGAATGTTTAAAAATAAAACTATTTAGATAAGAGAGTTAAAAAAATAATATAATTGTTTTATTTTCTTGAACTATTACGTATATAAAATTCATATCTTATATTATAATATCGTACTGTAAATATTTGTGTTTATTACTAACTATAATTCGTTTAATAAATGAGTTTTATAGCCTATCTATCTATATATCTATCTGTCTGTTTGTCCTCCAATTTATCTATAATAAGAAAAAAATAAGATATTGAATACTAATAATATTACTCTATTATTAAAACTAATATTGAATACTAATAATATTACTCATACCATTTTTAAATTAAAAAATATATAATTTAATAAATTGAAAATATATTTATTTTAAATTAAAAACACACTTTTTTAAAACAAAAAAACAACAAACTTTTTAAAAAAAAATCAGTTTACTTAAAAAAAATATTTACAAACCATAAATTTTTTATAAAATAAAAGTTTAAGAAAAATATATTATTGTTTATTTACTTAAAGTAGCTATTTATAAGTAATTATAATCATATTTTATCTTTAAGCATAGTTTTATAATTTATAAATTTTTTTTTCTAATTATAAATAATTTATATATTCAACCCGTGTAATACACGGGGTACTAACCTAATTAAATATATAAACTCATTAATTACATAATTAAAAGTTAGTGTTAAAATTTGTTGCTTTGTTCAAACAACATTAACCATCCATGTAACTAACTCTAAAAATAATTAATTAGTTTTTATTACGAGGCTAAATATTTGAATCTTGAACCAAATTACTGTCTGCGGCAATGAGAATAAGTTACTCTTAAAACCATCTATCATGCCTATTAGATGATTTAAATTCTCACCCTTTATAAAAAAAAAAAAAAAAAGAACAATATTACACATCCGGATATAATTAAATCAAATTTCCCCTGATATTTTCCAACAACTAAGACAAAAATTGCTTTGTTGTTTTTGCATAGCGTGAAGTCACGCGCATAGAATGTGAGAGTATGGAGGAAGTTGAAAAGAGTAGGAGTGATGGTATGTGATATGTGCATGTGAATCCAAAATCTAAATCTAATTGCAAGTATAGAGAGTTTGGCATGACATGGCATGCAGTTGTAATAATCAGTGGAATGCCATGCATGCCATTTTTCCATGCAATTTAGATAGATAGATAGATTCACGGCACCATAACAATTTCTTTCTGCACAAAATGATGCTTCTTTTTATTTTGAGTTTGGACACTTATTTTCAATTAATCATATCATGGATTTTAATTCGTCACAATAAATTTAAAAATAAAAATAAAAAAAACACGAAAATAATCATATTTAAAATATGTTTATGACGTTTTTATGTCAGATATCAATAAAAATTAAAACTGTTTTTCTCATACTTCTTTATGTCATCGCGTCATCTTTTTGTTCCTGAACTTTTTTTGTCGAATATCCATTTTTTCATATATTATTTGGTTTATTTTCGTACGCCTACTTGATTTCATTTTAAAAAATTAGATTTCACGGCATTTCCATTTAAGCCCGCATGAAATGGAAACGTGAAATTTCATCATCTATTCAAGGCTAAGAGGCTGTTGCTAAGAGTCTGTTTGATCATTTCTAAATGGTTAAATGCTGAACTATTAACAGGTCTGAACCATTAAATGTTGAACTAGTAAAAGGTCAGAATCATTAAGAGCTAGTATATTGCTTAACTATTTAAAGGCAAATGTCTTACCAATTTAGATAAGAGCTCTTAACCATTTAGAATCAGTATAACGATTAACCATTCAAAGGCAAAAGTGTTTAACTATTTAGTCTCGCGAAACAAACATTCTGAACCGTTTAAGTATATATTTGAATCTCATTGGTATAATCAACTCCATTGATCATGAACGAAGTTAAACACACATAAATGGATCTAATTTCGGGTCATTTCTTGGTGAACATGATCTAAGTATAAAAATGTAGTATAGTGGGAAATCTTTTTTTTTTTAACGATTAAATCACGAAGAAAATGTCATACTAATTAGTCCATAAGGTTGTCTTCATCTTTATAAAGATTAAAAATGATTATTAGATTCACAGGTCCTGCAGTGGATCAAATAACAGATCAACAGAAATATATATGTGTATGTGATTATTAATTATTGAAGGGAAACAGTTTAAAAGTAAGGAAAGGATTTAACGGTTAAACATTTGGATTCCCAATTAAATGTGGCAGTCAAATTGAAGGTACGTACGTACCTTATACCTAGATGGAAGAGTGTTAATTTGTCTTTAGAGATCTGAATGAAAAGGTCCGTCCACACACACACACACTCTATATAAATATAAATATAAATATAAATATAAATATAAATATATATATATATATATATATATATATATATAGACACACACACACACACACACACACACACACACTACACTACAAGTCTCCTCCCCGGCCTCCGTGCATATCTTCATTCACAGATTCAATATTGCGCGCACAAGACAAATCAATATCCCACTCTCACTTTTTCGATTTCTCTATGGGCCGGACACTTTGCCTCCCATAATGACAACTCACTCAAATATATATTTAATTTATGCGCAAATACCTATACACATGTTACATGTATTGTATATATGTATATGTATATATATGTAAAATACATAACACAAATGAAGTATAAGTTATGTACACAAGTCCTAGAAGTGTTGTGATTAAATTAAATAGTTGTGAGTAGTGTTGCACGTTTAAAACTCTATAGAAGAGGTCCCGGGTTCGAATTATAATATTCTACCTCTAATCCTTTGAATACATGTGACGATTGCAACTTGCATTTTACCTGATCTCATTGCTTAGTAGGATATTTGTAGAGTTATCAAAATAAAATAAGACAAGTTAAAGTTGGAGATTGATATGAAGAAACTCTTTTTGTCCAACCTCATTTTGACACATATAGCTGTGTTAGGGTCACAATTGAATTTCTTATGTGTTGTTTTAACTATTTTATTGACGTAAGTTTTCATCATTGTGAAGATCAATGGTTTTGGGAAGCGGATGCCACAGGAGAGTTCTCTACTAAGGCATTAAGGAGGATCATAGAATCAAATCGCCCTTGTATGGATTTTAACCCTATGTTGTGGTGTAAGTGGATACCCGTAAAGATAAATGGATTTGTTTGGAAAGCTAGATTAAATAGAATTCCTACCAAAGATGCACTACAAAGACGAGGGGTACAGATTGCATCGATGGAATGCAGCTTGTGTTTTGGACGAATCGAATCTGCTGATCATGTTTTAGTATCATGTGCATTTGCATCAGGAGTCTGGGCGGCAGTTGCAAGATGGTGTGGGTTTAATTTGTCGAACCCATCTTCGACTCGAGACGTCCTGTCACTTGTGCAATTTGTTTCAGGTTCAACTAAACTTAAAAAGACAATACATTGCATTGTTATGGCTTCCATTTGGTTCATCTGGCTGGCTAGGAATGATTTTGTCTTCAATGGGAGAACCCCGCACGTGACTGATACAGTGGAGGAGATTATGGTCAACTCATTTTGGTGGTTAAAATTCAGAGCAAAAATTAGTGATATTGAATGGCAATCATGGTGTAATTTTGACTTATATTAATCTTGTTGTATCGACATGGTGTGCACCCCAGCATCTTGCTGGTGGTTTGGTTTTTGATATTTAATAAAATCTGTTTTTTGCCGGGCAAAAAAAAAAAAACTATTTTATTGACGACCACTTAAAAGTCAAAAGTGAAGACATAACATACTCTTATTAAGACTTTTTTTTTTTTTTTACCAAACTAGTGTTTAGAGGATAAATATTTAGCAAAATAGTGTTTCTTAAAAACAAGTTAACAAAATGTGTTTTTCATTTATTATGTTAAAAATAGTTTATAAAAAACACTATTCTAGTAAATAGTTTTCCCCTGAACACAAGTTTAGTAAAAAATACTAAATAAGAAATAGTTTATAAAAAACACTATTCTAGCTTCACATTACTACTATGGTATTCATGATAAGTTGTAAGTTAAAAAATGTGGCTTAAGCTAAAAAATAATAAGATAACCAAGTTGGTTGGAGGATTGTAATATTAATTAACTTATTTATAAAAAATAATTATATAAAAAAATGACTTCATTTGGTATTTGAGTTTTCTTCCTAGAAAACCAAATAAAAAATAAACAGAAACAAATTTACTAAACAATATCATTATAGACTTTTTTGTTTACTAACAAGTTTGTTTTTATAAAATGAAAATGATTTCAAGAATGACTAGTTAAAGGACTTAGATAACTTTTCTTTTCTGGTATATAATCAACCAAATTCATTTTGTAATGCATTTGTAATATTGCATTTACCTAATTCATTTATAATGCAAAAGACCATATCATAATCAAAATCAAATTAGTCCACAACTTAAAAGTATATAATCAACCTGATCGCTTCATGATGTCAAAATCTTGTTCGCATACCGGACGTAAAGGTGAAAACAATTGGTAACCAAACTAATTATTCAACTAAATTAATCCACCAAAGGCTTTTATTTTATATGATAAAATTGTCATGAAAGGCTTTTAGTTAAACGAGGATATCCAAACAAATAATTCTTCCATGTTAAACCAAAGAACATTCAACCAAATAATTGTTCAAAAAAGCATTCAATGGCCAATCTATGTTACGATGTTAACAACAAAATAAACATAAAACTAAAATTACCTTCTATTTGTATAATAGAAATCTTTTTGAAAGAGCAAACAAAGATCACCAAGAAGATGTTTCTGGCAAGAAGACGTCGTAGGGATAACAGGTTTTAAAGGTAAAAGAAACTAAAACGTCGGCTCTGAAGCTTAATCTAAATGTTTTTTTTAATTATTATTGAAAATAAGATATAAATGAAATCATGTATAAAAATTCAATTTTAGTAGATAATTCTTAAGGAACACTATTTTGATAAATTGTTTTCCTCTTAACACTATTTTAGTAAAAAAAACTCCTGTTACTAATAAAAAAAAATTTAGGTGGTGGAAGGTTAATAGCCTCTAAACCCCCCCCTTAGTGTCTCTAGTTTGTGATTTTTCTCACTTATTTATCTCAATCTCCATCATTCAAGTAAAATATATACCAATCGTTCATATAATTTTAGTGACTTCAGTGTCATTAATGTCATTTTACTCTAACTGATTTACTTAATATCAAATGAAAAATTAGAATAAACATTAGTAATTTAGTATAAGCTAGGGGAAGGCGGGCCTTGAAACAACTTATAAGGTTGTTACTCTGTGACCTTGAGGTCATGAGTTCCAGCTGTGAAAATAACATTTTGAACAAAAAGTGCAGGATAAGACTGCGTACATCAGATCGTTTCACGATCCGGCCCCTCCCCGGACCCTGTGCAATGTAGGAGCTAAGTTAAGTAGTGAGTACGTCCTTTTTTGAATTGATATAAGCTAGGAGGTGTGGAGTGTAGGAGTTGCTTTGGATTCACATAGTTGATAAAAATTGTTTGAACTTGATGAGCGGATATTAACTTTGATCATCGGTATTAAAATTGAGCTTCAATTGTTTCTAAAGGTTAGTAGCAACTTTGACTTCAATATCAAATGATGATCAAGATCAATTTGATCTTCGGTAGCAAAGTTAATCATCATTAATTAGTGATGAACAACTTGTTGTGTTGATGAACAAAGTCTTAGGTAGTAACAAAGTGACTATTAACATAAAGACAGTCAATTGCTAGTTATCACTACTAATCGTTTAACCGTATTTTGAAATGTTGCAATGGTTTACACTATCATTACAAATTTTTTACCCCTAAATAAAGGTCGTATTTGGTCAGGTTTCAATATTTCACTTATGGAAATTTCATATTCATACTCATTCTTGTAAATTAACTTTCTGTCGTATCCAATTAAAGATTTCATATGTAGGTGAAATATTAACTGAAGGTGATCTTCAACGATTTAGAAACTATCAAGGACGTTACGAAATCATGGAAGCACAACACCTAATCTCTTGCAAAGCATGTGAAGTTGCGAATGGTATTTATGGTTACTACTGATCATATTAGATAAAAATATATAAGTAGGGTTTATTTTGGTTAATCTTTATTATGATTAGAAAATATGATATGGTTGGTATTTTTGTTTGGTATAATCGCTATACTCGTGTAAAAAATTATCAAAAACGTTTAGAAAGAATAGTTTATTAATAATACACATTAGTGTACGTACGGTTGTTTTTATTAGTTTATATTAAACCTGCCAGGCCTGTATGTACGTTTGATAGATCGAATGCATGGAGAATGTTAGTTTTTGGAGGTTTTTGTGTCTGAATTGATGAGGTTAGGTAAATGCATAGTAGGGTCTTTGTCGTTGAGGACGATGCTACAGGTCCATGGTGTTTATTTAATAGTTGATGCTTTGTCTTTCAAATTTTGGGTCCACCCGTTTTTTTATTTTGTCTTAGTCACTGCTTCATTTTGACGACTCAACTTCATTCACTGACATGCATACATTCCAAAAATATTTTTTAACACTTAATTTAGACCTCTTTTTCCTTCAAATTTTTACATTAGCTTAAAATTTCGAAACCCATTTTTCAACCTCTTTTGTGTTAACTAGCATTAGGATCTCGCGTTGCGACGGATCCATAAAATTATGAAGAAAACTAACGTTGCAAGTGCGCGCATTGAGAAAGCTAGGCATAAAACCTATTAAAAAAACAATATCAAAACGTTATCACGTACCCACACATTTAAGGGCTCATTGATAATACACGTAAATTTGTATAATAGAATGAAGCATCAAGACTTTACATAAAGAAATTAAAACTGCACAAACTCATTCATTGCAACGGTGGCATGTCACAACGTAAGAAACAAAATCGTTAAAGCTAACCACTTGAACTTTATATATAATTTTAAAAATTATATAATCATAAGCTATTTTAAAAAAAATAGTAAAAATGCACTATCAATGTATTACTTAAAAAAAATTTGTAATCATAAACTAAAAATAGTAAAATACATTACTATTTTTGATCTATTTTTCAATAGGTATGGAGAATTGCATTAGGAATAAATATTTACCAATTAAATAGCTCTGTTTTTGTAATAAAAATAGAATTGCTAGTGGAGAAAGTAAAAAATAAAATGTTGGTGGTGGGTTTTGAAACCAAGACGTAAGCCATGTTCCATTAAAACCCAAACCACTAAGCCAAATAGTTTCTAATTATCAAATCTTATATTCAATATATATATAAATCTTCTTAATGAATAAAAAATTAACATGAACACTGTAGAAACCGACATAGCTAAATTATATATATATATATAATTATTTATTAACTTTTAGGGTTAATTATTGTTACGATTGATTTTATTTTGTATAAAACCACCCGGTTTAATTAATCTGCCTTTTGTCATTCTTAATTTATATTATAAAATAATTTCTACAATAGCAATAGCATTATAACTTCTTTTAAATTAAATGCTCAACTTTTTTTAATAACTATTATATACACAATCTACTTTTAAAATTATCACACATGCACTTTGTAGGATTTCAACGTACAAACTTTGATAAGAGAGTACAACCTTTTTACTTATGGACAATAAATCTATATATTTGTATATAAACTATTAATTAATGTGTTTTAGAAAAGCTTAATGTTAAAGTGAGCTTCATTATATCTCTACCAAGAATTAAAATTTTAAGGTATGTAGAAAATTAAAAATAACATTTTCTTTGTAACTATAAAAGTTTAAAAAATATTTAAAAAATAAAAAAAAAGATTTAAGAGTTATTTATTTTGGATAATGACATTTACTATTTCACAAAGGATATTGATATCAAAATTCTGATTTATTAATTGGAGATTATATTTTTGTACCATATAGTACGGCCCATTCTCTAAAACACATGGCTGGCGTTACACTAGAAGCCCAATAATGTTTGGATAATCAGTCATCAATGCCACAAAAGGTCCAAAAGGAGAGCAAGAAGCCCAACTTTCAGATCTACTGTTCACAAGTGTAGCTGACTAGAGGTGGGCAAATCGGGTCCGGCCCAATACCCGAAACCGGGTTGAAACCGGGTTGGGCCCAACCGGGTTTTTTCGTACCCGGGTTTTGGTGAAACCGGGTTCAAACCCGGGTCGGGTTCACCTAATGCAAAACCCTACCCGATACCCGGGTAGAGTCGGGTCGGGTCCAAAACAGGGTTCAAATCGGGTTTAGTTTTTTTTTTTTTTTTCTTCTTCTTCTTCTTCTTTTCTTTTCTTGTGTGTGTCCCCAAAACCGGGTTCAAATCGGGTCCAAAACCGGGTTCAAATCGGGTTCAACCGGGTCGGGTTCGAAACCGGGTTCGGGTCGGGTTCACTAAAAAACTCAAAATCTAAAACCGGTTCCAACCCTATGGGTTTAAACGGGTCCAACCCGGGTACACCTCCCATCGGGTACTACCCGTACCCGGGTCCAGGTCGGGTTCGAACCCGGTTTTTATGCCCATCTCTATAGCTGACTATTAGATTATTTCTCGATAGTTAGATGCTCGGATGGTAATGATTTTTGGATAGCAGGCTTTAAACTTTACAAAGCAACACAAGCAGCTTCCATCTTAACTAAAATCTTTGTTAGGCTTTTATAGTTCCTTTTTTTTTTTTTTTTTTTTTTTTTTTTTGCTTGGACTATTATGATTCATAAGTATGGACGCAAATCCATCCTAGTGCAATAACACTTGGTTGAACCATCAATTAACTCCCTTGATTTAACTAATTTGTATGACAACTGAATCTTGATGATTTTTATCTTCGATCTTCATTTGGATTAGCAAAACAGTAAACACATTAAGGCACACATAAGGAACAAGAAATGGATGATCCATGTGATAATCTACTGACGTGAGAATGAGTCTCTGTTTAACGCGAAGAATGTGCGAGTAAGGTGTCAGAGGTAGAGAATGTATCATCTTTTTTTTTTTTTTTTTTTTTTTTTTCTAATAATAATATTCCAATTAGGACTTCCCCTTGATGCTTAAATGAGGATTTTATGGTCCCCACCAAAGGGTTATGGGGTTATTATGCATAACGTGTCCCGAACCAATATTATGGTCCCATTTGACGGATCGGGTTTTGCCCTTGGGGCAAGTAATTAAACCTGTAGCCTTCAACAAGTATTTCTTGTATATTTTTATGATCTGAATTACATGGTGTCACTCAATTTTAAGATGCAAATATAACATTTTCAATTTTCTTTTTCGTTTTATACGTGATATGGGTGTCCATGATTGCGTTTTACCTCATAGCCAAGCCATTGTGGCTAAACAAATTTATGAGCGAAACAAGTTAAAGATTATAACAAATAAATATATTTAGCGTGACTTTAAAGAGTTAGATAAAAATAAAATATTTTGATACATTCCATTAGTTTTGTTTAGTTAATTTAGGTTTCTTGCTTCAACATGGTGGACTAGTTTAGTTGTTTTGGTTTTGTGTATGTTTGTAAAGAGTTTGTTATTGATCAAAAGGGTGTAAAATCAAACCATTGGTTCTTCTTGTTATTCAGTTATGATTTGACTAATTGCTTTTCATATTCATCTTGTTAAGTCGCTCATACTCTCAACATAAATTCGCCCCATCCCACATAATGGTAACATTTTATGTTGCAACAATTTAATTATTATAATAACAATTGAGCAAAAAGTAATTTCTGTCGGACAATTTTCTTCCATCCGTATTTTTAGTTATATGCCAACAACCCTAATCTATCTTTTTTTTATCGTTGTCAAAAGTCTTCTCTTGCAATCTTACCATGCGTTTTTTTGTCACTAAGTTTTTTAGAACACCGCCACCTTTTTCTTAGGGCCTTTGTCCCCATATGTTTATGCCTCTTGTCTCCACAAGTTTCATTGCCATCATTAATGTTGCCACGTAAAGAGGCATTATCGTTTAATAAAATTGTGGAATATTAGGTCACAAGCTAGTAGATGTTCATTAAATGTAATACTTGTATATTTTAAAAATAAAAATATAAACAAATAAAGATTAAAATTTTTGGTAACCCGTAACCACCTTGTTAATATGTTACATCACTCGCGAGTCATATTCTCAAATCCTTTTCAAAGAAAATAAAAAAATACAATTTATGACGAAAAAGTAGCAAATAAAATCAAATTGTGAATTCAAGACCCGCTTTCTTCCATGTGGCCCAAATTTTGAAACCCTAATCGTCAAATTGAGAAGCTTCATTCAGGTAATCACTTCTCCCAGTCGAGATATCAATTGATTAGCTTGTTAGAATCAGTTATTGATGTTCTACAATTTGTAATTTTTATCTGATTTTTGTATCATTAATCGCCAATTTCTTGTCTCATCGACGAATCATGTGAATAGCAGATCAAAATTGGTCCTTTTATCATTTGTGTGTTTCGATTACGAGATCACACCGTATCCACTTCGATATAATACAAATAGAATGATGTTGGTGTTCAATGATGCTGTAAAATCGACATTGTTATGTTTCAGGTTTGATATAACAACTAAAAGTAATTGATGTTTGGAACAGTGAGAGAGTTGCGATGTTTTTCCTGCATAATATCTTCATTTTCAGCTAATTAATGTCTTGATTTTGCATAGTTGCATATTGATATCTGTCAATTTGAGATTTATTTTGATTTTTCTACTCAATTTCATCATGTTTATAATTCTATTAAAGGGTTATTTTTGAAGGAATTCCAGTGGCTATTTAGAAAGTATGCTTCTCAACATGTTGATCTTCATGTCTTGATTTTGAAATTTGAAGCAATTTCTGTTATAAGTTTTAGGTTTGATTAATGGATCAAGATGCTGCACGCACTGCTAGAGAATCACTTGAGTTAGTTTTTCAAATGTCTAATATTCTTGACACTGGGTTAGACCGCCACACCCTTTCTGTGCTCATTGCCCTCTGTGACCTCGGTTTGAACCCTGAGGCGCTTGCTGCTGTTGTCAAGGAGTTCCGCAAAGACCCACCGTTAACCTCCTCGACACCATCAAGTAATTGATGGTTATGTTAAGTTTATGCAAGTCTTATGTTGTTTTGAGATTCCAGTTTGATGTTTTTTTAAGGTTTCATATGTTGTTGTTAACATGTTAAAACATTCAAAGAAATGCCTGCTGTTTCTATGTTTGTGTTACACACACACACACACATTTATACATACCTACTTGTGTGCATACACATACACATACAAATATTATATATACATAGATGCACACCCTGAGAGATACATATGTACGTGTCAAGACATAGACAAACAATCAAACATTGTGTGAGATGACACTTCTGGTATACACAAATATACAACTGTTACATTGTTGGGCTTGAGCAGTGCAAGATCCAGCTTGAGTTTTTTAATCGATTAACTATAATACGGGGTAGCGTTTAACATTTTCTCAAGAGTAAATTGCATGGATCATCTTTGAGGTTTGCTTAAATTTCATCTTTCGTCCTGGGATAAAAAATTACAAGATTAGTCCTAATGTTTGAAAAAAACGTAACACATTTCGTCCCTGGTTTTTACGGAGGTTAAAAAAGTTCGTTAATTGTGTATTAAATGACTATTTTACCCTCTTAATTTAATTAAAAATAAAAAAGCTTATTAATTTAACTTTGTGACCACCCAACTCTTTCCCCCTTCTTTTTCCTCCTAACCACACCACCACCTCCAACAAAACCCACTTTAAAATCGCAAGCAAAACCAATTACTCAAATAACTTACTGCTAATGTAATTACTCAAACAAAATCAAATCAAAACCTTCTATTCAAATTATCAAACAATTAATAGCTAATATAAGAAATTCCATTAAGATATCTACGGGAATTCACATATGAACAAATTCTATTGAGATTTCAAACATGGTTAAACGACGCATTATATTAGAAACACATTTTAGGCATTTATTATTAAAAAATCAAATATCAACCAAAGTGGGTGCATTTAGCAATAGGTGTTAGTATTTAACCAGACTCAAAATCAAATATGCGTGTTTGTGCTTGTGTTTGTGTTTGAAGCGGCAGCAATGGATATGGGGGGCGGCTCTATTTAGAATTAACAAAAGCAAGGACTTCCCCTCAAATTTATGTTTTAAAAAATTGAGTTATTTTTATAAAACTTGTGTTTGAAGATTATATTTCTCTTTAACACTTTTCCTTAATAGTCAACATGGGTTCAATACTTTTGACTCTTTGAAGTTAAATTTTTTTTAATCTTACGTGTGATAACAATTTATATATTTTTCATAAAGAAATTGATTATTCGAAATTTATCAAACAATATAGTAAGTTAAAAATATATGAAAGAAAAACTTGAAATTAGATTTCGTCCCTAGTGTAGGTTGAGCCACTCTTGCGGGTATGGTCATGGTAGCTGTGGTCGACAATTGATCATCTTTACTGTCTAATGAATGAGGAGTTTACTTTTAATTGAAAATCATTCACTTTGCACCCATCACTCGAGTATATGCTTTACACAAAAATCACACAATAGTAAATTATAAACCTCTAGTAAAATGACCACTTGCAACCCAACAGATAAAGTATATTAAATAACATTACATAGTTTTTTTATGGATTGACTACTTACCCATCCAGTGACTTTGACATTGGGTGTTTCTCAAACGTGTATTGTTGGGTCGTATGAAGTCAACAAAAGAGATATTGGATCATAAGAAATACTTTGGCTCAAATATCATAAACGCTCTTTGAGCTCTTTGGTTGTAGTGTAGAGAAAAACTTTACAATTAAATATGTTCAGATGAAAACTATCCAGTGATAAATGACATTCTGAAGAATTTTTATCCTAGAAAAAAAAAAGAAAAAAAAAAGGAAAAAAAATCTGTAAATTCATTATTAGCAACCAGACAAAATGGAAATTTATTATTACATTGAAACACTAAGTTTTAAATTTAACTACATAACATTTATTATATTTTCATATTAAGAATCTTTTTCTATTTTATTATAAACGAAAAGTCCCCAATATTTTAGCATAATATATGCCATTTAATAAAATTTAATGTTATCATATTTGTCTCCTTCAATAGTTTACAAATGGCTTCTTATGAGGCATCCAAATGCACCTCAAGACATCACTTGATCCAAAGTTTGCCAACTACAAACCCACATAAATTATTATTAAACTTAATTAATTAGTTTATATTTCATGTTTTGTTTCTAATATATAGCGTAAACAAACATCTTAGATGACAGAAAAAAACACATACAACACCGTCAAGAAAACGGTTTTCTGATACATTAATACATATAAAAACAATACCATTAAATATTTATTATAACCATTATATTATTTAATATGTATATATAGATGTATATATGTAAGGACTTGTAGGTTAACATGATCAATTCCAATACATCTTATACAAAGGTTCACATTGTATTTCTATAAATCCCCCATCACAAAGAGAGATTAATCTAAAGATCTTGGATCATGACCACCCTCTCAGAAGCCTACAAAAACAACCCCATAATCGATCGCCATATCACCCCTATCGACTTCAACTCGATAGAAACAGTCCCAGAATCCCATTCATGGCCTCAGTTTGACGAGCCCCTTAACAAGATTCAAACCTGCGACCTTCAGGAGTTACTGATTCCGGTCATTGATCTGAGCGATCCCAACGCAATGAATCTTATAGGTCAAGCATGTGAAACATGGGGCATGTTTCAAGTTATTAACCATGGGGTACCCTCCGAGTTGGTCAAAAAGGTTGAGTTTGAGTCACAAAGGCTTTTTGCTCTCCCGGCTCATGAAAAGTGCAAGGTTTTGCGAGCTGCTGATGGAGCCACCGGGTATGGTTCGGCTCGGATATCACCATTCTTTGACAAGTGTATGTGGCATGAAGGGTTCACCATCATGGGTTCTTGTGTTGATGATGCTAAGGTTCTTTGGCCACATGATTATCAAGGATTTTGGTAAGTTTTAGTTCTTGTTAATTTATTTAATCACTCCAAAATTAAATCTAAAGTATTTAATATTTTTGGAGCTTTGGTCAAAGTTTTACATGCATATTCATGCACGTGAATGAATCATAAAACTTACAAGACTCATTAATAGGTGCTAAAATTAGAATTACCATTCATGTATATTTATTATTATTATTTTTTTCTTAATATCACTTTTGAATCTATACATTTTGTCTACTATGTAACCAGAGTCATCTCTTTTCACCACACCTCAACACCGTTAGTCTATAAGTCACTTTTGCAAATATCTTTCATTTATTAATATTTATTGTCACCGTTACAAATAATGGTTATTAACAATCAAAAACAGAGAAAAACAATTGCAAATTTTGTAAATCGACCGCTAGTTTTGTAATAAAGCCAATTGAAATTACATCGGTTGCAAATATTGTAAAAAGAAATTAAAATTAAACAAATCTGTATCCCTCGCGATCATATTACGCCAGTATAGCTCAAATATTACTTTCCACGTATTGTCTATAATAATCGTGTTGCAAAAAATAATCAATTTTGTTTAAACTAATCATATGGTCATTTATATCAGACGTGATTTATATTTATTTTATCATATGGTGACAAGTACATATATATCACCAACATCGGTCAATATCAATAGAGTTACGTGTCACGAATATTGCATTCATATTTTATGATGGTTCGTTGACTCATAATTTGTAAATTATTTGCATAACTAATGTATTTCCTTTATTCATTGATGAATATTATCGTAGTGACACAATGGATGATTACCAAAACCAAATGAAACTACTGACCCACAATCTCTTGCTTAAAATTCTTCAAACACTAGATGCCACACAAGAAGAAATCAATTGGGCTACTTCAATCCATGGCTCTCAAGGTGCACTTCAACTTAACTCGTACCCGTCTTGCCCTAACCCTAGCCAAGCCCTCGGTCTTGCACCGCACACAGACTCCCTCCTTCTAACCATCCTGCACCAAGGTGGCGTGAACGGGCTAGAGATTTTTGTTGAAGGGTCAGGGTGGAGTCAGGTGCAAGCCATTGAGGGTGCGTTTGTGGTCAATGTAGGTGACCTCTTGTACATATTCTCTAATGCAAAGTTTCCGGTTGTTTCTCATCGAGCCATGGTGAACCAGTCAAAGCATCGGATATCGGTTGCTTACTTTCATGGACCTCCGGTTGAGTCTATGGTGGCTCCTTCGTCTAAGTTTCTAAAGCCTTGTTTTGAATCTTTGCTTGTGAAAGAGTACTTGAGCTTGAAAGAAAAGCATTTCTCTAAGGTGTTATCATTGATTCGAAAATAAATTAATTTCTTGTTTGATTTGTAGGATTTTAATATGTTTTTATATGTTAAATCAAAAGTTAGTTGGTTACTTCGTAATAATTTTCTTTGTTATAATCTCATATTTAGTTGATTACATAAAAGTATGAAGAAATTGAGTTTCAAAAGTTAATTTATATACTTTTATAATAAGACGTAAATAAAATTTAAACTTTTTCATATTTTGCGATCATCTTTTCAGCAACTGTATGTATTTATGATCTTGACTTAGGAAAAAGCGTATTTATGCCAGATGTCTCAATTTCTCAACTTAAAAAGGGCCTAGGAATTTTCAATGTCACCTTCAAATGTATGACGTCACTTGGAGATTGATTTCGAAAATAACACATGATAAACGAGTAATAGATATCTCTATACTAATAAATAAAAATAAATCCGGACACTTGTTATTATTTTAAGTCATCTAATAATTGATTTTCCCGTCTGTCTCTCCTATTAATTATATATGTTATAATAGTTATTTATTAATTAATAACTATCCATAATTAAAATTTCAAATATATTAACTTCAAATTTTCAAATGTGTAATACATGGGTTTATTAAATTCATATAATATACAATATTTAAGATATAACTTTTTATATTATTACCTACGTAACAGTAAATTTATTTAGCCCGTGTATTACACGGTATTGTAATCTAGTTCTATAATACTTGAAAGACGCTAACAGGTAATGGTTGGAATAAGATTTCTTTCAAAATGAGCATAGTTGTTTATTTATATCATTGATGCTTTTACACAAAAGGGAGAATGAATTCCGTTGTACATATTTCTTTCTAACCCACACTTTGTTCAAAATTAGAAATAATTCCAATAATAAAAGCGTCTGGATTCATCCTTTTATCCTTTATGTATAGATAAACATTAATATTTGATGTTTTGCTGGTTATGGAAGGAATCAATTGCTAACCCAACTTTATAATACTAACTCATAAATGTTTATATATTAATTGGAGAGTATCATGTGTCATTACCATTAAAATAATAGATATAACAAATTTGTAAAATACTAATTTACAAAGTTTTTCTAATTGCATAATCATTTCTCTCATTTTTTATAAAAAGATTTCCCATTATACTTCATAACTTTAATAACTTGTTTATACAATGTTAAATTTTTATATAAAAAAATACACCATTAAATAGATTATAATTTTATCTATAATGTCGTTATAGTTTTTTCGAACATCTTTCATTACATATATGTAAAGAATAGTTACATATATATGTAATAATATTTTCTCACTTTTTTTTAAAAGTTCACTTCTTTTTTAAGTACTCCCATAATCTTTTAGAACATATATGTAAAAGAAAATCACATACATGTAATACACTCATAAATGTATTTTTTATGTAATATATGAAGTAATTACATATGTTTAATATATACAACTTGTTGTTCATGTAGTTGCCCAAAGAGTTGTTCAATGTCATTTTTTAAAACTTTCAAAATGATAGTCGACTATCAATATTTAAAAACGGTATACGTTTATATGAACATATCATTTTATTAAGTTTCTCGATAAAAATTTAAAATTATCAGAAAAAATATCATTACCAACAACCAGAACATAATTTTAATATGCATTTAAAGAAAAAAAAATATAATTATATATATATATATATAGAGAGAGAGAGAGAGAGAGAGGATAGATAATGAATGTTAACCCTTGTTTATTGCGATAACCCGTTAACCAAACTAGTGGTCCACAGCAGGCCACATCCTCACTGTAAGTTAGAGTTACAGTGGTAAATTAATGGTACACAATGAACGTTAATTTTTTTTAAATATAACAAGACTATACTTGAATTAAAAATATTAAAATAATCTATTTAATGGTACTAGTGTGTGAACCCGCGCTTTGCCGCGGGTTGTTAAAATTTATAACACTTGATTTTGATTAATTGTTCATTGGTATTCAATCCGTAGATATGTATAAAAATTATATTGACTACTTTGTTTTGGAAAAAATCATGTCGAAACGTTGATTTAATTTAGCACATTATAACGACAAATTTAGATTTTATAAACCATCATATTTTTATGATTATAAGAGAAAAACAATATAAGATCAAAACCTTGAAGCAGTTTTGAAAGCTTGTGTATTTTTAGTTTGATAACTTATATATTATTACACATTATTACTTATTATGAAATTATATAGTAAATAACTATTGTAATTATTTTAAATACTATTATTATTATTATTATTGTTATTACTCTTACTATTATTATTATTATTATTATTATTATTATTATTATTATTATTATTATTATATTATTATTATTATTATTATTATTATTATTATTATTAAATTCAATGAATTCATATGGATTAAAAAATTTAAATTAAAATCCACCATAATATTACCACTAACCCTATAGGTGTCTTAAGGTCAAGATAAAATTATTAATTTGACATTCTAAAATGATTTATAAATAGTATATATAATATAGATATTCATTATTGCTTTCTATATGTTATGTATAATGAATTGGCTCGCGTGATGCGCGGATGCTACTGAGTATCTTTTCCAACCAGCTTTAAGTACTGATTATATTATTATTATTATTATTATTATTATTATTATTATTATTATTATAACTATGTAAATATTTGGTAAATAGTATTTAGTTAATAATATAATTTTTATTTAATTTAAATAGTAAAAATATAAATGAAAAATATAAATATAATGTTAATTTAAATTATTATAAATAAAGTAATACTTAATATAGTGAACTTAATCATATGCATTAACTCATGTATTAATTAAAATAAGTTTATTAAATAAGGATAATTTAAGAATATTTGCATAGAACACTTGTATCATATGTTTAAATAATTGTTCTTGGTGTCTTACAAAAGTAGAAAATTACCAATCTATTTATGGGTTTTGTATTATATAGTAGTAGAGATAATTTATATAAAAAAATAGCATCATATAAAAAAGTTAAGACGATTTTAAAAAAAGGGTGAATTTTTTAAAAAATAATGGGAAAATTGTTACATCAGTTGTGTAACGCGGTGTAAATGTTAGTTACATTTCATAATCATGGTGTAATTGTTTGTTACATTAGTGTTAAAGGGTTACCGCAATAAAAATGGGTTAACAACCGTTCCTTCCCTTATATATATATATATATAAAACTTCCAGTTTACATATCTCCCTACACATCATCATAATCAGTTTCTCAACAAATTAGTGATTATTTCTTACCAACTATTTACTTATCATCATTTGTAATATGAACAGGAATCATTAAAAGAGCACTATGATTGGAAAAGCTACAAATTATTAATGAAAAGATTAGTCAAATATCTAGACATAGAAATACCATGATGGTAGTATGTAATACCTTATTACATATGTGTTAAATGAACAACTGCATGTTTAGTTTTTAATAACATAAATGTTCTTAATGTAAAAATTATGCATATTACATGTATAAGTAATCATATTACATATAGATAATATCTTGTTACATACAGATAGAATTATATCACATACATGTGTAATAATATATTATATATAATAGCATATTCTATATATACGTCACAATTTGTTACATATATATGCTATTTCATTACACATACATAATAATCTTTCTATTTTAATAAAAAGATAACTAGGAGTGACACATAACACCATCACATGCACCCATATCAAAATTTTCTTGTTTCTCTATCCTATTAAATAATCATTAATTACTAATAATTTTATTTAATTCTTTTTTAGATTAAAATATTTATAAATAAATTAAGAAAAAAATATTTTTATTCATGTTATTTCTAGAGAAATAAATTTTTATAAAAATAAAATTTTCTAAAAAAATCAAACTTTTTTAAACATACGAAATATTTTAAAATAAGTGTTTTTAAAAAATAAAAATTTATAAACCAAAAATAATTAAAATTGAGATCTGTAGTATTAAAATTTCTAAAATTGATAATTTTTAAATACTTTGTTTGGAAATAAAATATTTAGTTTATTTCTTGAAAATACAAAAAAAAAAGTTTAAAAAGTTGACATCATTGTTTATTACTTATAATCATTAATAATACGTATAAATTCGTATCTTTTCTGAGAATATCGTTTTATAACTAATAAAATTTTATTATATTTAATATTTTATTTATTCAATACGTGTAATACACGGGTTTACTATAGCTAGTTTATACTCTAATAAATCAAAATTTTACAAGCCATATGTAATTTTTGTACATTGTCCACCTAAGCTTTATCTAGGATTTGGACATGCGTCGTTCTTAGAACCAAAGTTAATCTTTTAATGATACATTAGATGGTAACATTAAATGATAATAATTTTTTATACACTTTTCCAATTTTAAAACACAGTTTTTTGATAAATTAAAAACATGTTTCTATTTATTAAAAAACATAATTTTTTTATAAACACAAATTTATGAAATATAAAGTTTTTTAATACAAAGAGCTTCTAAAAAATAACAGTGTTTAATTTTTTTTTTTTTTAATTTGAAGTGTTTAAAAAAACAACTTTTTAAAAACAAAAAATTTTGTAAAAACAAGAATTTTTAAAAACAAAAATTTGGAAAAAGATTATTATTTTTTATTACATAAAGTAGTTAATTATTCGTAATTTCAATAATACTTTATCTAAAAAAACTACTTTATAATTTTTAAATATTAATAAATAACTATTAATTTAATATTTTCATTCAACTCATGTAATACACGGGTTTCTAAACTAGAATATGAAATATGCATGGACTTTAGTGATGATAATAATAATAAATTAACATTTTTAAAAAAAATTACAAGACAAGATAAACTAAACATCAAGATATCGTTTCCTAATTCCTATTTACATATTGTCATTAACAGTGTGAACATGAAACAAATTGGCAATGATCGAAAAACGATAGGCATTATGGTTAGAATTCTACAAACCAAAAAAGCAAATCAAAATAGTGATAAGTAAATCGATGAAATAGCCAGATACATTTGTAACAAAATTCAACTTGAAGAAAACAAAAGATTTGATAAATCATTAAAAAAAGGTAATGTTAAACAAATTAAATATATATTAATATTCTGCAATTACATACATTTAATACCATTTTACATATTTGTGATAAATATTAGATATATGTATATGTAAAAAAAGTAAAGCATATACGTAATACCTCATTAGTCATTACATACATGTGGAGGATCCACAACTTTTCATGAGTAGAAGCCAAAAAACAAACCAACAAAAGGTTCAAATTCATACATTAATAAATCACAATAAACAAATAAAAATAGCATCATTAATAATTTTAACAAAAAGAAACTAATTTTTTTAAAGAGTTATTATATTTTAATAATCTCAAGTTTCATTAATTGGTCGGGATAAATCCCAACTCAGAAACTATTTGCAAATATTTTCAACTTTAAATTTATTTTTCTCCAACGATCACTTAATAACTGAAAGCTAACTAGACATGAAAAAAGCAAAAGATTTGATAAATCATTAAAAAAAGATAATGTTAAACAAATTAAATATATATTAATATTGTGCAATTACATACATTTAATACCATTTTACATATTTTTGACAAATATTAGATATGATGTATGTAATAAAGTCTTATATATATGTAAAAAAAAAAAGTAAAGCATATACGTAATACCTCATTACATACATGTGGAGAATCCACAACTTTTCATGAGTAGAAGCGAAAAAACAAACCAACAAAAGGGTCAAATTCATACATTAATAAATCAGAATAAACAAATAAAAATAGCATCATTAATAATCTTAACAACAAAAGAAAAATAATTTTTAAAGGTTATTAGATTTTAATAATCACAAGATAAATGGAGCCAACTTTGAACAATTTTTCAACTCTGCCGCCGCCCAGCATCTATCAGGTCTGTTTTTTAGTATATAGTCTCAATCACCACCTAAAATCTACCTCCAACGAGTTAAGTGGTTTAGATCAGGAGGTGAAGATTGACGGGTTTTATGGTGCAGAAGTTTCAGCTTAACGGACCAGATGGTTGATTTCAATTTTCTGCTTAGTGTTTTGGCCATAAAAGCAGTCTACGTCATAAAAAACTAGCTATGTTAACTATTAGTTAGTAAGAGATCATTGAAAGAAAATAAGCTCAAAGTTGAGAGTGTCTGTCAACATTTTCTGAGTTGTGATTAATCCCAACCAATAAATAAAAATTAAATTATTAAAATCCAATAACTTTTTTTTAAACAATACAAACATGACATTTGAATATGAATAGAAATTTCAAAAATAATATGCCTCCACTAATCGAGAAAAAAAGATGCATTTTGATTTTACGTGTATTTAATATTTTGCTACAAATAAGTGATAGTTTGTTAAAGATTTTAAATTATAAATCATATACCATATCATCATTTTTTTACCAAAAATATACAAAATCAATACACATTATACACATATAATGTTATATAAACGTTAAGATAACTAATAAAATTAAAATATAATTTCATTAAAGAGCACTACTCAACATTTCATAAGTTAAAAAAATTAGATAACTAGACAGAAAACATCAAAGAATCACTTCTTGTTGCGTTTTTGTTTATCGTTAATTGGAAAAATATGAAGTGTGACATTTCATACAATGGTTAGGAGATATAACTTCAATGCCATCAATTACATTGTTAGTACTATTGCTTGTAAATCGCATAATTATATCAAAAAACCAAAATGCCATATTCAAATTATACTCACATGCTAAAAAATTTCTAACATTTTAAAAAATGTGATGAAATTTTTTTTAAAATAAAATTATTGTAAAGATGATGGAAATTTATTACATATGTGTAAATGTTCGTTACATATAGTAATTACAAACCTTTCAGAAAACTATAACGAAATTAAAGATAAAAATATGATCTATTTATTAGTATAATATTAAAAATTAATATTTTATAAAAAATTACGTGTTTTAAAAAGTTGGGGGAATCTTTTTTTTTTTTTTTTTAAATGAGAGAAATGAATGGATGGAATATTAAAAAATTAATAATATTGGTATATGGGTAAAGTGACATAATTACCATTTTCTTATACTCAAATAGGGTGGCATTTGACATGATCATATAATTTGTAATTTAAAAGTTATGATAAAATTAATAGGTTAGTAGTATAAAAAGGAGTTAGTAATTGATCCGTATTCTCGCTGGCTATCTCTGCATAATTATATCAAAACAAAACACAATTATATGATGAGCAAACAAGTACAAAACATATACGATCGGTTTCTAATATATTTCAGACTACTCTTTCGTTAAACCTGATAAAATCGTAAACGTTAAAAACAAAGTTAATTAAAAGAAACACAAGTCAAGCCGTAAGAATACAATGCACTATTCACCGTGCAAACTACTTTTTATCAAACCTGATGAATTCTTAAACGTAATAAACATAGTTAATAAAAGGATTATTGGATTTTAATAATCCTAAGTTTCATTTAGTGGCCGGTATTAATCCCAACTAATGAAATGTTTGAAGACACTCCCAACTTTAAATTTATTTTCCTCCAACGATCCCTTACTAACTGAGAGTTAACCTCCGTTAGTTTTTTTCATGAAATGGGGCCAACATTGAGCCATTTTTTAACTACGCTGCCACCCAGCCTCCACCAAGTCCGTTTTTCGATGTCTAGCCTCCAACGTAACCTAAAATCTACCTCGAATGAGTTAAGTGGTTCAAATCAGAAGGTGGAGATTGACGGGTTTTAGGGTGCAGAAATCACAAATTGACGGACCAGATGGTTGATTTTAACTTTCGGCTTAGTGTTTTGGCCATATAAACATTCCATGTTATCAAAAACTAACGGTGTTGACTCTCAGTTAGTAAGAGATCGTTGAAAAAAAATAAACTCAAAATTAGGGGTGTGTGTAAATATTTACTGAGTTGGGATTAATTCCGACCAATAAATAAAAGTTGTGATTATTAAAATCCTATAACCCTTAATAAAAAGAAAAACAAGTCAAGCTGCAAGAATACAATGCCTACTCACCTATTAAAGATGTATGCAACTTTTACCTATTTATGGCTGACTGATACTACATGCAATAGGATTTTTTTTAGTAAGACTTTACGAGAAAAAGAAGACTTGAGAAAACGTAATAAACATAGTTAATAAAAAGAAACAAGTCAAGCTGCAAGAATACAATGCACTACTCACCTATTAAGGATGTATGCAACTTACCTACTTATGGCGGACTGATACTACATGCAAATAAGATTTTTTTAGTAAGACTTTACGAGAAAAAGAAGACTTGAGAAAACATAACCAAAATTAATTTAATAAAAAAGTAAGTAGGTCGAAGCGGTCACGTTATCAAATAGTTCAAAAATGTTATTTGCAGGATGATGGATGATGCAAACAATAGTTTAGCCGTGTTGATAATATTCCAACTATTCTCATAACAATGCGAAGCCTTCGCATCATGACCAGAAGTTGATTCATCCATAAATAGAGTACACGGGTTTGTAAAAGAGACGACGGTTCAACCTTTTTTTCGAGACTTAAAAGTTTGGACCTTTTTGTTAAAATTACATTGTTACAAGTTTTAAGAGTGACTCTTTTTATTATTAACAAGGGCTTCTAGTTAGATACTTAAAAATTAATTTCTTTTATGAACAACCTAATTCGTACTTTCCATGTAGATTTGGCATGGAAAATTTCTTCAAGTATTAAGTCTAGTAATAGCATTCACAATTCAATCATTATCCTTATACATTTTCAATTAAATAATATTTTTTATATTTTTATCATTATATTTTTTCTCTTATCCACTCACAAACACTTTAAATAATATTAAAAAAGTTATAAGAGATGAACAATATTTCCTTAAATTTACAGATTAAACAGTCACATTTCTCTCTTCTCCATTCACAATCATTCCATATAAATATATAATATAAATATTACACTCACATAGATATAAGAAACAATATGTGAATACTCTAATAAACTAATCAACATAAATCACTGTTTAACCAAAAGCAATGAACTAATTTGACATGAAGACCTAATGAACTAATTAGCATAAATCACAATGCAACAAACCAGTCTACCAAATGCAAGTCTCATCTCTCAAATTGTATAATATGAAAAAAGAAGTTTGAGGAATAGTCACTTGTTTTGTGATTGTGGTTTTGCCACAGAAATTTGTTGGCTTATCATTTTCGCCCCTCTCCTTTTGTGGTTATATGGAAACTGGAATAGTTTGCTGTGTTTCAAGTGTATTTTGTTGGTGTGCTGGTGGTGGGCGTCGATAGCAGAGTCGGCGGTGGCGGTGGCATTCTCACCGCCTGCCGACATTTCTTGGTGGGGATGGTGACGGTGGCGGCGATGGGGTTTTTGCGGTGGTTTAGTAGGGAGAGAAATAGAGCTCTGCCAGTTGGTCTTATAGAGAGAGGGTGTTGCCGGTGGTGGTTGTTCGCTCTCTGGTGGCCTACGGTCGTTACCTGATGGTCGTCGACCCGTTGTTGTCACCGATCGACGCTGATTTTGGTTTCGGCTTCGCACATCTATTGTATTCTAGCCCTGATTGTTTCGGGTTTTGGTTTGGGGCTTTTTGGCTACGGTGGCGGCTATTCGTGGGTCTTCGGTTGGTCTCATCCTTATTGTTGATGTTTGTGGTTGTCGCAGTAGTCATGGGGCTTCTGTAACCGCCCAGTGGCCACTGGAGTTTTCGGTGGTGTCCGATGGCGCGCAGTGGTCACCCTTTAGGGTTTCGAGATCTGGTTTCCCTACCATCGTCAGGGCCGTCTGCTGGTTGTATTTCTCAGACCGGTGCATGCTGTGCCTTCCCCGAGCTCCCCTCAGTTTTGTCGCCGGGGTTGGCTTCCTCCTATTATCAGCTTGATCTCGATGGTGGCGATGGCGACGATGGTGAAGGTAACCTGGTCGATCTGGCCTATTTAAGATTGCTTATGATATCTTGATGTTGCCGGTGGTAACGACAGTTATGGTGGTCTGGTTGGTCTGTGACTTGTCGATGATGATGAGGTTTCGCCTCATCTAAGACCGCTTCTGGTTCATTGTTTTCTTTGTGTCGCGGTAGAGCTGTCAATGACGACGAGCTGTTGCTCATCTGAGACTATTTATATTTGGGTATGTTCAGTCAGTTTCTGTTTCTGTGGCTATGACTGGAATGCAAAACCCGTGTTGGTTGTCATGGCTTGACAGTCGTTTACAGCATGCAGCTACAACTGGATAGCGGTTCTGAGCCCAGTTAGTGCAAAATTATCATTATCGTAGGTTGTTAGTTGTTGTAGTGTCCGTTTGGCTATGACTGTATTCAAAAAATTATCAGTTACTTTGGTGTGACAACCCACTATGGTCTGCAAGCATAACTGTAATTCGATTCTGAGCCTACTATTTGATTTGAGATGCATATACGGCTATGATGGATTATCTGAGCCATACGTGCACGCGCAAGGCGCTTGCCCAGATTTCCAGCCAGTTCTCAATAAATTAGCAAATTAGTGCTTTAATGGTTGAACATGAATTAGCATTTAGCAGATACAAGAGAGCAAGAAAAACAACCAATGCAAGGCTCAATGATTAATGAATCAACAAATGAAAGATATTTAGCATAAAGCAAGAAATGACTAAATTGAGAAATCACTAAACACCTGAAATTTCAATAACCGAAGATGACACTATGATAACCAACTCACACTCTTAAATATCAAAGATAATAAACTGAATACCTAAGAACTTGAACTCTTCAGTCGAAAATGAAATCGATAATGCCCTGATTGTGAGAAATGATAAATCAATTGAATATATGACATGTGAGAAGTCGGTCATTTGATTGATCACAGTTTACTTGCTAAGACCTCATAATATATTGTGTACAATATGTCCTGAAGGCGGGACCAAAGGGGAAGAGTAGATATAAAGTTGTCACGAAAGGAGGACAAGGGTGCTAGAGGACCGACAACTAACCAAGATCTAGGGGCAAAAGTGGGGGAGAGATAGAGAGACAAAGGTGTTACATTGTAATACTTAGTTTAGCCATTGTGGTCAAATTGTAATAGATCAAGGCGTATTTTATAAATACGAGTAAACGATCTTAACTGATTGTTCAACTTAATCTGTTAAAAGGGTTAGCGAGCCATGAATAAACCATAGGTGATTTGTGTTGAACTCCTCTCTCTATAGTTCTTTCTCTCTCTAAAATCGATCCACTAACCTATTACTATGGCACACTAACTAATTCGATTGATAGAAACAAATAGCCCTGCATGAAATGAACCAACTGCATGAAACAACTCCAGTGCATGTTGGTTGTGATGGGCTTCTTATGTGTGCAGGTGAAGACATACGACATGCTCACATTATGCCAGTTTCTTGAGATGTTTAACAAGCATATAAAAGAAAATTAAATAGTGCAGATACAATATTAGACTCATTTTCAAATATCTAAACAAAATTTTTATATGACAGCAAAAGCAATGACAAACTTATTGCCAGTAATATCTATCTATTGCAGGTTTAAAATAAAAGAACCAAGTAGATTAGAAAAGTTGTTTAGAAACAAGATCATACAAGTTTTGATTGATGACATGACGCAGTTATATGTTTGTACACATTTAGTGTGTGTCATCTGCGACTTGAGAACTCCTGATGCCCCAAAAGGAACGAGGTTTTAATTTCTTGTTTGTAGCAGTGAAAAGCCACCCCATTTTGTATTCACAAGTTGCACAATAAGCTACCGTCCATGCATATCTGCCAACAAAATAACACATTCAAAAAATAATCATACAGTAAAGGTGGAAAACTTGACCCACATACTTATAAACTGGGTGGGGTTATTTTGATCTCAACAAGTCAAAATCTACACCAACATATCAGTCAACAAATCACCTAATGACAAATGGCATGAATCCATAAGTTCTAGAAAAGGGTACACTTCACACTCTTGAATTCATGTCATAGGTTGATTTAATGGTTGATATAGCATTACTCAAAAGTGTACATATAACAAATATGAAATAACCTCCTAAATCATTCTACTCGAAAAATAATTTTTCCTCTTTGACTGCTAGTGCCTACAAAAGTGCACATCCGTTTCTATTTCGGCTACCTTAAAGTTGGTTGCTAAGATAGAGAAGTGTAAAGTTTACTTCTATCTTGTGCAATTAGCCCATCATTTTATTCTAAAATTTGCATTACATATAGAAGATACTAAATCTCACACCCTAATTACTTATATGAACGATAAAATTTTTGGAGTAAACTGTTTTGTTTGAGCTCCATTACCCAACCGTGACGTTCACCACCTCCACTTAATCGTTTACTACTCCAAAGAAATTCATAATGAGATTAAATGCATACCCAGGAAACCAGCTATACTCTTCTGTGGGTACCCCAATAAGTGCTAATCCACTAGCTTTAAGAAGAGTCATTATTTCATGCACATAGCCACTTGGGTTCACATAAGCACCAAGAGGCCCATCAGTAGACATCACCAACATATCGCTACGGTTTGCAATCAACGTCTACAAAAAGGAAAGGAAAACACTATCATTATAGTTTAACAGAATTTAATGTGCTAGAACCCTCTAGTCCAGACATTATAAATCAACATTTACTAGGATTTATACAATTATACATGTATTCAAAAGAAGGCTTCTTAGTGCTAAATGTGGCAAAATTGGCAGGCTGGACGGTTTGGCTAACTGGTCAAGAGTACTCCTGGTGTGACTGTGTGAGATGAAACAGGTTCAGATTGGGTTGACTCAAACCACATTTGTGTCCAGATATTGTTTATATATAATTAGTCAGAAATAAAAAAATGTATTATCTCACTTTGTAACACCTTTTTTTTGGGATAATGTATACTCAACCTTTTTTCAATAGGGACCCATACGCTAAAACTAAAAACCACTTTATAGACCACCCGATACGTACCTGGTTTCATACCAATTCCTAAGTAAAACATTCGGAATGAAGAAAGTGCGCTTGTACTTTTAACATGATACATGTTTAAGGGCGCATTCATCAACTGACATGTTTTTTTCCAGATTGTATGAATGAAATCATCCATATTCATGGTGACCTGTAAGGGGGCCTCAATACATGTGGGCCATGAGTTAATGCACTAAATGCACTTTGGCCAATTTCCTAAAAGATTCCTTTTTTTAGTTTACTCATTAGACACATTAGAGAATAAACAAAACCCAAATCATGTCAATGAGTCAATACTGCCCACCTCCACTTCTTATATGTTCTTTCAGATATATAGATATAATAATATATACACATATGAAAAAGATCGAATGTATATATACCTGGCAACTTCTACATTTGATTTGGTCAAAATTCTCAAGCAACTCAATTTCACGGCGCAACCGATAAGAAATTCCATCAATCTCCAAAAGCTCCTGTCTTGTTGATTCAGACACGGGAATCTTACTTGCAACATGAAATGAAAGAAGACCTGGCTTTCTCACAAGGGCATCCATGCTAGGCGTTCCTACTATTTTTTTCCACATGTCTGCAAGATTCTTTCACAAAGGTCACAATATATTTCACAAAAGATATTACAAGTTAAAGCAAATGTCTATGTGAAGGAGATGAACAAACGGAACAAAAAAAAAAGATGAAAGTACCTGATAACCGCTGAGCAAGACAATAAGAGTCATGCATCCGATAAACCCAATATGGCCAAAATGCTCTTGGGCACTCCCTTGGACCAGATGCCGAGTGAAGTTCCCATTTTGCCTTTCTACAAGGCCTCTCGGACAGATATTTCTTCGTGGACATGTCTTCATTACTTCTGTTATTTCTAAAATGTAATTGAAGTTGTGTTTCACCTACGGGCTGTTCATCATCACTACTCGTTGACTCACTAAACAAATTATAATGGGAAGAAGATTTAATGGCAGAAGTATGCAATCTTCGTTCAGTCAGTGATAATTCGCTCTCAAAACTATCATCTGAATCATGGTCCTCATTTCCATGAATTAGTAATTTTGAATGAGAAACATTGGCTACAGATAAGTTTCTTAATGGTGTTAGTTTTCCAAAGGCATCTCGTGGTGTCCTTAATGGTAAATCTTCTTCAATGATTTGAATCTCACCACATGGCTAGAAAAAGTAGAAATAATCATGCATAAGATATTAGGTAATAAAATTAGATACAGTTTGTATTAACGAAAACATACCGCCCCTTCAAGTTCAATCCAGCGACGTTTTAAACGGAACCGTTGTTGGCCACGGGTAACTACATTTATTGAACCATCCTCCAATCGCCGGTATTGCCGAATCTAAACCAACCAAAAGAAAACTCAGATTTAACATTATGATCATATTACATAAAAAGTAACCAACTTTGGTTTAATTTCTATCTAGATAACCAACTTTGTAAGACCAAAAAAAACCATCAAAGTTTCAAAATTTTAATTTAAAGTAACAAACATCCAAAATTTTATTATAAGGTAATATCAACAACCTGCAAATAAGATGACATGTAAAGTAGCTTTTGACCATGAATGTTGACTTCTTTTTCTAATATGGCACCTGGAAACAGGTTATCTTAGACCTTGTGTAAGTGTCTTTGATGAAAAACTTTGAAATTTTAACGGTTTTCTCTGGGCTAAAAAGGTTGGTTAAGAAAGCAGAAATTAGACCAAAGTAGGATGCTTTTAATGCAATTAACCATATATATGAAAATGAATAATGACAGCACCTCAGCTGTTGTTCCCGTTGTTGCAAATCTTATTCTCCCACTGTCACCATCTCTAAAAACACGAACCTTGAAAATAAATTCACCAATAAAATCAGAAGACACCTTAGAAATGTCATTCCATGGGATATAATTTTACATACCACCCCTATTGTGTAAGGAGCTTCAACTTGTCTCAGTGCCCTGTCCACGGCAGCTATAAAATTTGGCTGAATTACTCTCAGTGGAAGAGTTGCTTCAGGAAACAAAACTACACCTAAATTGCCAGTAACACATATAAACCATAAGTTACCAAGAAAAAAAAGAAGAAGATGCACATTAAGAGGTAAAAGATGTGTACCTTCAAGATAAAACAGAGGTACGTGCAATATAACACCACCATCCAAGAAAGCCAGCCTATTATGAGTATCTTCAACCTCTGATTTATTTTATATTTTGATGTACTAATTAGGGCTCTTCAATATAACAAGGAGGAACAGTGAAAGCCACCAAGGACTGAAATGCTTACCACCAAGGTAAGAATGCATGGAAGCCAAAGAGGTATTGAAGGTATAACCACCAGATGCGGAAGCTCCATGAATTGCACGCTCGCTAGAAAAAGTAAAGTAATATTAAACCACCACAGATTACCATTCACATCACATTTACGAATTTGAATTCTATCAAAGATGTTAAATTTGAATAAATTTAAAAGGGAATGTGACGCATGTTGGAAATCAGGCCGGTTGAAACACAACTAGAAATGTCACACCAACCAATTTACACAAAACAAGAAGAAAACTCGATGATTATGAGAAAAACACTTTCACGACTCTTTTATTAATATATCAATAAAGCTCTTGAAATACAAAGAAGCTAATGACCCTATTTATAACTAAACAACCTTTAGAAACTAAGTAACCCACTCCAAAAAAAACTCAATAAACTATTAAAATAATCCTATTTAATAAAACTGATAAACATGAAAAATTAAATAAAACTCTATAATTATCTATCCTAGCAACTTGATAATTATCTTAAACTAAAACTTAATCTTCTTTTATCAAGATTAATCTCTTCATTCTCCCCCTTAATCTAGATTTGTTCCACCTAGATCTTGAATACCATGTAACACACGCAGTTCTTCAACCTTGATCATTGGTATTATGACCAATCCCACCTTCGGTTCAAATCCTCCATATCCACCCATCCTGGATGTTCCTTGATCTTTGGCTGTATTATTTCGGCTCCTCCTACTAACTCGAACATGCCCGTGACCTTTACCCTGACTCTCACAGCCACTCCTTTGGCTGCGAGTGTGGTCATCCAAGCGAGAAAATACACGCCTTCCTTGATCTTCACTTGTTCCATCTTGAATATGACATACCACGTCCCAGTTATCCTCAACCGACTCCACCACTAGAATATCACCACCCTTTGCATCCACAATGTGGTCCATAACCATCGAGATACCAACCATCTTCATCCGACCAATTTGGTTGTTTTTCATCCCCTTTGATCGTAGCACCTGTAATACCCACTGTGCCACCAGCAACAAACATTTTACATTGCTTTGGTCATGTTTTTTTATTTATCAAAGTTTTTACCACGGTTACCTACAGAAAAACCAAAAACCAGCTACTGCTGATTATTTTCTGGGCTGCCAAACGAATACTCAACCACCTGCTGATTGTTTTTCCTGTGGCCCTTTTGGTTTGGTTCTGTCAAAAACTGTTTCGATCAAACCTGCTTATACACTTACCTTGAAAAGTTGAAAGCCTGCTGTTTGATCAATACCCAACTCAAGAATACCTTTGATTTAATTCACCTCTTGGCAGGTTGGTTGCTTTGATACCAATTGTTGGAAATCAGGCCGGTTGAAACACAACTAGAAATCCCACACCAACCAATTAACTCAAAACAGAAACATAACTCGAGGATTATGAAAAACACTTTCACGGCTCTTTTATTAATATATCAATAAAGCTCTTGATTTACAAAGAAGCTAATGACCCTATTTATAACTAAACAACCTTAGAAATTAAGTAACCTACTCCATCAAATAAACTCAATAAACTACTATTTAATAAAACTGATAAACATGACAAATTAAATAAAACTCTATAGTTATCTATCCTAACAACTTGATAATTATCTTAACCTAAAATTTAATCTTCTTTTATCAAAATTAATCTCTTCAACGCAAATAATTGTAGAACAAACTGAATTGTGCATATCGTATTTTGGGATGCTAAGTTGTGCTATCACACTCTGTCAGGAAAATTAATAGCACAACTAAACAAAAGTATTTTCTACCTATCTCCCTCTTCATATAGCACATTGTAATGTGTTTTCAGTTATTTTACAAGTCCACATACAATTAAATCTTAGTAACTATATCACACAGAAGTTCCATACACCAAACGCTATTATGATCTTTAGACCTTAATCAACCAAAATAATTGCCGTCTTTGAACACACATTACATCAAAAAGCTCATTTCCATTTTTTTGAACTGCCAATTATACAATAGCACTAACAATTATAAAAGAGTTCCATGGAATAGAACGACAGTAAACCAGTCAACTTCAAGAAATCAAACAGTGGACATGGGATAGGTGGAAATGCATGCTCTTACAAATCAACTATATACACTTACTTAAGCTAAAAAGTGGAGAAATAACCATCATATCTACAATATATTAGTACTCAATATTCACTTCAGATAGAACCTTTTTCATGGAAGACTTAGTTTACACCATGTTGGAGGCTAAAAGTTCATCACTTTCTATGTCTATTTCTCTTTAATTTCCATCTTTACTGTAATATTTAGGGTTTAATACCGTATATATGTTAGTAATAATATTCTATTCAAATATCAATATATCATATCTACAGCTCACTTCCTAAAGTAATAAAACTGAGTCCCAACACACACCTCATTCGTGACCAATCTTAACCATGGCTTCCAACATCATGAAGAAATCAAACGTTTGTAACACCTGGTCGAATTAGCACAATCCCTCCAGAAACGAATGACAGCAAGCCTTTTTCACCCTTAACCCTAAATCCAAACTGTAACAGACCTTACCGCATCATTTCCAGACTCGTTTCGAAACCCTAAACCCTAATCTCACAAAAATTACACATCGAATCCAATGCAAATTGCATAGAAATACAACTAAATCGAAAGAGAGTGATTCAATCGTACTAGAACATCAAAAGGGGATAATAATCAAAGGAAAATGAGAGTACTCGATTTGCTCTTCATCGGACGATTGGTGACCGTGTTCAACCTCTTCGATCTCCAATTCCTCCGAATCGAGCTGCCTTATTTGTTCGATTTGATAAAGTTCTCGCTCCAAAAGCCTTCGCCTTCGATCATCTTCCATTTGATTCACTCTTCGTACTCGTATTATCCAGCGTCACTTCATATATAATACACACACGATACCCGCCAAATTACGAATATATTTTCCAATGTAAATGTAAATGTAGTGAACTTTCTCGATGATCGGTTTGAGCCTGATTTTGCCACGTGTATATGCGTTTACACTGGGGGTGCAAACGACCCGAGCCGAGCCCGAGCTCGTATGGGCTCGAGCTTGAGCTCGGCTCGTTTCGAGCTTTATTCTTAAAGCTCGAGCTGGGCTCGACGAATACTTTTTCAAGCTCGAGCTCGGCTCGGGCTCGGCTCATTTATTTATTTAAATATTATTTTTAATATTTTTATATTTTTTTGATATATATATTTATAATTATATAACTTATATAGAACATTATTTATATTATTTAATCGGTTTTTATCATAACTTTATATATAATAAATATTATTTATATGATATATTAAATAAATTAAATAAAAATATATAAATAAAAAGCTCGTTTAGGCTCGCGAGCCAGCTCGAGCTCGATACGTGAAGCTCGGGCTCGGGCTCGATAATTAAATGAGCTTTTTTCCAAGCTCGAGCTCGGCTCGGGCTCGATAAAGCTCGGCTCGTTTCGAGTTTTTTATCGATCCGATCTCGAGTAGCTCACGAGCGGCTCGGCGTTTGCACCCCTAGTACTTTACACTAACGTTGCAGGCGTTAGTGATGATGTGCGAGCGTTAACGCTAGGAACCCGCGCCCCATAGGTGTTAATGGATGCGTTGGTGAACCGTCACCAGACCGTTTGAATAAAAGGTATTTTTTTTTTACCATAAAATCATAAAAAAATACAACATTATATTATTTTTACACGTTCACACAATCTCCATTTTAACAAATGGTTGTAGCATTTTGTCATGATATAGTGACATGTAGATGAAATTGATGTTTCGGTTGAAGAAGTAAAAAAAATTAGAAAGCCAATGTGACATGCAAGACTAGAAGTGCATCACCAACTTCCATCTGACTTAATCATATTTTGAGCAGTGATTAGTTTGTTGTTTGAAATGTGTTTTTTATTTTATCAAATTTTTTTATATGTTATTAGAGTTATTATTTTTGAAATTAGTAATTATGAATAAAGTGTAGTTTTTATCCGTATCAAAATTAAACGTGTTATATTAAAGTTAAAAAGAACTTAAAAAAATTTTAGGTGATGTGCCTTAAGAGGGGTTAAACTTTTCATGAGGTTGGGACTAAGGTGAAGTTAAATGAGGAAGAGTGGATAGTTATAAATCTATATCATAATTGATTTGCATCATATCATCATAGTTGGTTGATGGGGTTTGAGCCTTTGATCTCATGAAGGGCTTCACCATTCTGGTTTTAATTGATTTTTTCGTCAAACCTAACCCTCGCTCAAAAATCATCATTAGTGTATTATCCATCAAACCTAACCATCATTTATGTGTGTACTTAGAGAGGGACCAAATGAGTTGGTTTCACCAAACTATATCGATGGTATGAGTTGGCTTTGTCGAACCATGCATGTCGTGTAATATGGAATATCGACGTAGAGTTTACTGATTTGGCCATCAATAAAGTCATACAACTTATATGATAACGCCAGGCCTGGAGTCGATATAGCATTGTTAGTGTACCTATAGTAGCCCTCATATATAAATATTATTTAGAACATTTTAACAATGGTTTATAAATAGATATTCTTCAAAATATTTTATTGTCTACTAATAGATTAATCAACGTTTTATATCATATTTTTTATTATGTGACGAACTTAACCCGACCCGAACTAACACATATATTATTTTTATGCCCAATTTTTACAATTAGAGCATTTAAAAATAGTGACTCCATAAAAAATAATTTCAGGATCCGTCACTGATCGTTCATAAACCAAGCCGAGCTTGGCTCGCCTTGTTATAATCTGAGTCAGCTCGTTTACAAACCATGACAAACCCTAGCTTGGCGCGGCTCGTGAATGTTCATATATATATATATATATATATATATTATTAAAAAAAATACGAGTTATTGATATTTATAAATCAAAGATGAAGATTTAGTTTATTGTTTACCTAATTTTTTTTAATTTTTATTTGAACCCGACCTTGTATATATATATATATAACACATGGGTCCTCCACATTTATCACTCAAATAACTTTAACACATTGAATGGAGGATAATTTGTCAATGGCAAAATGGGAAGGTAAGGTTTCAAGCACTGTAACAAAAGCAAAAGCAGATCACATATGGCCTTTGTTCATCGACTTCTTCAACTTCCACAAATGGTTCCCCAACATGTCTACTTGCTACGGGGTCCACGGCACCAACGGCCAGGTCGGTGGCACTCGCTACTGCGCCGGTTTCTCGCTCCCAAACGAGGATGGTGGTGCGGACCATGTTAGCTGGTCAAAGGAGCGGTTAGTAGCCGTTGATCACGAAAACATGTCCATGAGCTACGAGATGGTTGACTGCAATGTTGGGTTCAAGTCTTATCTGTCAACGATCAAGGTTGTTGGTTGTGATGGTCGTGAAGGGTGCGTGATTGAGTGGTCGTTTGTCGTTAACCCGATTGGCGGGTTAACGTATGAAGATCTGGTTCAGAAGTATCAAACTGGGCTCGATCAAACTTGCAAGAAGATGGAGGATGGTTTAGCTTAGAATTGAACAATGGTTGATGTTTTTGAGGCTCTATAAAGTCCAAAAAGATAATAATAAATATAAGCGTTGTGTTTGGTTGTTAAGGTTATTTTTTTTATAATGATCGATCAGGATCATGTTTCTATCGTATTTTGTTATTTATGTCAATTTTAAATACAGTCGTTTGTATGTATGTATTAGATCATATGAAATATAAAAAATAATTAGTTTATTATCTAAAGGAAATGAGTGTTTTGAAATAATAGATGGATTTCTAGTGTGACAATCAACTGAACATGTTTTTAAACCTTTTTAACTCCTTAGAGCGGTGTTTTAGATGTTTTTATTAAAATGGATGAAAGAGAGTGGTTGCATGCAGGATAGTATATTTTCTGTACTTGGATGCGAATGGCAATTGAAGAGGGAGAAAAGAAAGAATGCGAACTTTTTTTAATAGTAATTTTTATTATAGAAAAAAAACAATCATCAAGCATACATAATGCAATATTTATACTCACAATCACTTCCTTAGACAACATACAATTTACCGACACGCTATCTTTTTCAAGCATGAGAGAGAAAAGTAAGAGCAAGGACACATCATCTTGTTTTTTAAAATGTTGATGGCGTGTGGGCTTTCATTGTGGGGATTGATTTTTATGGTGATTGGAGGTGGTGCCTCGTGGTGTAGGTGGAGTAAGGTGGTGATGCCTATGGGCCGGGGTAAGAAACGTTGGTGGGGGCTCTTGAAGCACAGTTAAATAAAAGAAAAAAAATTTAAACCTTGAATATTTCATTTTTACATTTTAATAACTTATTGTATAATTTACCAATTGGACGTTTAAAGAGGGGAAGAGTCTATAGAAAACATTGAATATATATTTGTAACAAAATGAATCAATCAATTTTTTAAAAGTTAGTAAATATGCGGAGACTCCTCACGAGTCTCCCTCCTCCTCATATGACTCGTCTCGTTGTATCACGTTATCAATATCATGTATCTATAGAAGTTTCATCTTCTAATATTAAGTGATAATATTAAGTGATAGACGAATAAAACATGATTTTGCATAAGCCATGACACACCATGTCATACTATAAAGATAACAATCTCACTAGAATCATTAATTTATTATATGTGATTAAAATGTTTACCTTTTTTCACGTTAAGTAGTGAATGTAATGATTTTCTTTTTAAATATATTAACAAAAGTTAAAACAAATCATTCCATGTCACCACCTACACCAAACCACTTATCTCGTATCTCATGCTCATACCAAAAGCACCATCATTTGTTTCATTTCAGAACCCCACCATCAAACAATAATAATGTGTGCTGCATTGAAAAATAAAAAAAACAGATTTATTCTTTTTTATCTATTTATAGTTACCTCGTTTTTCAAGTCCCGGATCGGTGAAATAATAACACGTTAGTTGGATAATTCCCAACCTTTTTTATTATAACCAAGAAAACTATTATAAAAAACTTGATTACAACTCACCACAACATGAGTTTATATAATTTAACTAATACTTATCTATCTATGACTCTTAGGGCGCATTTGGTATGCAGTAATTCAATGGAATTTAATGGAATTGGAATTTGAATTCCGCAGACGCCCACGACCGCCTCCGACCGCCGTCGCCGCTCCCGACCGCCGACCGCGCTCGATTCCGACCGCTGCCGCCCGTTGCCGCTCCCCACCGCCGCTCGCCGCCGCCCTCGACCCCGACCGTTGCCGCTCCCAACCGCCGTCCCCGCCGCCACCCCCAACCGCCGCCCGCGGCCGATTCCGACCGCCGTCGCTCCCGACCGCCGCCGCCGCCTGCTGTCGCCCCGACTGCCGACTACAGCCTGTCGCCAACCCCGACTGACGCACACGACTAGGGGTGTAAACAAGCCAAGCCGGCTCGCAAGCTACTCGAGATCGATTCGAAAAAAGCTAGAATCGAGCCGAGCTTAAACGAGCTCGAGCCCGAGCTCGAGCTCAGATTATTGCTCGTTTACTAAACGAGCTCGAGCCCGATCTTCAGAAATCGAGCTCGAGCTGGCTCGCGAGCCTAAACGAGCTTTTTGTTTATATAGTTTTTTATTTGCATATTAAAAATATATAAATACATATTTACGTAAATTATATTATTAAATATATTATTATGATAAAAAATAGTTAAATAATATATATTATGTTATATATAAAAAGTATGATTATAAATAATTATAAAAGTAATTATAAAAAAATAAAAATTTAATAATTTAACAAAAACGAGCCAAGCCCGAGCCGAGCTCGAGCTTGAAAATTTTCTGACGAGCCGAGCTCGAGCTTTATAAATAAAACTATAAACGAGCCGAGCTCGAGCTCGAGCTTCCTAAAACCAAAACGAGCCGAGCTCGAGCCTAAGCGAGCTCGGGCTCGGCTCGGCTCGTTTACACCCTTACACACGACTGTCGACCACCGCTGCCGAACCGCGTCGGTTTAGAGGCGCTCGACGAAAACTGCCGGTTCTCGACGATGGGCGTGATCGGTTGGTGGTGGCGCAATGGGCACGGTTGGCGATCAAGGTCGATTGTCGGCGGTGACGGTGGCGGCAGTCGGTGGTATGTAGCGACGGTGATCAATGGTAATTGAGGTACTGGCGGTTTGCAATGGGTGATAAATTCCAATTCCATTATGCACTTTGTCACTAAAAATGGATTTGAAATTTAAATTTCTTTTATAGATTGAAATTCCATTGAATTTCAAATCCTTTGAAAATCATTGAATTTCAAATACAATTCCTTGTAATTCCAATTCCAATTCTAATTCCAACAAATTTCGCGAACCAAACGCCCCCTTAATATGATATGAATTCTATCTATGATAACAAATCATATTTATCTAATCAAATAGATAGAACAAACTAAATTTAAATATTAAACCAACTTGACCGACTTATCAACTTAGGTCCCCGAACTTCACCGACTTGTGAATCAGGTTAGAAATTACCGCCAACAGTTTTATAATAGATAATTGATAATATAATTTGTTCAATTCTCACACCACACATCATGGTCTTAGCACAAGCATATTTTGTAGGTAAATATTCAATCTGATCTACACACTCTCACATTCTTATTAACATTTGATCTAAATTAATTTCAAGAAAATTTCCGGAATAATCATAGTTCTTTAATTTTAACTAGTGACGAGTCAGGTAATTCTTTTTCACCGGGGTACAGTTTACTCGATGCTTAGATCTATATTATCTTCCCTAATAAAAAAGGCCCTAAGTTTAATTTTTGATTAAAGGATTTGATAAAATTTTAATTAAGGTATTTTCTAATTGCACCATACCCTAATTTCCATTTACACCTTACTCTACTATATTACTTGCATCAACCTCCTTTTTTTTCTAAGTCCAATCAAATTACGATTAACAACTAAAAAGTTAGTAAAACTAGTAAGATTGTTTGGGTCATCTTAAATACAACCTAGTGCACACCATCAAATCATAAAGTGCAACTTTCTATCCTATAAAACCAAATTAGCTTTTTCTTGTTGTGTTCTTTCTTTTTAAACTTTTTAATCATCATACAGTCCTTGTTTAAAAAGTATCATAATATAATTAAGAAAAAATTGAATAATACTATATTTATCATGTTTCTTTTAATATTTTTTAACATATTGTGAGCTAGATGAAATGTTAAAAGTAAAAAGTTACAGCGAGAACGTCCTTTTCTCTTGATCAAGTCAATCAACTACTTGTTTATAAACAATAAAAATCTTTAATTAGTTTGTAGTTATTAAGGTTGTTTTATTTTATATGCAAAAGCAACTAGCTTTAATAACTTGTGTATTATACGGGTTAAATAAATAAAATATTAAATATAAGAAAATGTTATTAATTATAAAAAGATATTTTAAGATAAAATATAATTGAAATTACGTATAAGTAAGAATATAAGTAATAAAACAATGATATTAACTTTTTAAACTTTTTTATTAAAAAAATTAAAAATTTTGTTTCAAAACAAACCGTTTTAAAAAATTTCATTATTTAAAAAATTTTCATTATTATAAAAAGATGTTTCAAAACTTCCAGTTTTAATTATTTTTTATTTATAAATATTTAACTTGTTAACAACACTAACTTTAAAATATTTTGATGTTTTAAAAAATTCTCTTATTTTGTAAAAATTTATTTCTTTATAAATGACATTGATATAAATAACCTTTTTTTAATTTATTAAAAAAATTAGTCTATAGTGAAATTAAATAATTTTATCAGTAATTAAAGTAAATATTACATATGAAAGAGAAACAAAAAAAAATTAATGAGAAAGAATATAATATTGACATGTGTCCTCTCATTTACTTTTTATTTAAAGTAGAGAGATGATAAATAATAAATAACCTATATAATGTTTCATTAAAAATGATATTATATGATTTGCATAGAAAATGATATTGTATAATTTTCATTCGAATAATATTGTTGTTTCAGTGAGTATTTAGGAAAAAAAACCTACCAACTTTTAATTATTACATAAATAAGACGGGTTAAAAAGTTTTTAATAAATTACAACCAACAAAAATGATTAACCAATAATTATTTGATAACTTGAACGTTATCCAAAATGTGTATATAATATCGTATTAAAACGTTTTTTTTTTCATACTAGATTTTTAAATTATTTTAATACTCTTAAAATATCTGTATATAAACTTTTTAAAAGTTTAAAAACAAATCGTTTATTAAACAACATTTTTGAAAACAAAATTATAATATCATTAAAAAAAATTTTGAACAACCAACGAAGACTATAAGTTTGGTCACTAGGGTAAACCCATTGGCGAAATGTCACATATGCCCGTGACCCGACCCGCCTACAATTACAGAGGAAACCCACCACCCAATGCCAAATGTGGTAAATTCTATGGCCCGTTTAGAGCATATTACACCAAATGAGAGGCGAACTCATGACCTTCATATTAAAAAAATCATTGGATGCCTACTCTCAAATTAATTGATCCGAGTTTTTTAGTTTTTAGTACTTGGGTAATATCATTAATGCTTGGGTAATATTTAGGATTAAAAGGTATTTAATAGTTGGATAATAGTTAATGAATGATTCATCTACTTCTTAACATTTTTTAAGTGGAATGTTATAGATCAGGATGTAAATAACAACACTCTTTAATTAATAGGCACATATAATTAGGGGTTGTTTGATTACACTGACTCAGTAAGATCTGACTGAGTCAGAAGCTGACCCAGTTAGAAGTTCTGACTGTGTATGCATCTGACTGAAACTTGGCTGTTTGATTCAGTATCTGACTAGAAGTAACAAAACTCACCGGAGTCACACCACCGGTCGTAACCACCACACCACCACCACAACCACCACTGTCACCGTACACATTCGGACCACCACCGCAATCCACCGCCCTTCGCCATCGTCGTCCGCCGAACCACCACTGCCACCGTCTTCCGCCGAAGTCGGAACCACCACACCACACCGTTCGCCGCTTCCCACACCACACCACACCGTTCGCCACCGTTCGCCACAGTTGGAACCACAACACCACACCACCACCAGAATCATCCTCCGCCGCTTCTCCGCCTCCAACTCCTCCACCACCGGCGAGTGGCCGAGTCGCGAGGGGGAGGGGGCTCTGCGGGTCGCGAGAGGGCTAAGGAGACCCGGTCAGCTTATTTTGTTTTCCGGTTTGGGTCAGCTAATTGGACCCGGTCAGCTTGAAACGAAGCGGTAATCAAACGGGCTGACCCGCTGACCGAATCAGCCGGTCAGCCGGGTCAACCCGGTCAGCCGAAAACAAACAGCCTCTTAAACTCTTTGACTCTTCCTTACAAATCAAACCAATATTATACTATATAATATCTCTTGCGTGAAACGTAAGGAGCATGTTATTGGTCCTACTAAATTTATATCTTTATTATTCTCACGACTATAGGATTTACTTTTTCATCAATTTACGAGATTTAAAACCATTAAATCAGAAACGCTAAACAAACGTAGACACCAATCAATCAGAAAAATGTAGGCAACTAAATAAACATAACAAATCAAGATTTAAAGACATTTAGACCACCCCTATTCATGGCTTTAGTGGGTCGGTTGAGATTTTGTTTTAGAAAAGAAAAGAAGGAAAAATTGATAAAGCTCACATATAGTTAGACTCTTTGACCTTCTCATTTTATTCCTTTTCACACTTGGCAAGTTGTGGTTTGTCCTAATGTGATTTCCGTTCCTTTTTTCTTCTCTAATAATTCATTTCACATGAATTTTTCATTTTTTCATGATGACTTGTAATATTTTATTTTTACATAAGATGTCTAAATACATAAATTTGTTTTTTTACCTTTGCATTTTAGTATAAATATTGTTAAAGACATAGCTTTTTCAAAAAAATAGTATTTTTAATATGATGAATGTTATTGTTTTTCTACTTTAAAATAATAATTTATTTGTATTGAAATAAAAGAATTATTTTGTGAAACTTTCAATAGAATAAAACTATTAATAAGTTAAATTTATATTAAATAAAAATAAAGTTGGACACATGAATAATTCAGAGTATCCTTAAGGGTGGGAGGGGCGCACTCGTAGTGAGGTCGTGGCGCCACCTTTCGCCGCCTGGCAACAACCCCCCCACCCCCACCCCCACCCCCACCCCCACCCCATTTTTGGATTGTCGAACGGCAAACCCACGTTATTTCTTTTGGTCTTGTGACCGTTTGAAAAGAGTCGTTACCTCCCCCACCACTAACAGTTATTTAAAAAAAAATAAATAAATAACTTCAAACATTATAAATAGCAATCAATTATCATAAAGTTTATAATTTTTGGTCTATTTTATTTTTCCCCTTTCTTAGTAATGATTTCAAAAGAATATAATTTATTCACATCTTTCCCACCACACATTGTCTTAGCTATGATGACTGATGATATGATAATGACCCACACGATCTCTCCAAGTCTCGAAACCAACAAAACCAAGTTTTAAATTATCATATTAATCTCCCTTAATAAACATATGATGTTCAAATTGATCCGACTAACCCACCTGTTATTTAAACAAGTGATTCTATCAACCATTTTATAACACTTTAACCCATTGATTTTTACGGTTTGAAGGTTTTGTGTGTTAGAACAATTTCTTTTAACATAATGAATAATATAAACAATAAATATCAAATATCCTGTTTTAAGTTTCAAAACATAAACTGGACCGTAAACCATCAAAAACGAACAGTAAAGCATCAAAACCAAACCATATGCATTTCAAGCCGGTCGATTTATTTCTATTTTAACAGTTTCTTCAATTTGAACATCCAAAGTCTTATAAGATTACCACCCTAATTACTTTTCAACCTTATTCTAAGACAAGTATTCATCCAAAATTTGAAAAGTCTACCTTTTTATTTATTTTTTTGCTTACTTTTGAAATTTTTTTTTGCCAAATTTGACTTTGCATTCTTATATATATACACATCACACACACACACCAATCCAAGAAATTCCACTAGTTTCACTTTTCAAACTTCATATATATACATCACACACACACAGACATCTTCCCTACATTAATATCTCTCATTCTTGTCTCATCTCTTAAATTTTCATGGCTGAAGAAAGCAAAGCTCCAAAATGGGAAGGCAAAGCAACTGCACAACTCAAACTCAGCACAGCAGAACAAGTATGGCCTCTCTTTGAAGACTTCTGCAACTTCCACAAATGGCTTCCAACCATTGACACATGCCACCATGTTCAAGGAGCCCACGGTGAACCCGGTCTCGTAAGATATTGCGCAACCAGCGTCCCGTCTAACGATGGCGATCAGACTCCAACGAGTGTTGTCAAGTGGTGCCATGAGAAGCTGCTGTCGATTGATCGTGACCACAGGTGTTTGAGCTATGAGATTGGGGAGAACAACCTTGGCTTTACGTATTATGTTGCTGAGGTCAAAGTGGTTGAAGTTGATGGTGGTGGTTGTGTGGTTGAGTGGTCGTTTGTGGCGGATCCGGTGGTCGGAATGAGATCGGAGGACTTGTGTGGTTATCTGGAGTCATCTTTGAAAGCCATGGCTGAGAGAATGGAAAAGGTGCTTCAAGCTGCTGCTAATTAGAGTTGATCGAAAAATTTCATTTGCTAGAAGAATAATAAATAATAGAGTGTGATGGCTCGTCAATAATTAATCCAATTAACTGTTTAAAGAAAAGGTGCAGCTTGAGTCTAATGGTAAAACCATTAGAGTTAGCGGTGATGTTTCTCTGGAGGTTAATATGTTCGAGCCCCATGACAAACTAATGTAAAAGAGTTATGATATAGATTTAGAGTAGATTTAGATGTGTGTGAGTTTGTGCTTAGAAAAAGGAATAATAATAATAATAATAAGAGGGAATTAGATATAAAGATATGGTTTACCTTTTTTTATTTCTTATTATTGTGTTAATTAGAATCACTTTATGCTTGTTTAGAAGTGGTTTAAAGCATCTTTCTTTTGTAATCTTTAGACCGAATTTAATTCTGTAATTAAGCATCTTTTTTTAATATCAAAATATACTTTAGAAATTCTCTCCAGGTATCATAACTTTCCAGGTTTTAATTGTGATTGATGCCACAAATGATTAAATTAGTATGATTAGATTAAAATAGGCATCAGATTAAAGTATTTGATCGGTCCATGCATAATATCATATGACTAGCTATTAGATTCATGAGCCGCCTATGATCGGAATAAGATATATGAAGCAGTCCGGGAGTGCTGTGAGGGAGGAGAGGGAAGCGCCTGACATGAAGGGAGGTTCACCCGTGAGCCCTCAAGCAAGGGAGATGGCTTATATATTATAATCTCGTGCCGCTTTAATTATGATTGGTCTCGTGAATTAATAATATTTTATATACTCGGTTAAAATAGTTATCTTGGGGATTTATGCTATTTTAGAACAAAACTTTTTGAAATTTTAGTAATTATTTTTTAAGTTATAAATATTAATTACTAACTACAAATTCAATATTTTCATTCAACCGTGTAATACACGGATTTCTAAACTAGTAATAAACAACAACAGTTTCCCTTTAAATATCTTACTATATGTGATTATCTATAATAACACCATGTGTAAGTGTTTCTGCAATTCTCAAAATTCCTTATACAATTGATTTCTCTCAAGTGGGCACTTAACGAATAAAACCTTGTTTTTTGTGCTAAATGTATCTTGTGAAGGCGAGATTCATGTACCTCGTATTCATAATTCAGTTCTAGAAAATGTTATTGTTTCATGGGTTTTGGTGAATGAGGTTTGCAAGTCAAGGTTTCATGTGCCTCGTGTTCATAGTTCCATTTTCGAAAATTATATCGTAAATATTTTGTCAATTTCTAAACCCAAATTATTATATGAAAAATTGTATTTTAATAATTTAAACTATTGGTCAATATTAATCACAACTGATAATTTAACTAAAATATAATTTTTTTTGAAGATATCACTAAGTTTTTACGTTTCTTTGTATTCAAGCTACTCAACTAACGACAAGATGGTTACGTTAAATAACTTTAAAAATTTATCTTTCATAAAAAATTGAATAATATACTTAAGTTTATTTAATTTTTTTTTTTTTTTGTAATTATGTTTTACTCCACTTGACGAGCCACGTCACGTGACACGTTATAAAAAACTTACGAGGTTAACGAACATTTAAATTAATATTGTTATTAGTAACAAAATCGAAAGTTAGAATTATTACTGGTCATATTGTTAGTTGTGATTAATATTACCTAATAATTTATGGTTTGGATTAATAAAATCCAGTTTTTTGTATTATATTAAACGTGAAAATAGTTTATTTAACGGGTAAACTAGGTTTAATAGAATAACATGTACATTGTATGGTATTAACTCTTAAGAATGCATATTTTGGAGTGAGGATTGGATTCAGTGACAAAACAATTGAAGTTTGATGAAACCTCTTTAAGATTAAGGGTTAGAGATTCGACAATAATAAATTAGTTTAGAGATTAAGGGTTAGAGATTCGACTATAATGGATTAGTTTAAACTAATAGTGGTGTACAATTAAGAGTAAGTTAGATCAAGAAGTTTTCTTTTGATAAATTTAAAAAAGTTAATGAGTTCTTGTAGAGTTAAACAAAAAAGGCGTAAAATCACTGTTCAAACCGATCGATCCCACGAGAAACCGTCAATGCTGTGTTGCTGTCCCTTTGATTAAAAACCTGCTGGTTAGTTCTTGGTGTTTCGACCTCATTGTTTAAAAATTGTACTTGCTTTAACATTTTATAAATACCCGGTGAAATCAGCAAAACTAGTCAGAAGCCGATGATTACCTCCTTTTGCTCATCAACAAGTTTCTGAGCACAAGGCTGATCGGTGATCCACTGGAGCTGTCCGTTCGCTGGTGGGTCGAGGTTTTCAAAACATCACGTAAAAGACAGGGTTCTGTTTGATAACCGCATACTAAGGTTATTGAAAACTTATAAAAACTGAATGAAGGTCCTTCAGGGCTCAATCTAAACATATGATATCAAACACCATAATATTAATATCCAAATTCAAAGAAACAAACATAAATACATACATTTTTTTAACAAACCATTAAAATCAATACCTAAAATCCTACTTCTTAAGAATTATGGAAACTTAGCTTCCTCACCATCCAATCGATAATATCCTGTGCAATTTCTTCACGCTCGGGTTCAAAGAGAAGATCATGCAAGAACCCGTCATACAGCTTTAAGTGCTTGTACTTTGAAGCTGCCTCATTGTACAAATCTTGTGAACCAAGTGGATCCGTTACCTTATCAGCACTTCCATGAAGGACAAAAAAGGGTACCGTCACAGACTTAAAGTTACGGGTCAAGTGAGATGAGATCCTAAGGATTTCATGGCCCGTGCGGATTCTCATTGGCCCGGTGTACACTAACGGATCAGTGTATTTTGCAACAAGAGCTGCAGGGTCTCTAGAAACTGGAATACCCCTTTTGTTGGCACCTTTGAATTGGTATTTTGGTGCAACAAGTGAAAATAATGGAGCTACAGCCTGTGAAAATAATAAAATTTCAGATTCTAGAAAGATTCTATACACCAATTTTTGACTCTAGCAACCAACTATGAAAGATCTTATGCACCAATTTCTGGTTCTAGCAACAAACTAAAAAAAACTATCTAAAATAGCAATCTTTCTGCACCAATTTCTGATTCTAGCAATTTTTATTTGTTGTTATTATAAAAAAAATAAAAAATAAAAAATAAAAGAGACATTCCATAGAGAAAGATAGAAAATTGATGTAAAATGTTGTTACTTTTGCCAAAAAGAATCGAAGTGTGTTGCTATTATAAAGAATTTTCAGCGTTGGCTGCTAAACTTGGGAATTGAGGCAAAACATCTTGATATTTAATTAAAAAAAAAAACCCATTATTTTACTACTATTTGTTCATTAATCATCTGAATTTTAAGTCAATAGTATCTCTTGATCTCATTGTTTATTATCACATATCACCTCTCAATAATGCAGTTATTATCACTTGTGAAAAAAAAAAATGTAACATGAGATGAAAATAAGGTGCTTACCCCAACTATAGGATGTGAAGGAGTAACACGCAGTGCAGGTGACGTGAGTATAATTCCCTCCAGCAGTTCTTCAATGTAAGGATAGCTAGCAGCCTAATTGGTCAAACAATAGTGAAAACAGACCTTCATAACCAAAATCAGTTCCACATGGACTGGTGCCAAAATTTTCAAGTAAAATTACCTTTAAGACCACAGCTCCACCTGTTGAGTGCCCATAAAGAAAGCATGGTTTCCCTGGGTGATCCGACTTTATCTTCTCCAGGAAAGATCCCTAACAGATAGGAAGATAAATGAAAGAATCGAAGCATGCATATATACATATTTACATGTGTATGCATATGTATATACATATAATAGCATACTAATAGTTTTATGCATATATGAAGGTAGCACACATAGTAAGTAGTAGACTCACAGTATCTGCCACAACATGATCCAGTGAAGGTACGTATCCATGCAATCCATCACTCCCTCCATGACCTAAAACATGAAAACAAAAAAAACAAAAAAAATCAAATTAAAATAAATGATGTAACCTGGCTTCATGGTAACTAGCCGAAAGCTAATTGATATGGCCAATAGTTATCCAGTAACAAAAATATATCACAACATATGTACCTATCCAGTCCATTGCATATACCCCAAAGTTACATGAAGTGAGTTGCCTTGCAAAATCAGCATATCTCCCACTGTAAACATGCATCACATGACCAATTAAATATACCATCATACCTCAGTGTTAACATAATTTGATGATTTTAAAAAATGAAAAGGAGGGGAGGGGGGGGTCACTTGCCTATGCTCGTTCAGTCCATGTATGATGATCAAGATACCCCTGGAGAAAGGAAATTAGCTAATGACGACTTAGAAACTAACAAAATGGTGAAAATTGTAAAAGATGAATTTAATTGATAGGAAAAGAGAAACTAGTGCATAAGTTTCTGTCAACTTAGATATAACTTATGAAAATGTAGTGTGTTTGCAAAGCTTGTCAATAAGATTCTACTGATTCTAAAAATCTGGAAGCTAGGTATTGTGAGAGCATTTGACCTTAAAGCAGAGTTCAAGATAATCTAGAAAACAAGAAAGTAGGTTCAAAATGCCCATTTGAAGCAGTGAAGAAATCTCACAATCCAACAACTTAAATTATCAAATAGTTAAGTGGCAAATGAATGAGAAATCCAATGGCTATTCAACCATAGTGAACACAGCTTCAATTACATATGAAGATCAGAAATATTTTAATCAGCAAAACTTTCTCCAAAATCTTCCTTTATCATCTAAAGGGACTTGAATACCCAAGATTCTTAAGCTAAAATGTATTGCTAAGGAACTTTTAATTAAGTACACTGTGCTCAGAAGAAACTAGAGCCATTAACACAAATTGGAATGGAGACCTGTACCTCAACCTAAGTGGACATTGACAACTAGCCCACTGATGACTAATAAGCAAAACTTATAGTATTCCCTTGAACCATATATGTTGAAATCAACGCCCAAAATTCAAGTTATAACTTACACAATCCAATGAGTAATTTAAATTAATAATTGATTAACATCTACAAAGCTTCATAGCATCATTTCTATGTGGATCATCTGTGCATGCTGAATTTAATTAAACCATTAGTAGTTTGTAAGTCTAACCAACAGACGGCAAAATTCATATCATGAATTGCCAAAATTTCCAAACGTAACCGATCACACACACATTATTGAGACATAGCGGTCGGAAACCATATACAAATAATCAGGCAATGACAAGAGAAAAGTGTACAAGAGTAGCAATTGACCTGATGTCATCGGACGCCGGAAACCACGATCGGCAAAACAAGGCGTTGCGTCGGGTACCGTAGAAGAGAAACGTGGAAACGTGGCGATTGCTAGTCCAATCATGATCATAATTGAGCATCTGAATTTCATCGGCGAGAGCTCTTCGCCTGAGGGTATCCTCTTCAAATTGTCTTCTTCTGAAGGGAGACTTGCGTAGTTTGGAGGAAGGCGGTGAAGGGCGGGGGCGGAGGTGGAGGTGGAAGAGGAAGGAGAGGAAGATGGATTGGATGAAGATGAGGGCACGGCGGAGGGAGGCGGAGGAGGAGGAGAAGAGTGATCGGACGACGGGGATGATGCGGCCGCTGGCGCCGGAGGTGAGCTCTTCCACCTGTGCTGCTGTTGCTGTTGCTGTTGATGTTTCCATGGGTTGCGGACAGATGTGGAGTTGAGAGAAATCAGAATTCAATTGAACAGGGAGGGGTGTTCGTATTTCTTTACTTCTTTATTCTTAAAACGCGTGGATGGGATGGCTATCACGTTTCTATTCGGGATTTCGGGTGCTAACATGTATATTTATTTATTACTAGGATATAAATCCCGTGTAAAACATGAGTTGTATAAATTCAAGTTTATATTCTTAGTAATAAAGATTTTTATATTACATATTTATGAAATATTATATAGTTTTTAGTATATATTTATTTTAAAATAATAAAATATTTTATAAAAATAATTATAGAAATCATTTAATAGGAGAGAGATAAAAAAAATTATAAAAACAATTTAAAGACAATTTATATAATTAATAAGAGAAAGAGGCGTGAAAAAATATTAAGAATACATGAGAGAGTGACTTGTGTAGCTTAAGATTTTTATTTATTAGTATAGATTTAAAACTTAAGGTTTAAACAACGACACCAGAGAGGCAAAATCCGTTCTCGCAACCAAAATTGAACGAAAAATGTGAAAAGGGATGATAGAGGAAAAACTGCATTTGAAACAATCTTTATAACCGTCACCAATTGATTTGTTTGTACGATAGCATATTTCAATGGTAACATTTGGTGGCCATGTTTCTCAGTCATATTACAAAAGATTAAATTCTGTTATTAGATACCGTATATATTCCTTCTACATATTAACACGGATGTTAAGTTTTTTTAATTATTAATAATGTTGACAACTTTTATTTGGATAATCCTAATCTCTTTTTCCTTGACTTGGACGGAATACTGGAATATACAAAGGATGATCCTATATGCTTTAATTTTATTAATTTCATTTTCACAGAAAATTAGAACTCAATGCTAAAAAAGTAAAAAGCAAAGAGAGGGCCTTCACCCCAATGAAGCCTGCTACCTATTTTGCTAAAAAATCTTATTTTTTTTTAAAGTTTACCAACAAAGTTGAATCTTTTAGAAGCATGCTAATCATAAAAGTGATACAACTACGCATACCTACTGCATATTATGGCATGAAATATAACAATAAACTTTTTATTTTCTTTTTCGCTTAAATAAATCGAGAAAAATTGGCTCTCTTACCTACTAGCTAGTTATCCCCCTACTTTAGTTCCACTTGGTCAATAACTCGAGTGACTGATTACATGCATCGGTGAAATACGAAAAAGATTAAAGAAATCAGTTTGATAACTCAAAAAAAATCATCTTATAAGCTTTATTTATTATTTTTATTATTTTTTTTGAACAGCTGATTAGTGGTTAGTTGTTAGTATCATCAAGTTAGTAATATTCGTCAATACCAAGGTTTGAACCTTGGACCTCCAAGAGAGGCAAAACCTCCCACCTTCCTTTAACCACTAGGCCAAAAGATCATTGGTTTATAAGCTTTTTATTATGTAGTTTGAAAGAAGGTAGTTCCTTTAATTTATTTCATTGACCATTGTCTAAACTATATACGGAGTAACTAGGTTAATTATATGTTTTAAATACCCAACTATATGGCTAATAATATACACAAAAGTAAATTCAGGTTTCTTACTATATGCTAACATGTTTTTTTTAGATTGTTAGGTTTTTATTTTAGTTAATTCTCATATATTAGTTATTTTGACCTAAGTTAATATTTCAGTTATGTTTCCTATTTCATTGAAGGAACACCATAGTAAAGCTGTTTACTTTGACAAAACTTGACCTCTTTTTTATTAAAAAGGTTCATTTGTAATGTTTTAGGAGAGCTTTGATATACGTTACATAATAAAACTTCTCACATTTAAGTTTTAGCAAAACGTTAGCTAAAGTGTATTTACCCCTTTTTGTTTTGTTGTAGTTGGATCAAACTGAAAGTACATATGAATACATAACTTCTCACATATGTATATTTGAATTAACATATTTTGATTCTTTTATTATGTTAAACTCGGTTTAATATGAATACATAACCCTATATTTATACTAGACATAAACTAATTAAACTCAAACAATATTTAAATAATCATGTAAACAAACTCACTCCTAATCTAATAAAATAAACTAATAATTATCTACTTTTAACAAAACGATAATTACTAATTAATTAAACTTAACTTTTGCTTTCATTCTTTGTCCTTTTTTACTTTGTATAGGTTAACCATTGTAATTATGACCATATCAAGATTAGATCATTTGTTTTCACCTCGTATTATACATGATTCATTGTAATTTAGTATTGCATCAGGGTAAGAAGTAACAGTCTCATACTGTCATTCGTGAAAGATTGTCACACGTGGCTAAAACATTTGTTCATACTTCCATTAAAAAAGTTGATTTTTGGCAAAAAGAGTATTATAACAATATGAATCATTTTCAATCATATTTTCAAGAGATTTTGTGTAAATTTGCATATATATTATAATATTTATCTATAAAAACAATCAATTATGATCGAGTTAATTTCAATTTTGCTATCTAAGTTTTGACAAAAGTAATCATTTTTCTCCAAAAGTTTCAAAACATCAATTTATGTCCAAAAGTTTCATCATTTGTATTAATTTCAGTCCAAAAGTTTCATTTTTTGTATTCAAGTTGAAACAACTTATGAAACTTTTGAATTGAATTGAAACAACTTATGAAACATTTGGAGGTAAATTGATATTTTTAAAATTTTGGAGAAAAATAGTTATTTTTATCAAATCTCTGGAAGCAAAATCGAATTTAACTCATTATGATCACTTTGGCAAAGAAAACGGACTAAACTTTTCTAATTTTATTTAAGTGTTTTATATTTACTATATCGTAAGGCATAGACACAATCACATTATATATACGTGTTTTTAGTAACAAACATTATAAGAAAAGCATTCATCCAAGAAGACCACAAGTTTAAAGTTTTATTTTACTTCAATTCTCGATGATCTCTCATGGCTAATGAAAACAAAGGTTCAAAATGGGAAGGCAAATCTACGGTAGAACTCAAAAACATAATGGCAGAACAACTATGGCCTCTCTTTGAAGATTTCTGCACTTTTCATAAATGGGTTCCAGGCCTTGATAGCGAAAAATGCCGCTATGTTGAAGGAGCCTATAGCGAACCTGGTCTCATTAGGCTTAGTGTCTTCACTGAACAATCATCGTCAACTTTGTCTAGTGACACTGTAAAGGCGCCTACCAAGTGGTGTAACGAGAAGTTGTTGTTGATGGATCCCATCCAACGGACTTTGAGCTATGAGATCAAAGAGAACAACCTAGGATTTACGTCTTATGTTGGTAACATCAAAGTGCTGGAAATCGACGATGGTTGCAAGATCGAGTGGTGGTTCGTTGCTGATCCAGTGGAAGGAATGAGATTGGAGGATTTGAGAGGCTTTTTGGAATCAAATCTGAAAGCTGTAGCTGAGGGAATGAGAATGGAGCTACAAGCTCGTGCACATTGAAATCAACTTTATGTTCATATATATATAAAGTTGATTTCAATTGATGGTGAATAATCTTATATATTTCTATACTTTATGTTGATAATCATTTTAACTGATATTGTGTTAAAGAAACATACGATATGACTTTTATATTTGTATGTTTTTTTCGTCATATATTAACTAAATGATATTACAGAGTTTAGCAAGATATAATGTAAGCAAGATATAATGTATGCATTTTGTTATCGTGCTAGATGTGTTAAGTTTATTTTCATTATGGTTATTAAGAATGAATCCTGTTACTAGTTGTATCGTTTTAAGTCAGTTGTCAGTAAAAAAATAATAATATATTTTGTTAAAGGGAAAATGGTACAAAATGGTACAAAGAAACTGATTTAAATAGATTCTTTGTTAAAAATTAGAAGGAACCCCTCAACCCAAGATGAAATCTCAATAATCCAACCACTGAAGTTGAGAGTTGAGTCAACATTCGGCTTAAACACAGTAAAGTTTGTAGTTTTTATCTGTTAAGCTGGTCTGATTGATGAAGCACAGTAAAAATAAAATTTACAAGAAATCAATTACCACAAGAATGGTCTATAATCTTCCTAGGCTTCCTTAATTTAAATCTGGATATAGGTTGAAAGACTTTCACGTGATTGACCAAGACGGTATTCAAAAGGATATCCTAGTAGTAAATAGTAAATGATGTACTCTCTAACCAAATGTTTTGGATTCGAGTAAGTGCTATTTGACAATTTTGTGCTGAAATATTAATAGGTATTACTGAATAAAAGGTAGCACTTGAATCAATTAGCATATTTTTAAAATTTACTCATTAAGAAACTTTATAACTATTAAAATATGCCTTTTAAATGAATTAAACACATTTTATCTATAACTGATTCAGATGTAACTTTTAAAGAAATCAATAAAAACTATCAAACAACTCTTCCTAAAGTAGTTCTAGTTCAAAATGTTCACCACTCATCATGGATTCAGGGGAAAAAAAAAAGAGAAAAAAAAAAAAATAAAGAGTGGGCGGTGGGCCTAAATGTAAAACATTTGTTGGGCCTAACCTATCCCGGGCTCATTTAAATGCTACTTTTCATATGGCCTGAATTCTAAGTCTTTAGCTCATGGATGTTTCATGTTTGAATGCAAATTGTTTCATGTAAAATAAATTCATTATTTCATAGTCTAAACAATTAAAACAAAACATATGAAAATTAGTAGATTTTAAAGATTTCGATGAATGTCATTCATTTTAACCTTAAAAAATCAACAAAAGATGAATAATTATTTTTTGTCTTTCCAGCCTCGTATTTTACGTAACTTTTATTTAAGATCCTTACACCATTTAATCTTGGCTATTGAATTATCCGAATCAATAACTCAAAATTCTTCCTATTCTTTCCTCATATGTATTTGATATTTCTTCGTATTATGCATAGTTTAATTATGTTCAAATAGAAATCAGTTAAATATCATATAATTATATTCCCTGATATTTTAATAGTTATTTACAATGAATATAATATAATATATAACTATTCACGAGTAAATAAAGTAATTCATTATCATCTCTATATATTTAACGAGAAACTAAATATATACATTCTTTTTAATTGCATTTCAATTGCTGTATGCTACCTAATGAGGCAAACGTGTATTTTAATGCAAGGTTTCGAGTTTATTTGAATGGAGGGAATATAATGAACATGCAGTAGGTACTAAAATATTTATGCATGACACATTATTTAAATAAAAGTAGCATGACTTTAAGCCTTAAAAAATTAAACTTGTACATAACATAGTTTTAAAAGCAAAAAGATCATTAATTAATTAATATAAATCACGTTAGAATCCATATATACAACGAAATTATTAAGAACAAAATTATAAAAAGAAACCCTCCAGCTTGGAAATTTGTACCTTTTGTCACATTATATAAGGAAGAACAATCATCCAACAAGACTGCAAGTTTATAATCTGATATTACTATAGTTAATTATTACTCATGGCTCAAGAAAACAAGGATTCAAAGTGGGAAGGCAAATCCAGTGTTGAACTCAAAGACATCACCACAGAACAATTATGGCCTCTGTTTGAAGACTTTTGCACCATTCATAAATGGGTTCCAGCCCTTGACAGTGACAAATGCCGTCATGTTGAAGGAGCCTATGGCGAACCAGGTCTCGTAAGGTACTGTGCCTTCACTGAACACTTGTCATCGGCTTTGTCTAATGGCGCCAATAAGGTGGCACCTATCAAGTGGTGTAACGAGAGGTTGCTGTCAATGAATCCGGTCCAAAGGACTCTGAGCTATGAGGTCACGGAGAACAATCTTGGGTTTAAGTCATATGTCGGTAACGTGAAAGTGATGGATATAGACGTTGGTTGCAAGATCGAGTGGTCGTTTACGTCTGATCCGGTGGAAGGAATGAGATTAGAGGATTTGAGAGGGTTTTTAGAATCAAATCTGAAAACTGTAGCAGAGGAAATGAGAAATCACTTATCACTCTTGGCTAAAGAAAACAAAGATTCAAAATGGGAAGGTAATGTAGAATAATGAAACTGTTCTGTATTATTAATCAAGTATTTACAACAAAGGGTCATTAAGGGCATTACAAGTGACTCCTAGCATAAACATAACTCTTAATTATCTTAAAAATATTATAATAAATATTATTTACGTAACAAATCCTAACGAATTATTATTTTCCTTCCTTTGGTTTGGATTTGTCATTTTAATAAAAAAAAAGATTTTTTTTTTCATTCGGCTCTCCAAGGTTCAAAAAATTTGACATTTTTATTTAAAAAAAGTTAACTATGTTAATTTAAAATGTTAAACCATCTATTATTAAAAGATGTAATTATGTAATCTTGCATATAAAGATAAAGTTATAATTTATGTTAAAATATTATTGTTTAAACTCCATTTACATTGTTCCAATCAAAAAACCTAAATCGAACATTTCATTTTCAAACATTTCATCATGACTGAATCACGAGATTGTCGCTTTCATCGATAGGGGAGGAGAATGGACCTCATGTTTTGTGACGGACTAGAACCCATTGCGAATGAGCTATATAATAAAGACCATCGCATCTAATCGTCATCTTCTCTATATCATGATTAGTTCCACTCGATTATGCTTATGTAATTGAGGCCTTTTGTTTCGTAATTTAAATAATAATGTTATCAATTTACATATTTAACAATTTAAATTAATGAATTTGACTTTTTTGAATGAATTTAATAATTTTTTAAAACCTTGGGGAGCAAGATGAAATTTTTTTTTTTTGGATAAAAATGACAAACGTCACCAAAACACAGGAACGGAAACAATAATTTAGTCTAAAATATATTATCTAATAATAACTGATATATATTCTATCTGTCGCGATAGGTAAATCTGCTGTGGAACTGAGAGGCATCATGACGCAACATATATGGCCTCTCTTTGAAGACTTCTGCACCATTCATAAATGGGTTCCAGCCCTTGACAGTGAAAAATGCCGCCAAGTTGAAGGAGCCTATGGCGAACCAGGTCTCGTCAGGTACTGTGTCTTCACGGAACAATCATCGTTAGCTTTGTCTAATGAACCCGATAAGGCGCATATCAAGTGGTGCAACGAGAAGCTGCTATCGATGGATCCCATCCAACGGACTCTGAGCTATGAGGTCACAGAGAACAACCTTGGGTTTAAGTCTTATGTTGGTAATGTGAAAGTGATCGAAATAGAGGGTGGTTGCAAGATCGAGTGGTCGTTTACATGTGATCCGGTGGAAGGAATGAGATTAGAGGACTTGAGAGGTTTCTTAGAATTAAATCTGAAAACCGTAGCTGAGGGAATGAGAAAGGAGCTTCAAGCCACTGGAAATTGATCGAATCAACTTTATGTTCGTATTGGTGTTGAATAATGCTATATCATTCTAAGCTTTATAATGATAATTTAATTGATATTTTGTTAAGTATATATCAATTAAATGATACTATGAAGTTGAGCAAGATATAATGTTTACATTTGTGTTATCGTGGCGAGCGTTTTTGTTGTTTGTTTTCAAAGTTGTTATTAATGACATACTTTTCAATGTTGGTCGTTAAAGAAGTAATAATTTTTCCCTAATTTAATTATGTGTTTATATGATCTTTATATGTTTTAAATCCAAACTAAAATTTAACCCCCCCCCCCCCCCCGGTTGTCACGAGTCTCTTTTGGGTTTGGTTTTTTAGGATATTATGATCTGCGCGTTGCTGTGACAGATATATAACTAAAGAGTTAACGTTTAAACGAAACTGTTAAAAGCAACAACTCACACACTCTCTCTAAGCCCATGTTTGGGATTGTTTATTTAAACAAAAAGTTACTTTTTTTAACTTCTCAAAATTAACTTATTTACCCTCAAAAATCAACTTTTTAAACTTTTTTCAAACACTCTAAAAAACTTATTGACTTTTCAAAAGTTAATAAGTCAAAAGTTAATCAAAAAGTCAGTTACCCAAACAGCCCCTAAATCTATTTACAAATAATTTAAAACAACGTGTTATAAATGGAGTTCGATTTTAGACCTCAAGAGAAACATTACCACTTACATCGGTGGATCTAAAAATAAATATCATCAATCAAAATTAAATTGTATTATATAAAAATAGAAGAAAAAAATATCTAGAAAAGCATCTATAGTAGAAAAAAGCATATCATCAATTTTAAATAAGTGATAAGAAAAAGATAGAAAAAAAAAAAATTGCGAAGTCAAGATAGAAAAAAAACCATCGTATACTATTGAGTTTTAAGGTTTTAATAAAAAAGTGGGACAGGATAAAAATGATTTTGCGGGTATCGAACCTAGAAATAAGTACCACAACATTAACCACTTCATCTAGACTACATTAGGACTTTCACAAATATACTATATTAGAAAGTTTCACTCGGGTAATAAGAGTATTTTTAAACACTGTAAAAAATGATATTGTCGAAAATATATCACTATTTTCAACGTATTCCAGCAAGGGAGAAAATATTAATTTTTTGCGTAATTTTTTATGGATTTTTGCTAGAAAAAAACAACTTTTTATCGTTAATTTGTTGGAAATTTGTCAGAAATTAATTTTCACGGAATTTCACATGTGAAATCCTGATAGAATATTGACTCCAAATTATTCAAATTTAATTTAAAAGTAGTAACTGCCGAATGAATGTAGTTTCTTGCCCGAAATCTCGTGAATACTAATTCTTCCCTTTTGGTCAATTTCTTTTATTCTCGAAATTTCATATAAATGAGGCACATGTCCTTCGTCGATTCTGAGTTTTATCCGGTTAGAAAGACGAATTAAACCATCAAATTGTTTCAATTTAAAAGTACGTCACCACACTAAGAAAATGTGATTCTTTGATCTACGACTTCCTAAAAATAACTATTTAATTAGACATTAAATAAACATATCTAGTTTGTATGTATAAATAGATTTGAACATTGTGCCAAGATTAATACAAAGATAAAGATATCCACGGATATATTTCGTGCAAATGATATCCCCTGTATGTTTCTTTAACGATAAATATACGACATTGCTTCGCAGGGAATGTGTTATCTTACTTGGGTCTACTTATTCATTTTTCAAACGAGACCATTACCTCAAGTCTCTCAGGACGAAACCCACAACTAAGAACATCCCCTGGTTTAACCTAAAACATTTTTACTCTAATCGAGACTCGTAACAAGACCTTCACATTCTTGTCTAGGAACCTCACCTCAACTCCGGCATGTTTTAGTACATGCTATTATTATTATTATTATTATTTTTGTATTTTTTATAAAATTGCTTAATTTTAGAGAAAAATATAGATGATCCAAAACGATGGTTTTATCAACTGTTATAGTCACGAGGGTTTATTTAATAAAATGTTAAAGTCACGATGGTTTATTTAATGTATTTAAATATGTACAAGTGTTACGTTGGCAAAATATTGCAACTTCTTTTAAGACGTGAAGTAGTAAACTTGCATGTCTAGTTTGTTATATACACTAGCTAGTCAATCACAACTCAACTAATCGTCTAATCGTTTATTTAATTCTAACTATCTTGGCTGCCTTCATATGAGTAAACTTCCTTCTAGAAAGTGTCATTATTACAGGACTCTTGGTTCACACAGAAACTTAAAAGTTAAGGTACTCTTTCATCCACATCATTTTAGTTTGAGTGAATGAACACAAGTCATCCACATACATTTAACAAAGAGTAACAACTTAACTAGCAAATTAAACCATCACATATATGTTTAAGGGAAAACTTCATAAAATATTAAGCAAGTTTTAGTAGTGTTCTAATTAGATTACTCATATTTTTATTTGTTCCAATCAGGTCACTAAAGTTTTAAAAGTGTTTCAATTAGGTCACCGATATTTTTAATTTTTCCAATCAGATCACTATAGTTTTAAAAGTGTTCCAATTAAGTCACTCATATTTTTATAATTTTTTAAATAATTCACAAAATTTTTTAAACAATTTAGGCTTTTTATAGATATTGTTAATATTTTTAAACATTTCAAATTTTATAAAACTTTTTACAACTTATGAATGACCTAGTTATAACAATTTTGAAACTTTAGTGATCTGATTGGTACAAAAAAATTTTATGAGCGACCTGGTTGGGACAAAAAACTTTATGAGTGACCTGATTAAAACAATCTTGAAACTTGATTACTATTTTACAAAGTTACCCATATATTCAAATATCCTTCTATTTAAATCACTTGAAGCTAGTATGTATTCAACACAATCTTTTTATGGCTCCAGATAGAGATACCCTAGTGACTTCCAACAATGCAAAAGATACTCTAGCATATCGCGAAAAGCCCTCAAGGTCATCAATGGAAACCTTAACCTTACAAAGAACGATCTCATATATATCCTTTGAGCTAAGCAAAAAAGTAGATGTTGATGATCAATTGAACCTTCCCCCTAGTTCAGAAGTTGAAGATGCAAAGTGCGAGTGTTGTGGGATGTGTGAGGAGTGTACTCCAGAGTATATTGCTCAAGTGCGAGAAAAGTTTTTGGGGAGACTAATTTGTGGGTTATGTTCGGAGGCTGTGAAGGAAGAGATGAAGAAAAGTGGAGGAAAGATAGAGGAAGCATTGAGTGAGCACACTAGGGTTTGTATGAGGTTTAATCGATTTGACAGGACGAATCCAGTATTGTTCCAAGTAGTGGCTATGAAGAAGATGTTGAAGAAGAGCCCAAGGTTGGGTGGGAGTAGGGCTAAATCTGTCAGCCCTAGAGATCATAAGAGAGGTTAACGTAGTGTTCAACACGTTCCTAATACATTTCCATCTACACGCCATCGAGCTTGTAGCTTTAAAAGTTATTAATACAAAACTCCTTTTAGTAGTGTACATACTATAAGCTATGTTAACTTTGTTTAGATGTCCACATGCAAAATGATCTCTTTTCTGATCGGCTACAGCGTGTGGCAACGTCGAGCTTGAGGGAAATCAAGCTAAGATGTTTATGTAAGTGAGAAAGTATGTCTTTCCAAAAATATAAAAGTGAGAAAGTATGTGTGATGCTACTTATATCTTCTTATATGCTCACGAATCTATATTAGTAAGTTCTTTAGTTTTTATTTTTTAGAACGACATTTAGTCTAAATCATAGAGACAAAACACCTTATTACTTCAAATGTGCTTTTGAAACATCAATAAGTACTTATTTATTGGAAAACAAAATTCTTTTTATACTTTTTCATTGAGTTAACAATGTGTATCTTCGCATGGCTTTTGGTTTTATTTTTGTAACTATGAACTCACAGACAGAGTATAAATCTATTCCCAAATCAACATTACTTATTAACAATGCAATATGTTCGCATGACTTTTGGTTTCTATCCTCTATAACAGAATTCATTCCTTTAGAAGCTTGGATTAAACTAAATAAGTGGACAATAGTAATTGTATCTATACAACATTAGAATTTTATCTCATATGATACGGAAAAAAATATAAAACTTGCAGCTAATATTATTTGATGCAGAAATATCGCCAACGGGAATTGACTTTCATGAGTTTTGGTTAAATAAAATAAAGAATATGTATGTTACCTAGTTGGACGGTGTTAGATATAATAGATTATAGTTTATTGCATGCGTACACGAGTCTTGGTCTTCCAATGCTTCTTATGTACACTTTGTATCTATATATACACTTTACCAAAACACAAATAAACAAACATGAACAAATATAAACGAGTAGACATATATAAACAAACACAATAAATGCCAATTTTATAACAGGAGCTAAACGATGTTATTACTGATAGGTTAGTTTGGGCTGCTAAATAATAAACTACAAACTGAAAATTAGTTGTTCTTAAAATTTGAATTATCGCAAATGGTCGAGTGTTTGAAAATTAGAGATTCAAGTTAGCTTTTAATTTGCTATAAACATATTGAAATGAATATTTAAAAGAGCGTAAACAAATGAATGGGAATGAATAGATATAACCTATTGTAAATGAAAGTATAAACAAATGAAAATGTACTAATATAAATGGGCGTAAACAAACGAATATTCACGAAGATAAATGAAAAACCATACACGTTTTCATTTTATCATTTAACTAAATGATAAAATTGTGTTCAGGTTCGTTTGTTTATTAAATGGTCAAATATAAACGAACTTTTTATCGAATGGTTCACTTAACATTCATTTTTTCTTCATGCAGCATGGAACATGCCTTTACATGGAAAATATAATATCTAATCAAATTCAATGCATATACACCCTAACAAATTCAACTACACTTTTGTGTTTTATTATTTTTTATTTCTGTTTGATGAAATCCTAATTCTTATTCTTAAAGAATTATATAGTCGAAGTCTCCAAGACTTTTAGGATGTGGGCCTGTATGCGGCCCCAAGGCCCAAACCATGAGCCTGAAGCCCATTTTACTTGAAATCAGAGAACTACTAATGCCCTTGGGTGTAAACGACCATTTTGATTCTTGACTAGTTGGATACAAATTATTGAATAAAGCTCTGGCTTCTCACAACATCAGAGCAAATTGTTTCTCGGTAATCCTAATAAAATGTCTCACTGGATAAAGTCAAGAGTTCTAATTCAACATGACATAAATATATATGATTAATAAAAATCGATTACAAGCTTCTCTAAGAGAACTTTTTATCCTTTTTACAATAAGGGGTGTTTCAACTCGATCATTTAAGAAAAAAAGTAGATGAAATTAATTGTTATTGTTTTTACTAAAGTTTTTAATAGTCTCTTCTAATAAATCTGTAAGATGTTATCTAATAAATTTAATAACCCAATTAAAAAATTAACTGTGCTGCAATAGGACCAACTTTGAGTTATTTTTCAACTGTGCAGCCACCCAGCTTTTATTAGGTTCGTTTTTCGTAATCCAGTCTTCATTGTCACCTGAAATCTAACTCTAACGAGTCAAGTTATTTAGATAAGGAGGTGAAGATAAATGGGTTTTATGGTGCAGAAGTTTCAGATTAACAGATTTGATGATTGATTTCAACTTTTTGATTAATGTTTTGGCCATATAAGTAGTCCACGTAATAAAAAAAACTAACGGTGTTAACTCTCAGTTAGTATAAGATCGTTAAAGAAAAATAAGTTTAAAGTTAATAGTGTCTGTAAACATTTACTGAGTTGGGAATAATGTCGACCAATAAATAGAAGTTAAAATTATTAAAATCTAATAACCCAATAAAAAAAACTTTAAGCTTGATTTTCCCAAATTTACGTGAGGCTGTCACCAACATTTGTCGTGATCTGAACAAGTACCACTTGGTTTCAAAGTTATAATATGGCCGAAACTGGGACATTTATTATACATTGATAATCAAAGTTTAACTTTTTAATTACTTTAACCAAAGTATGATTAAAGTTCCTATATAGTGTTCATATTGGACCACTACTCCTCTTAAATATACCACTCTAGTCCCATTTAGATTTGATTAGCAGAGATGTATCCCCATTTAGTGGAGAAGTAATTTTACTTGAGATCATGCTCACATCACATGGTTAATAATCTTTCATATTAATTTTCTAAAATGTAGTGATACAAGTTGTTGAGTTTGTTTCAGTAAGAGACGGGATTGTGCTACCGATACGTTTCAAGTATAAGATTGAAAGAGAAAAGAATAGAAGCGTTCTAGCAAAGTTTAGATAAAAGATCAATAAGAGCTTTATACCTTCAACTGATCTAGATCGAAAAATCCGTAATTGAGCTGATAAACATCTAGACACCCAAACTTAATTGGTGTTCGTAATGAGAAAAGTTCCAAGTCCGCAACTCTATATACGAGTCAGTTAGTAATTAATCGCTTAGTGAAAGTAGTTGCGTTGTTTTAAGGTCTTAAGATTATGTTTTAGAAACGAAGGTTTGAATCTATTATCATATATAGTTGAAGGTATAAAGCTCTTATTTATGGAAAACATAAGAAATCGAATGATGAGATGAAAAGATTTCTAACGTTGTAGAAAAAATAAAGCTTGTGTGGTTGTAGGATGGATATGATACCGGTAAAAGGTCATTTCAATATTTCATATAAACTTTTCCTACAACAAATCAGCATTCGACAACATCAAAAAGACAAGGTAAAAGCTAGCATTAGCAACTTAGAAATATGACTGATTATCGTCACCTTTGTTTAGAGAAATGGAACGAGTTACGATGCACTCGACTTCTTTTCAAACGATATGATGCCACTATATATAATATTATGTGAATAGTCACATCTCATATTGTACATGTAGCATTAATATAGGTATAGTTGGAGAGGTGTGCACAATATCAAGCTTTTTACATAGATAATTTTTTTGATATATATGGTGGAATCATTTATGTTTAATCCATTTAAGTAACAACCAAGTAGGGTAACATTGTAAACCATTAAAATTTAAATATCATTTTATATATAGATTAAACATTGTAGAATGCATTCATGGTTTTTAGGAATTCAAACTTTTTAAAATATCTTATAAACAGTGAAAATCAAGAAAATAACTATGTGTATAGTAGCTTTTTACACAAACATGCTTCACATGCCATCAAAAATATTATGAAATGTAAAAAACAACCAACTTTTTAAAAAAGAATAGAGTAGATACGTGAAAACAAATAATTACAAGCTAGAAAATAGATCACCTGAAAAATATAGATACATGAAATAAAAAATAAAAAATGGACCAATTTTATACTTACATGCAAGAATATGATCATATGAAAATAAAATAGAAAACTAACATGTATTCACAAGTTTTTTTTAAAATAAGTTTAACATGCTTACTCAAGTATATATCTATACTATATAATAAAAGAAGGTTTTTTAGAGACACGTGACAACTTCTGGTTAATTTTAAACTATTGTTTACCGCCTTTCTCTCCTATTAAATGAAAATAATTTTAAATAAGTAAACTAAATAATTAGATACCCAAAATATAAATCTACTTATTCTAATAAATTATTAAAACATGATAAATTGATAGATTTCAGTTATATCTTATCTTAAAATATAATTTTATAATTCTTGATTTTTATTATTTGTTAGTTATAATTTCTTAAATTTTCATTATTTGCTATTTTATTAATAGCTAATAACATGTAGCATACAATATATTATTAAAGCCTAATGATTTTAATATGTTGATTTTTTTCTACCTATGTAATACATGTAACCTAGTAAAATAATAAAGTAAATTCGATTCTCTATGTGATTTTCTCTAATAAAAAAATACCTACGTCTGCTTCTCAAAAGTCGATTATTTATATGACATTTATAGTATTATCACCCATAAGATGATAGAGCCCAAAGCCATTAAGCTACATACATGTATCTTTTAGTGCTCGAGTGCTTCTATCTTGATGGCCACACACGGGTACATCCACACGTATGCATGCGCACGTGAGCGATACTTTCTAATTAATTAATATTTTTACTCGAGTGGCATGACCTAATTGTTTGTCCACCAAACTATTCTGTGAATGGGTTGCTATACCCAAAATCTTCCACACTTTCTACCTCTATAATATAAAACCACAATGGATAATTTATGTTTTATGTTCCCCACGCGCGACGTATGGGAACTTTGCAAAAGGGCCGAGTATCAGAACATGAGTACAAAAACACATTGTAATGTATATCATTTGACGCGAAAAAAAAAAAAAAAAAAAAAAACAACAACAACAAAATTCCTGAAAAAAAGGGAAACAACCGTCAAAAATGAAAAAAAAAACCGGTTAGGCCATGACTCAAACCCATGTATGCCCAAAGAAACGCCAAAGCCTTAACTAGCTTCGTTGTGCAACCATCTTGTAAGCAAATGCAGCAACATATTATTTAACTTGTACAGTTTTTTAATTTTTCAGAAAAAAAAAAAAATCAAAGGAACTAGTTGGATCAAGAGAGGGGCGTAGACCCAAACTCAAATGGCTACAAAGGGTTGGCACACGCACTACCAACAAACTGGGATGCCAACTTAGTTTACAAACTCATTTCAAACACACCCACACATGAAAAAATTCAAAAACTTAAAAGAAAACTAGAAAAATAACAAAAAAGCTAAATAATCAAGTGGCTGTCACGTTATAGTCCTTAAGAGTATTCACAGTAGGTTTTTCATTTTCGATGTTAGTGTGTGCGCGCCCTATATTTTGGGGGATGGTTGTTAGTGGTTGTGAATGAAGGAAGGGGAATATTTATGGGGATTGTACCGTGATTTCTTATATTTGAGGAAACACGGTACAACCCTAATAAATTTTTTAATATTTTTAAAAGTGGCTGTAAGTGGAAAAGAGAAAATTTGTAATGAAAAATATATTAAAAAGTATTATTTAATTGAAAAAGATAGTAAAAGAGTAGTGTTTTTAGTGTAAATATGAGAATAAGGTTGGGGAATATTTAGAGGAAAATAAATCATAAAATGTAAGTAAGGTTGTTACTTAATATAAGTATTATTTAATTAACAGCACCAAGAAGCTCAAACATTTAAAGAGGAAAATAAATCATAAAATGACATATTTGACTATAAAAGGAGGGAAATGAGTTTTGTGAAAAATGCAAGACATCTTTCTGGAAAGAGACTTTGTTTATTTTTACAATATTAACTCTGTAACGCCTCAAATTCGGTTCTACCTTATAATACAAGCATACAAGTTGTATGACATCGTAAATCAAGTGTTTGAAAATTTGGTAAAAGAAATTAATTACATAAATTTTATTTAGGCGCATCTAAAAAGGCTTGAAAACTAATTTAATTTTATAAAATTTACACAAAAACTTTAAAAAGAAATTTCAGTTTTTTTGTAATTTTATCGATTACGTACAAACTTTAGTCCCAGCCCGAATAAAGGATGAGAGTTTATGATGTTAAATAAGAAAAGAGACCCTGTAATTTTAGCTTTTTATGATGTTAAATAAGAAAAGAGACCCTGTAATTTTAGCTTGCTTATGGCCTCTAAAACTATTGAGATGCGTTTGCCATCCATGAGCGGTTATGATTTTGTAATAAGCTAGAAGTTAGTTATGATCGGAAAACAAAAAAATTGAACAAGCACAACTGCCAACTTTTATTTAATATCTTATTTTTTTAATGTAAATAAAAATTTTATTATTATTTTGTAAAAAAATTATACTAATAATTTAAGGATTTTTATTCTTAACTAGAGTAAGTATTCCTATATTTAACATCCTTTTTTCAAACTGTTATTAAAATTTACATGGGGTGTTAGTTTCACGTTCCTTCATGACATGTTTTTACGATATTTGTTGGATGTGTTTTTATCATCTCCTATAATACGCATGTAGTTAAAGTATTTTAGCATCTTATGCGTATATAATCATAACTGAGTTAGAAAACTCGGCTATAAAAAACCATAACTAACACCAATTGGTTCATTTTGAACTTGTACATTAAATTTTTAACGGCTTCAAAGGAAAAATCATTAGAGACATACGAAACATCACTCCATCATTTTTCAATAATAAATAATAGTTCATTTGCTTAACTATAAGACTATATGCTATATTTTCGTAAGAAAGTGAGCGTGGGTGATGTGAAACAGACGTGAATATTAGTGTGGTGAAGAGCATGACCTCTAATATATTGTCACGTCTTCCATAACCTGACGTAAAATATTACACACAGCTGCCTAGATTAGAAGGGATTTAATTAAAATGGGTTAAAATAAAATTTAAGAAATTGAAAGGGTAAAGCGTGGGGCAAAAGGGAAGGGCGAAAAGCCCTAGAAAATGGAGAATATGGCCGGAAAGCATGCTAGCAAGTGACAGGGACTAGACACTGTATATTCTTCTTTACTTGTTGCCCGCAGTCCCCACCAAAAATTCAAGATGGATGGATATGCACGACCTGAGCATCCATTATTATTAGTTCTGTATCACAAAAGCTCTCCCCCTTTTTCCTCTCCCATGTATATATAATCTACCCTTTCCATTCTCACATACATGATACCACACTTATCATGCATAAACCCAAATAACATTTATGTAAATTAATTATAGGGAAAATTTATTCTCATATTATCTCTTTGACTAGAAAAGTTTGATCTCGTGTTTTTTTTGAAATTTTCATACTATAATGTGCCCCTTTTAAATACACGCGCTAACGAACCTAAAATATTACGGTCGCTCGAATCTAACATTTTGTCAATAAAAATATGCCACATTCCAAATGCGGGTGTCCAACCCCAAAGTATGGGAATTCGACCCCTAAACACTAACGTTCAACCCTAAAACATGGTTGGAAGCCCTTGAAATACGGCTAGAAGTCTTTAAAATATGAGTGAAATATGTGAGGCATTGATTGAATGATATGATGAAAGAGATAAAAAATGGTCAACCGGATATTTTGAGAATTTTCTATTAATTATAACATTTTTGTATAGAATAGTTTATTAAAAAATTTTAGGTGAATATATAACCATATAATTAATTAAAATGACAAAATACTAATTATATTTAAATAGCCTTAATTTTTTTGGACATCTAATCAAATCACTGACGGGCCACTGACCCGCCTGATCATCTCTTTACTCAAGCATAAAATATTGAGGCGCTAGGTTAACACATCCCGAAGGAAAGCTCGTACATTAGTCCGTCTGCCCACCCTTGACCCCACTTGGATGCTTTTTGTTGTTACAAGTAAGACTTTAACTTAAAACTTCTCCCTATATTAATGAACTCTTTAGGTGCATAACCTTAGCAATCAAAACTAGGTAGTGGTAGAGATAAAGAGTTGTTATGTGGCTTTGTGTCTAGATGAGGGGTGTGGTGCGGTGGGCGGCTTGAGGAGTGAGGACTAGCGGGACATGATGAGCAACTAGCCGACTAGGGTTTGACCACAAGGTATATGATTTTTGTCCTCACTAAGTCATTTTGATAAGATTTTTAATTACTCAGTACAACTGATCCCGTGGTATCATTTTATTTTATATATTATGAAGTATTTGAAATCATTTTGAATAATGTTGCTAATAATTTTTAATGAGCATTAATATGTCAAAGAAGAAGTGTTTTAATCATTTTAAATAATGTTGTTAAGAATTTATAATGAGTATTAATATGTCAAAGAAGAAGTGTTAAAAATACAAATAATTACTCTCTTTGTATATAGCCATTACTTCCTTTCAATTATACGTTCACAATGATAGTAGATATATGTATCAATCCCTCAATGAAAAAACATACACTTAAATTCTTAACAAAAGAAAAAACTAAAAGTTTTATCATTTGGATTATATCGTATATCATTCTTGTAATGTATAATTGGTGAGTAATTAGAAATTACTAAATAAAACAATTCCCAATATACAACATGACTAGCTAGCTAGGTTATGTAAGTAGCATAATGACGAGAAATATAATCAAAAGCGTTCATAAACATCTTCTTATTAATTGATTTAGGAATTTTATTACCCAAAGACTTATCATGTATAATAAAATGTATAAAAGGCTGTCGCAAAATATCAAATTTTTAAAACCTCTGAAACCAAACTCCTACAAGTATATTGGTTGCACAAGTATAATGGTTGTAAAGCAATGGAGTACTAGAGAAAGAGAGCTTGATTTGATGCATCATGATTTAAGAGCGTGGGGGGAGAAAATTCTGGAAGAATTATGTGATAAAAATAACTTTTCCTAATACTCATTCCTTTTGTGTTAGTGCATCATTTAGAAGAAAAAAGTACAAGCGGTCAAGAAAATATTGCTCTTCAAATTCTTGTATTTATGGCGTTTCTCATTTAAACTTTAGTGGATATGACTCCGACAGAAAATGGTTAATGTGAAAAGTTTGGTTATCATGAAAATGGTATAAAAAATTCATGTACTTGTCACACATGGTGACACATAAATATATATATATTTTTATAATTGTCGTAATGCATTGTGCATCATGACACAAGTTCTAGCTGGTATTAGACTCGTTCCCATACTTTTGATATCCAGAAAACTTTTTTTTTTTTTTTTAAATCTTGATCACGTATGTGTCTTTGCGAAGACATGAAGTGACAATCTCGTCCAAAGAGGCAAACACTCTCTCATACTTAGCTAGATAGTTTTTTTTTTTTTTTTTTAAATATATTTGGTTTTTCTTATTTCTATTAATGTCAACTATAAATATTTTCTGTTGTTATCTTTTTGTGATAGCTATCAGCAATGAAAAATTCCATCTTGATGATTCTCTTAATGCATTGTTCATCGGTGTATCACTAGTGATACCCGTCAGTTATATTGACACGATAATCCAACATGATTTTCTGCAATAGAACATGTAGTCGGTGATTTTTCGACAATATTGGTCGTTGATTCGTGAGTGACATCATTAAGTACCCAAACTTCAATGATAGATTACCAATGGCTTGCATCTTCTCGAAGGGATTATCTAAGATCTAACCATCACTGAAACTCTCTAATTTATGCTTAAATACAAATACATACCTAACAAATTTCATGTGCTTTTAGTTTCTCCTTTAAAATTTAGTTAAATATTCGCATAATCAGAATTTTACATGCATACTTTAACAAACTCATAATTGTTTATCATGTTATCGCACAAATGTTGTTCTTTATTAAATGGGAAAAAAACGGAGTATAAAAGTTGTCCAACTCATGAGGCGGCCATTATATATAAGAATTAAGACTCGATGCTTTAATCATTATGGATACCCCATTTTGTTGAGTAAGATTTTGTGTATCCAAAGGAAAGACTTCAAAGTTAGCCTTCAAAATACTTTTTATCTTTCATATTAAAAAATGGCATGTGTATAAGATAAACATTGTCATTAATTGACGGAAGAAAACTAAATGTGAAAGTGGAATTGGAAATGCAAACTAAATGTGAAACTCCAATGTTGAGTAAGCAACATTCAAAAAGATTAAATGCCAAGTTCTTGAATTTAAACAAACTAGCGTTAGACCCGTGCTTCGCTGCGGTTTGATTTGGAGCATATAAAGTGACGTCATAATCATAGTTTTTGAAATTATCATAGTTTCGGTGAGTTCAACTATATATGCACTCGGATTGTCGTTATACATGTTTTAGTGATTCATTATTATATTGTCATGATACAATTATCAAACATTAAATTGTTATAGATACAATAACATGACAGATACACGATATTATATTGTAACTAATATAATAACACAAATATTAGAGTTGTTGTTGTTATTGTTATTAACCTTATAATAATAATTAGTAGTAGTAATATTAATATGATAATTATTATTATTATTATTGTAATTATTTTTCGAAAGATATTAAATAATATGTCATTAACTAACATATTTTACATAAATATTAAAATTATTAAACTTACAATATGCCCCTAGAAAATATTAGTATTATTTTTATTATAAATATGAAAATATATATTAGTTATATACTTTAATATTTAAATAAAATAATACTTAATTTAAATTGTCTTTAGTTATAAAAATATAATTAGTAAATATAAATTTAAATGTCAACCTATAGTATCATATATAAAATAAAATATAATGAAGTGAATTAAATAGTATCATATTATAAAATAATATATTGATAATGTGTATTAAATAATATATTAATTTTAAATAGGGGGCAAAAGTTGAACTATTACATAAAACACTTGTACTCTATGCTTAAAATATTGTATTAGGAGTCTTATACTTTAAATAAAATTACTATCTTGTCATCCTTGAAGAGCACAATTTAACCCGACCTGACTTAAACATTAATTATATTTATGTGTTGTTATTATTATTATTATTATTATTATTATTATTATTATTATTATTATTATTATTATTATTATTATTGTAACTATGTAATATTTAATAATTATATACTTATGTATATAAATAAAATAATACTTAATTTTAATAATATATAGTTTTAAATATATAAATAGTAAATGTAAATTTAATTATTATTTTAAAAGCATTATTAATAAGATAATATTTAATTTAGTGAATTAAATAATGTATTAATTAGAAGAAGTATACTTATTGAGGGCAATTTAGAAACTATTGCATAACACACTTATATATTGTGCTTAAAAAGTTATTTTAGGTGTCTTACACTTTGAATAAAATTACAATTGTATCCTCCCTAAATGCTTTATATAGTAGTATAGATATAGATAAATCAAAAGGCAACCATCATTTACAAACTCATCGTTTTAAGATATTTCTTTCTGGGTATGACATTTTGATTAGTTGTTGTGGGTCATAAAAAACAACTTAATTTATAAAATCTTAAGTACCAATAACGGATAAATAAAATCGTCTTTACATAAAATTATAGAAAGTAGAAACTTTATACCTAAACATTTGAAATAGGAAAGTAAATACTTTTAGATTTTTGTTTAAAGTACAAATCAACTTAAAAAAAAAGTTAAAACAATAAGAAAAATGATAACCATTTTCAAAGTTCATGTTTAAACTGCTCACAATGCTTCCATAACATGAACTTTCAAAGTAATAAAATCACGCAATTAAATGCTTAAAATATTGAATAAACACCATGTGATCACATATCATCTCTTCACTAGTTTAAAAATACCATTTAAAGCGGTTAAATTGATTTATGAAAATGTTAAAGGTGAGTGATCATTCATTTTCGCTTAAGGCATGACAAAAGTTTATTCTTGTGGTTAATAGCGGAGTTTGAAACTTTCTAAGGGAGGGGGGATGGGGGCGAAAGTATCGAGACCTAAATCAGAGGGCGGACTCAATACGTATAAGATTTTCAGACGAAATACACATAAATTTTTATTTCTGAGTGAAGGGTAGTCAGGGCCCCCAGGGCCCAAGTATACTTCACCCTTGGTTGTCGTAGTTGTAGGAATCGTAAATAAATAACTTGGATAATTTAAAAATCATGTATCACTTTCAAATTGAAATAATTTAAAGTGGTTCATCAAAACTTCTCAACCATATAAAAGTCATCATTATACTTATTGATTGATCTATCTAATCAGATAGACCAAGAACAAGTCTATTGCTTATAAAGTTATGAGAAAATTGCATAAATGGTCCCTATGGTTTGATCAAATTGCATGATTGGTCTCCAGATTTTAAAAATTGCATAGTTAGTTCAAACTTTTGTGTAGTCATTGCAAATTTGGTCCTCATATTTTATAAAAGTGCAAAGTTAGTCTAAACTTTTATGTGAGCATTGCATTTTTGGTCCTAAAATTAAATTTAAAAGTTAGTTTAAAATTTATAAAATGCATAAAAAATAAATTAATTTAGTGCTAGGGACCAACATGCAATGATTACACAAAAGTTTGGACTATCTTTGCAATTTTTAAAGTTTGGGGACTAAACATGCAATTTGGTTAAACCATAGGGATCATTTATGTAATTTTCTCATAACTTGTGAACCAAAGAATAAACAAAACCGAAATTCGTATTCAAGGGTTGTGGCAAGAAACTTTGGTGGTTACCTTTTGAATTGAAACTAACATAAAATTGCGTCAATTTTTAGATCTGAATTTCACATGTGAATTCCGTAAATATTAAATTTTTATGATTTTCTAATAAAGTACTAAAGTCATGTCAGCTCAATCTTAGCTAGGGGCTTTGCATTTTGGACCCCATCAAGAACTATCTCCCCTTGGACCACATCCCGGGGAACTACCCGTAGATCCCCGCCAACACGTACTGCTTAATAAGATTCTTAAATACAAAAAGTCATAATAATCTCAAAAAATTATATGTTCAGTATCTCCTGTCTTGAGATTTTGTTTCAAGATAAAAAGGGATAGAATATATTTTGTATACAAAAGATAATATACAAAATATTTACATTCTTGATTTAACCCTATCTTTTACTAGCTTTGTATGCTAATCCTTCACTAGCATATTAAGACCAAATCCCAGCTTCATGAAGCGGTTAAATTCATGCTCATACATATAGCTCTTTTACTCTTACATTTGGGTATGTAATTTTTCAAAAGAATCAACTAAAAATTAAACTTCAACCTAGTAACCAGAAGAGTAACATTTTCTCATGTGTTAAGTCTAACTTTTAGCAAAAACACAATCAGTGAATGCTGGTTCACCTTCTTTATTTCAGCTGCGACAACACAAAAACAAGAATCAAAGAATTCATAGTATTTAATAAAATAACGATAGTTATTTACTCATTACTTTGACTTAGCAAACATACCAAACCCATGATTCATTTAAACAATGGAAAACATCATACTAAAACATGCAATCTACCTTACTACGTTCTTTCACTCTATTTCTCTGCTGGTTTCTAGGCCATGCGATTAGCCACTTCTATTTATAATGCGATAAACCTTCCCTATTCTATAAACCCTTGGTATGAGCCTATGTTTCTGAGACCGATTGTTGATTCACCCTGTTTGAGTTAATAACCACAAATTGCATAGAATTAAGAATTGAAATTTCAAATTGATAAAGCGGAGAGAATTGTTTACTACTACATAACTTAACCGGTTAAAACAACCTGCATAACATACGGACTCAATGAAGCATAAATCAAAGAAAAATCTACCTACTATTTTGACTCAACAAACATAGCAAATAACACATTCAAACAATGAAAAACATGTGACTAAAATAAAACTCCTTGTGACTCAACCCATCTAAACAAAACTGCAAATTTTGCCCCATGACGTGTAACCCTATACCAGCCTTTGACCTATCAAGATTAACCTACAATAAAAAAAGTCAATGTTAGTTTCATGTTTTTTCTTCTCTTTTCTCCTTGATCAATATTAAATTTGGTTATATATATAACTTTATGTTTACTAAAAAAATTTTGATGCTGTGAAAAAAATAAGTGAACATATTTATGAGTTGAAGTGAAAATAAATGATTTATATTATTGTACATGAGTCATGACATTTGCAAGTGTTCCGTTGAGAAATCTATCATTCAACATTTAATTATGATGATTTTAAGTTTGATAATTCAATCTAACAAACTAAAAAAGAAACCGAACAAAAGTACTTTACAACGTTTCAAAGGGTGCCTTTTCTCACTTTCCAAATTCAGTCAAAAGAGCATTTTGATCTTATAATTCCGACAAAAAATCTTTAAACTTTCCCCCACATCTGTCCTTTTTCTTTTTGCCCTCCTTTCAACTCTTTGCGTTGTTCAAACACAAAGTCCAAATGTCCACTTTGGTAATTATACCCATTTTCTCATCCCCTTGACTCCTTTACTTGTAACTCGTGGCTCTATATATACACTAAACACCTTCAACCCTAACCCACAAATCACATGCATCATCCCCTCTCTGCACACGCTTTGTTAGTTTCTTCGGGTTCTTGATCATACTCGTGTATCTTGATCTTCAAAGCCTTTAATCCTTATATTTTGGTGCGTTTTAATTCTCGTTTTAATTCTCTTAGGTTATAGAACTTTTTGTGTTTGTTTATGCATCCATCTATATGTAGTATGTCTTAGTAAATTACTACATCTCTTGTCCTAGATTACAACATCAATCTTATTTATGCATTTTACCATGAGAAACTGTTGCTCGTAACTTCACATCTTGCAGTACTAGACAGGTAATCTTCAAGAGGTTATGACACGAAACAATATCATGTGCTCGCTTATACTAAATTGCTACACCTTTTGTTAGGGTTACAACATCAAGCTTTTTTTATATTTTACCCATGATAAAGTAGATAAACACTTGCTCGTAAACTTCACATATTGCACTAGACAAGTAACCTTCAAATGGTTATAACACGAAACAACATCATGCCTTCGCGCTTATTGTAGGTCGCGTTTATTGAATTGGATTTCCAGATTTTCTTAGCTTGCACAATCAGTGATAATTTAAAATATTTAGCAATTATTTTTGCTTTATATATAGGGATCGACACGAATAGTTTCGGTCTCTTTTAGGTCCATGGTACGTACTTTCAGTATTCTTTTTGTGGAATTGACTTATAATCTAGCTAGTACTAAGAAAAGTTTAAGGTGGACTAAATGAAGTGATGCTTATATGATGTACATAGTACTATATCCAGAAAACTAAAACTGATACGTTAAGTACATGTGCGTGTGTGTATATTATATATACGTATATGTTACTTATATTAAAATCTAATGTCTTCTATCTAATATTTTTTTAAAAACTTTTTAAGAAGAAAACTCCTATATAGGTAGCGCTTGAGATGCTTCATCTTGCATGAACAATGTTCTATTTTTGAGATTGCTATAAAAAGCTTTTACTTGAATTAAAAGCTATTTGTTGATTGTCTGATCTTTACATATTAATATCCGAATTATTGGTATGCATGAGATGTTCATAATTTTTTTAAATATTATAGGATATGATATATATATACATATTCACTAGAAATTAAGATTTTAAGATAAACTTTTTTTTGGTAACTATTGCGCGTATATAAAATGTTGTTTAGTTATTCACTAGAAATTAAGAATTTAAGATAAAAAATTTTTGGTAAGTATGTTGTATGAAATGTTGTTTACTAATTGAACCAAATTCTGTTACTGTTGTTGCAACTTTCAAAATCTTAGAAAGTATGATTAACTTCATGTTCTTAATTCTAAAGGATGCATGTTTTGGGTTGTACCACTTGAATTATCCTTTTTGTGTATTAAATTAACTTGATGCATGGCTCACAATCATTGTAGTTTGTGTGCCTTTGATCACTTCTACTTTTAAAATTATTGAATATTAAATACATGATCAATCACTGGATCCAACGACTTAGTTTAACATGGTATTTCATTATGATGACAGAAAGTGATTGATCAAACTGTTGCTTAATTCAAGTAGTGGAGTCCCATCTTTTACACCTATTGCAGTTCTGATCATTCAGGTTCCAATTATACAATGAAGACAAGAGTTAAAAATATTGCACATGAAGTATGCTTCATGTTCTTGTTTTTATTCTTCTCATGGAATAACACTTGTGATGGATTTGGAGATTACAATGAGCATGAGCTGCTTTTATCCACTAAAGCTTCCATTGTTGATCCTTTGTCTTTCCTCTCCAACTGGAACAACAACAACTCTTCATCTTTCTGTAGCTGGAATGGTGTTTCATGTGATTCCGGTTCCACCCATGTCACCGGAATCAATCTTTCTGGGAAGAATTTATCTGGTAGGATCTCGGAATCGTTGTTCCAGATCCTGCATGTGGAAAGAATTGATCTTTCCAACAATCAGTTCTCCGGTCAGATCCCGGAGAACATATTCTCTTGCTCTTCACTTGTTCACCTCAACTTAAGCAACAACAATCTAACAGGTTCCATTCCTAAAGGTTCCCTTCCAAATCTTGTGAAGTTAGATTTGTCAAATAACTTTCTTTCTGATTCCATTCCGGAGGGAATCGGATTCTTCTCCGAGCTACAATACCTTGATCTTGGTGGAAATGCTTTAGTTGGGCAGATTCCAAAGTCTCTCACAAATCTAACAAACTTAAAAGATTTAACTTTGGCATCCAACCAACTTGTGGGTGAAGTACCATCTGAATTTGGGTTTATGAAAAACCTGAAGTTCATCTACTTAGGTTACAACAATTTATCGGGTCGAATTCCGCACGAAATCGGTGAGTTAAGCTTCTTGAATCACCTCAATCTAGCTTCCAACAATCTCACCGGTGAAATCCCACCTTCACTTGGTAATCTCACCCAACTCAACTACCTTTTCTTGTACTTCAATAAGCTCAAGGGTTCAATTCCTACTACAATCTTTAACCTCAAGAAGTTAAAGTCTCTTGATGTTAGTGATAACCTTTTGTCAGGTGAGATTCCTGAGCTTGTTTCACAGTTAAAAGATTTAGAAGTTCTACACTTGTTTTCCAATCAATTTCATGGAAGAATACCTAAATCTTTGAGTTATTTGCATCATCTTCAAGTTCTTCAACTATGGTCTAATAAGTTTTCAGGCGAGATACCTGAGGATATTGGCAAGTACAATAACCTTACTATATTAGATCTTTCAACCAACAATCTCACCGGAAAAATCCCTGAAAATCTTTGTAACTCCGGTCATCTTCAAAAGCTCATATTATTCTCCAATTCCATTGAAGGGGAAATGCCTAAGAGTTTGACCCATTGCAGAAGCTTACAAAGGGTTCGTCTTCAAGACAATAGAATCTCCGGCGAGTTGTCGCCGGAGTTCACTGAACTACCGGTGGTTTACTTTCTTGATTTGTCCGGAAACAATCTGTCCGGCGAGATAAACCGCCGGAGTTGGAATATGCTGAAGCTACAAATGCTGAGGCTGTCAAGAAACAGATTTACAGGTGAGTTGCCGGAGAATTTTGGTAGCAACAAGCTTGAGAATTTGGACTTGTCGGAAAATGAATTCTCCGGTCACATTCCGGCGAGCTTCGGGAGGTTCCCAGAGTTAATGGAGTTGAAATTAAGCCGGAATAAGCTCACCGGAATCATACCCGACGAATTATCGTCATGCAGAAAGCTAGTGACGATCAACTTCAGTCACAATCATCTCACCGGAGGTATCCCGGAGACCCTTTCAAGATTGCCGGTGATTGGAAGTATTGATTTGTCGATGAACCAACTTTCCGGGGAGATTCCCGAAACCCTAGGGAATGTTGAATCACTTGTTGAAGTGAACATATCACACAACTTTTTCCATGGTGAATTACCGTCCACCGGAGTTTTTACGGCGATCAATTCATCGGCGGTGGCCGGAAACAGCCTCTGTGGTGGTGGCTCCGCCACCCACTTACCACCATGCACTGGAATTAAAACCTCCAATTGGTGGTTTTCCGGTATAGCTTTGGGTGTTGTGACGTTTGCTGCTATGGTTATTATGGTTTTCTTGTATGTCAAAAGAAGAAATGAAGGTGTTCAAGAGGTGAAGACGATAATCGGAAGCGAGTTAGACGGTGGTGGGGAATGGGAGTTGATGTTCTTCGATCAGAAACCTTCAAAATCCATGGCGATTGATGAAATTCTGCAAGCTGTGAACGAACACAAGAATGTGATCACAACGAAAGACATGAACTATTTCGTCATGGAATTCAATGGGATCAATCTGGATAACGATCGCGTCTTCGATCCGAACGATTTGGGGAAGATTCAGCATCCAAACATTGTGAAATTAGTAGCAATTTGCAGGTCTGAAAAAGGAAGGTTGATTATGGTTCACGAGCATGTTGCGGGGAAGAAGCTGAGTGAAGTTATGGGAGAGTTAAGTTGGGAAAAACGGGGGAAATTCGCGATTGGTATCGCGAAAGCGCTACGCTATTTGCATCAGTGTTGCTCGCCGGTGGTGAGTGTTGTTGTTGGTAATGTTTCACCGGAAAATATTATGGTGGTTGACGGGAAAGATGAGGCCTGTGTTAAAGTGAGTCCTCCGGGGATGATTCTTTACGACATCAGCAAGTGTTTGCTATCTTCAGCATATGTTGCACCAGGTAACTAACTGTTAATTTTATGGGTGTTAAACGGTTACGTTTTATTCGGTAATCAAGTGTTATTGAGCTTATCCGTGCACAAACTAAACCGAATTAACAATTAAGAGAGTTAAATTTGGTAAAATTCAGATAATCGAATCAAATAAGCAAAAATTTTACATAAGCGATAACCGAACTTAAAAACTAATTCACAAATTGGCTACGGTTACCATAAACCGAATTCACAAATAGGTTCGGTTTTTTTTTTATGAATACAATTAGATTTTTTATTTTTTTTACAACCCTAGCCTTGATTTCTCTCAATAATATTATATTCATGCACATGCATTACTTGTTTGAAATAAATATAAAACTATAAGCACACATTAAAACCAATTAGTTTGTCTATTCGTGGTTTAATGTTTAAATAACTAAAGTTAACAGGAAATAAAAATCTATTTTCAGATTTCAATTATAAAATGTATAAGTACTTTCACAAAATCAATTCTATTAAATTAAAGCTTTGGCAGTAACCCATGCATCCATGAACTAAACAAGGTAGACAAAGCCCCAACAACACATCATGAATTTGTTTCCTTTTTGCTTTTACAACTGTACACAATCATAGAGAAAAGAGAGATTGTTTTTCATCCCTCCTCTCCTTTTCAAATAAAGAACTTGAAGGCATTATTCAATTTTCCTAATGCATGACATATATAATTAAATAAAAATTAATAAGATGTTAATTTAAAATAAAAGATAATAGAAATATAATATTCTTTGCAATTGGAATTCATTAATTGTTCTTAAGTTGTATTCACACTAGCCACAGCTAAATATAATAGTTAAAGTGCACATTTTCTAATAAGAAACTACAATACTCACTTGACTCAATATATAACAAAGATGTGAAAATATCCTTTAGAAAATCCAAGATGTATTTTGATGATAAATAAAAGTAATTTAAGGGTATGGGTCAAATAAATATCATGAGTAATACAACAATGATAAGAAAATATATAATAATGAAGTGTTCACTCATTCCACAGTTTAAAAATAATAGCTTAATTATCTCTTAATTAAGCACCTTAAAACATCATTCAACAAAAACAAGATATAAATTAAGAATCTTGTCCCCACAAAGAAAACAAATAATTTATTCTGAATAATGATCGTGGGAAATAATATATTTTAAGTTGAAAGTTTACTTAAAAAGTAGTGCCATTTTTTAGGTATCTTATAAAACTCATGTGACACAAATCTTCTAACTACGAGCAGTTTTATTAATATTCTTCCAACTTATGTTTTACTTACACATTTTATTTTGTATAGTAAAAACACCCAATGAGGTAATGACTAATTAAGTTTAATTTGTGGACTAGTTTGTTTATGTGTTAATTTTCTACTGCATTAGGGTGCTAGCTAGAAACTTAACTTGCCTTATTGCAGAGACAAAAGAGACGAAAGAGGTAACGGAGAGCAGTGACATATATGGATTCGGCCTCATCCTAATCGAGCTACTTACTAGAAAAACTCCTGTTGATGCCGAGATTGGTTTGCACGAAAATCTAGTTGAGTGGGCACGATACTGCTACTCGGATTGTCACCTGGAGGCATGGGTTGATCCATTACTCAAGGTTGATGCATCAAAAAACCCTAATCAGATTGTGGAGACCATGCATCTTGCCTTGCAGTGCACTGCTCATGATGTAGCTGCACGACCACATGCAAGGGATGTAGTCAAAAGACTAGAGTCTATTATGAGGTCAGGTACTTTATGCTTCTAAGATTATAGGTATTAAATCAAGCTTTTGTTTTTTTTAATAATCTTGTCCTTTTGTTTTAATTTTAGTTTCTTCTTTAGTATGAGGTTTCAGTTTGAGTGGTAGTGAAGTGAATGTTTTTGTTGGATGTTGTCTTCATATATACTCCATAATGATTGTAATTATGAACGTGGATATGATGAAGGAATGTCAAATATTTGGTTGAAATAATATATGGTCCTGTTTAATAATATTGAACTAATATTTAATTGTTTAATGCTTGTTGGACTATTTATGTTTTTACTTTATTCGGTAAAAAACAATTGGGTTTGTATTGTAATTAGGTTTGGGTCACAAACAATATGTTCGGATGGGGCTTAATTAGGTCACCGAATAAGTCGATTCCATCGTATAATATAACATTGTGTTCCCAAGTCTTTTCTTACGAGTGAAACGAAAGAAATATACGGAAAGCGTAAAAAAACTATGCTCCTAATTAAGTATTTTATCATAGGAGGTAGGGTGAGGAAAATAGAAATATTTATGTTGTCGAGTTTTTGAATAATAGACATGAAAAGAAAAAAAAGAAAATTTATTAATCATCTTCTCTGGTAACTTTCCTTTCAAAATGAAAGAAAATGGAAAAAGAAGAAAAAAAAACACATAAAATCTTTCTTTTTTTTTTTTTTTAAATTTCATCGAACTTTATAACACAAAATTATAATGTCTTTATTTTTCCCTCCTTTTTTATCTCTCCTCAATTCCTTTTCTCTTCATTTCTATTTTCCCATTAATTTTCTTTCACTTCTTTGTTTTTTCATTTCTATTGTTTATTAAAATTAGAAATACAACGTAAGGGTCTAATGTTGTTATCAAAAGCCTTCATTAATGAAAATTGTAACCATAATTACGATAATCATTTAGTAGTGGACTAGCCCTAGCGGCGAAAGCAGTTCGGCAGCTTTAAGTGGCACATTCAATCAGCGAAGGAAGAACAAGTAACTAAAGCGTTCCAACCAAAGAGGCTAGCTAAAAATGACCCGAAATTGAATCTTGGTCTATTTGATATTGGTCTTCTAATCGTAATAAAAGATGTTTTCTTGTCTCTTTGTTTATTTTCTGAACAAATCAAAGAACCTGATGGATCGAACTCTCCACGAGATTAATAGTTGCATAACTTATAGCTTTTCTGTTCATAGACAAAGCAAATTCGAAATTGTCTTTCATTCTAGTGCTAACTTGTATCTATGTGTTTCATATTAGCCTAGAGTTCGCTTCTAGAAATATAGCCATCCCTACCCCCTCACGTCAATCCCACTTGCCTCTTATCCATTCTCATTCAATCATAACAGGGTAGTAAATCAAAATGAAAAATTCATGTGGTGTTTAGGGATAATCAGGCTCGAAGTGATGACTTCCACCACGTGAAGGTGACACTTTACCGTTGAGTTATATCCCTACCCTGTCCCTATAAAAAAATAAAACTAACTAATCCTAAGACAAAAGGTCGAGAAACTCAACAACACTATTCTTGAGCAACTTGGAGCCGGGCCTTCTTTTCGCAATTTGCAAACCATCAAAATTCTTAATCAAGTTATAATCATTGAAGTTGTATCTGTGAATTTTCAATCAATCAAATTGTATTTCAAGTATTAGAAATATATGCTAATTTGTTCATATATTAACTATTTTTAATCTCACATTACACACACAAACTCTGTTTACGTATTGTTTATGGATTCATCTTTTCAATCAATTCGGGAAAATCACTTGCCAATAGTGGTATTAGAGCATCCAGTTTTGAAGGCGGTGAATACAGTGATTTAAGCAATGTTTTCAATTTGCAACAAGTCATATAATACACCCATATAGCAAGGGATGCGTTTTTTTTATTTTCTGAGTTATATGACTCACATGTAACGGGTGTTTTGTCCTACTTTTTGAGGTCAAATTTCATTGTATAAGGCTCAAAATTTGATACCAACAGTTTTTCCCTTGCTTTCTTGATTTTGATCTATTTTCTTTTCTAACTAAAAACACATGGACCTTTTATATATCAATGCACATTAAAATCATTTTATTAGTTATAAAATTAGTTTTAGATTTTCGAAATTTGGATTAACATGTTATATTAGAGTCATCAAACAAAGAAAAATAATAAGTTGACGTACTTTTCATCCTCTTCTACCATTATAATTAATTTTCCCCAACTCAAAGCCACAGGCCAGATTTGAAACCCTAGGGAACAACCATTAGTGCTCTGACCAAAGGACAACCATTATGATGGTCCTCTACCTCAACTGTCACCCAAGAACATCAAAAAACCTCTCCTAAATCAACCTACAACAAAACACACCGTCTAGAAACACAATTATAAAGTAATTCAGATCTACAATTTCACAAATACTTCCTTCCCTTCCCTCTTTCTCCAAATTTATGATTTCTCATATTCGTTCTGTAAAACTAGGTTTTGTAACCTCTGTAGGATTTTGACTTTGAAATTGATGTTAGTAATAGAGGAATGACGGTGGTGAACAACAATGGTGGTGGGTAGTTACGATGATGAGCAACGATGGTGATTATGGTCGTAGGAAGTAGTAGTGCTGTAAGAAATACTAATATATACACATATATACTAGGTTATAACTTCGTGTATTATACGAGTTAAATAGGAAAAATTACTAAATATTTATTAACGAAGAGTTAGAAACTGTAAAACATTAAATACAATAGTAATTTGATTAGCTAATAAAACACTTTTACTATTTTTAAAAATTTCATTTCAAAAAGTTATTGTCTGAAAAAATTTCATTTTGTTTATCAATATCTCACTGTTTGAAAACTACGAGCTTGTTTTGTAAAAAAATATTTTTATATAAAATATTTATTTTTTAAAAAGATTGATTTTAAAATATTTTATAATTTAAAAAAGTTACGCTATTTTAGAAAAAGTTCATAGTTTTAGACAATTTTGATTTTAAAAAAATATATTTTTAATCAAAATACTTAATTTTTATTTAATGAGAAAATGTCTTTTAAAAAGTTAATAATTAAAAAAAGAATTGGATTTATAATATATAGAGAGAATGAGAAAATTTTAAAAATTAGTTATTTGACTTTTTAAAATGAAATAAATAGTATGGGTGGGAAAACTAAGATGATAGAGCTTGTGATAATGACATGTGCCATCACATATAAAGAATTATTAGGTTAGATATATAGGAGTTAGGGAGCGCTTTTATACTCAACTAATAAAATTAACAAAAGTATCAACCAGTAACAATTTCAGTACAAGGTTATTATATAGTTTTTTTATATTATTTAACAAAACTACACTAACAATGTTGATAGCTTGAGTGAAATTAAAACAAAATATAAAACTATTGAATTGGCAGTGTTATAAATAAATTTTTTGATTAAAAATTTAGTTTTCGTCAAACCATCTTGACAATAATAGTAATTTAATTATATTCTATTTCATCTATAGTTACTATATGTTGTATAGAATTCTTTATTATTATTTAATCATTAGGTAATTTGTTTAACCAAATCGAAATTACACACACTCTTGACGGGTTTTCTTTGATAAAGAATAAAAGTGCCGATTTGAAATCTTAAATGACCAAATATGCATATATAATAAAAGAAAATGCTTTATCTTTAAAGGAGACATGTACTTTCAACGTATGCCTTTCTAAAAATTCGCACATCAAATCGGAAGTATGTCACTGGCTCCCTTCGTTTGTTAAACATCGGGTTTCAAAAGGGCAGTTCGTGTTTTAAGTGGGTTGGTATGATCTACTTTGTGACCATTATTTCATTTCATCATCACATCTCAAAAGCAGCCATCATCTTTATTTGAATAAACTATTAATTTTCTTTTATTATGACAGCAAATAAAAGGAAGTGAGCTGTGCATATTTGATTTCGTAACAAATCAACATCCATACGAATAGAATTTATGTGGAATTGGTATTTGGTCCAATAACATAGGCTAGCTGATGGTTTAAACATGAAATCTTTTAAGTCTCAAGTTCAAATCTGATCTAATAGATTTTTTTATAGTGATAAGTTTCCTCATCGATAGTGTTCGTAGTGAGTCAGGACTGAATCGTCAAAATTAAAATGGAAGGCCAGTTAACATCCCGTCACATGAATGCTCAATTGGTATTGAGGTAGTTTCAAACACCGTTAGAAAAATCAAAAAGCATTTGTGTCTTACGCATTATGTTTTTAATCCGGACGGATATTGGTAACCTATGTATTTTGTAAAATTGTAATCCTGTAATCCTATTGATAAAGAGCTAATCCAAAAGCTAGCCAACACATATCTAGACTGGTTGAATAGAGGAACATGACAGAAAATAATACATTTAAAAAAATGTATATTCTAGGTTGCTCCTCGATTTATGGCACCTATAAGTAAAGAATGGATGTCTCAATAGACCGGATCATGTGACAAAAGTGATATATAACTTGTGTCCGCTATTGGATCCGAACTCCATCATCATGAGCCTAGTATTTTAAAAGTCAAATTATATTATTTTTTTAGAAATCTTTTTTATTTCCATTTTATTATAAAATCTATTAATCTTTCATTATTTTTTTAAATAAAAGGAAATAGACAACATAGGAAAAAAAACAAATGGAATATAACTATTTGATTCACGACAGTCTAAATCAAATAAAAATAATATCCAAAGTAAAGTTTAGGGAATGAGTGGTGTCCGTTTACTTTTATATAATTTTACATGATGTTATTAGAATGTGAAATGAAAGTAGGTTTGTGAAGGCGATTGAAGAAGGAAAAGAGCTTTTGCATGGTCTCCGAGAACCAATAATTGACATTTTTGAAGCTTTTGAGATAAAAAGGACTCAAGACTTCAAATCATTGTTTTTGCCACTCATATCACCCCAGCTGATTTATTTATATTTATGTGTTTATCCTCATCTTTTGGATTCGAATCTTCTAAACATTGTCAGCTGAGATCGGTCTCCTTCTGGAAAAGTTCAAACATATTATCATATTCTTGTTCAATTCGATCAAATATATGATGACGACGAAGAATAATGGTTCCTTCAATGGCATATAGATATTAAGTGTAAGAAAGGGCCACACTCGAATGATAATCTTTTTAATCATTGACCAACATCACTTCTTTTTACTAACGTGTTGTAAAAATCGGTATCAATCAAAGTGTCGAATACTTAAACAACATATAAAAATGATGATCAGATGTTATATAACGATAATCTATATGTATGTACAGATCCTGCCATTTCTCTAATAATTAACCTATGTTAAGTTACAAGACAATTGTCATTTTAGGCGCACAAAAAGATATCACTAAAATTGAACATAGTCACGAAGGGGCTAACGTATTTTAATTAATCCCTCGTTATTTCAACAGTCATTTTCTAACGACTATCCAATATCTAAGTTTTATAATTTTTCATCAAGAGTTTTAATTCCTGTCAAGATATATAATCCTATCAATCCACAAAGTGTTGGCTGTTACCATTTCGAATGTAAAACTAGATTTCCATGATGAAACTTTAATCCACGTGCAATTCTTCATAACCGAATAATGATGAATAGTTTGTATATATTATTTTTCATCTTTTCTTGTTATTACTACTACTATTTTTAACGACGGATTCAAATCTATATTACTTATTCAAATCTATATTACTTAACTAGATTAGTACCCCGTGTATTACACAGGTTGAATAAATAAAATATTAAACAAATAGTAGTAAAAAAATATTAATTATAAAATGATATTTTAAAATACGATATGATTAAAATTACATATGAGTAAATACTATAAGTAAAAAAACAATGATATTATTTTCTTTGAACTTTTAAAAACATTGATTTTAAATATTTTGTATTATTAAAAAAGTTTGATAATTTTTAAAAAGTTAATTATGTTATATAAAAGATTGTTTCTTTAAAAGTTACATTTATAAAATAAACTCTTTCTTAATTTATTAAAAACTATTTTAATCTCAAAATAATTAAATAATATAATTAATAGTTAATGTAAATATTTAATGTGAGATATAAACGAAAAAATTAAACTTAGAAGATCTAATATTATGACAAGTGTCAACTTAAAATTTTTTTTTTTATTATGATAGATAGATTCACCAAAGGACTTGAAACTAGAGGTGGGCAAATCGGGTCCGGCCCAATACCCGAAACCGGGTTGAAACCGGGTTGAAACCGGGTTCGGCTCAACCGGTTTTTTTCGTACCCAGGTACGGGTGGAACCGGATTCGAACCCGGTTTTTTTCGTACCCAGAAGAAGGAGTATCTTCTGGCATATCGGATGAAAAATTAGCATTTGATCAAGCGTCTCGTAGTAAATAAACATTAGACGATAACTTAAATAAAAGTTTTATGTTATTTTTTATTGATCGATTTATGTATTTTTAAGTTGTTTAAATAAATAAATGAAAAATTAATGTTTATTTAATATTGTTAAATAAAAACAACATTAATATTATTAATAATAATAACAATAATAATATTATTAATAATAACAGCAACAACAAAAACAAACAAAAACAAAAACAACAATAATATTATTAATAATAATAACAATAATACTTATTATGATTTATAATAATAATAACAAAAACAACAACAACAAGTCAATAATAATAATAATAATAATAATAATAATAATAATAATGATTTATATTAGTAAAAACAAAAAAAATATAAAAAAAATTCAAAAACCCGATTATTCGAGGGTTCCGTACCCCACCCGGACCCGACCCGACCCTAACCGGGTATGTCGGGTAGGGTAATAGCTTGGGTGAACCCGACCCGGGTTCGAACCCGGTTCCACCCGTACCTGGGTACGAAAAAAACCGGTTGGGCCGAAGCCGGTTTCAACCCGGTTTCGGGTATTGGGCCGGACCCGGTTTGCCCACCTCTACAACAAACCATTGAGAAGATGATACCTTACGCCTTACGGCTTACAACACACTCGATACCTTTTACCCAATGGCCTTTAACGAGGCCCAGCCCATTTTATTTCCGAAAAAGCCTGTTATTTTTGTGCTATGGGCTGGCAATTAGACAACCTTCTATAACTGTTACACTTTAATTTAAAGAAAAAAAAAAACCTTAGTGATTTTTTTTCATAAACAAAACATGTAACCAATTTTTTATTTGAGAAACCCATTTTCAATTTAACTATCTCTTCACTTATTAAATAGTCATTCTTTAGACTCTATATACTTATTATGGGATAGATGTTGAAACCAAAATCACTCTAGTCAAACAACATAAATTGATCTTAAAACAGTATGGGCTATTGTATCCACCTTACAAGCGTTTAGGTGACCCATTGCCTTCAATTCTAACACCATAAATGGTCATGCATTCAAACACAATAAAAAACTTCCCCCTTGGACACATCATGTGGTTGATTACTCTCTATGTAACCTTATCTATCAACAACCTTTAAAGGCTCAAGTTGTGGTAAGCACATGATTCCACTATAGGATAGGTGTCGGGTTTAAATCATACTTTCATTGTTTTAACGGGGCATTGACGAGTTTTGTAAGTTTGCTTGTAACAAGTTCTAATGGAAATCAAACAAAGAGAAACAAAATCTTATCCATTAGAGGTAACTATGCTAACTTTGACTCACTCACATTTAACAATATCGGGTTGAGTAATGATTTTTCTCTAATGTTCAATATAGGTGGCTAAACATATTTATTCTTAACTAAACAATATAACTAAGCAAATGTATCAACAAATCTTATTTCAAAGGAAATTACATTTCTAATTGTATATACGACCTACTAAATTGCTTATTTTATAACCGAAATCATGATTGTAATAGAGGGTTTTTACCTTTTAGTTTCTATAGATTACCATTTTAATTCCATAGATTTTTACCTCATCTTGACGTGTGACTAAACTTGTAAGTTTCTATAGATTATCATTTTTAATTCCAAAAAAATAAATAAATAAATAAATCTAGATAGTCATCTTCCTTCTCACCCTCGTCCATGTGGACCAGATAACTACAAGTAATGGCAATATCAAATGTCATACCAACATAAATAGCTTCATCGCATTAACCATAAACAACTTGGATCATATTTATCATTAGGCACACCAATGAATACCTTAAACACTTGCCCTTTTTACTCAAAAAGATTTATATAAAAGTATTTGAAGTTACTAGTTACTGCACTCATGTGTGTTATGATCTATAAACCGTAAACAAAGGCTCTCATGAGTGTTCAACTTCCCACTTCACCAACTTCCACGTGAGTTAGGCACGTGCATCCCACCCCAAATCACGTGACGGAAGCAAAGCATGTGCTCTCACGTTCAACTGAAGAAAAACTTAACAAAATATACTATAAATAACATTTTGCGTTCAATTTTATTTGGATTTTATAAATTTGTTTAATTACAAAGCACGTCCTCTTATCCAATACAGGAGTGCCACGTGCATTGACCCACCGCTTATTGGCTTCTGAACATAAATGAAGGCCCTCACATGCTCTGCTGACAACACTCCCCTTACCCGATGGGAGTCACGTGCTCTTTGGACTTTAAATTCGTATTCTTTTTTTTTTCTTTACATTTAATTTAAGGGTTTAAAGAAATTTATATCGTATGAGGTGTCTAGATATCGATAAAAGAGAAAAGTTTAAATTAGGGTTATATTTTTTTTATTGTGTTAAGATAGTTGAATTTATATGGGTTTTTAAAATGTACGTTAATCCTTAAATTAGTTATTATAACGTCATCCAAAGGCTTTCAGCTTAGCGGTATTAAGGTTTGAAAAAAGTGTTCCACACTGAAAGACAGAGGTTCCAAATCTCATGGTAGAAAGATATGCAAATTTAATAATAATAGTAATAATATATAATGTGTGTGTGAGTGAGTTAATCGTTCAAAAGAAATTTAGTGAAGTGTCATTTTTGGTGTGTAAAATGGTTACTTGAGTAATTCTTTTAATCATCAAAGTTATAGCTGAAACCAATAATGAAAAAACATTATTTAAGCCTGTAAATACTGTGCTAATAAAGACGTGTTTTTTAAACAAGCTTAAAGATTTTAATATTATTCTAAATATTAGGTGAGAAACAATATTCGTTTAGAAGTGCATTTATAACATTGTCTATTTAGTTACTAGACACACACATATTTCAATTTGCATCTAAATTCAAAATATATTTATTCTTATATAGCTTATTGCAAAAGAAACACACGAAAATAACAGTTTTCGGAAACTAGCATATAATTAGATAAAGATAATGACATCTACACAATCCATCGATCATAATAATTAATCTAGATCTGTTTCCAGTTGATAAGCTACCGTAGTCACTCACCATCACTATCCTATTATCGACATGCACCTTCATACATCAGTAGGTTAGGAGGAGAAGCTAGGACATATGATAAGAATTATATATTGTGTAACATACTTTTTAAATTATTTATAATTATTTTTTTATTAAAATAAAAATGATTATCAGTTATATAGTTATTTTATAATGTTGGAGACAGTAAATGCAAATTGCAAAGGACAGTTACCAATGAGGAGGTGAGTACTACAAGAATTATTCTATCTCACTCCTTGGGATCGTTCCATTCACCTTTGGCCCCACTATCCTCTGATGTAAGCAATAATCCAACGTGGCATTAACACCTGTTCAAAGAAATTTATAAACGAGCAATGTACCAGTACTAATAAGTTGTTTTTATTATTAACTTGGTGATAGTAACAACTAATCTCTAACTAGTCGTTCAAAAAAAAAATTTGTTTTTATTTCACTCAGTCAACAACCGAATAATAATGGTAAAAAAAATTTTAAAGACTATTCAGGTTCACATCTAATTAGAAATAATTTAAGAGTAATTTAAGAGACTTAAAATGGAATATTGTTGTTAAAAATTAAATGTCTTTCTGTACATTTATAATAAAATATATCTCTAAGTATTAACTATGTTTATGTTTTACTAGGAATTTCCCTTCATGCGATGCAATAGAAAACCTCATATTACACAATAAAAGTTGTTTTAGTTACACAAAATGTGCCACCGCGTTATTAAAATATAGATCCGTAACATGTCTGAAAAAATATAACATTGTGTTTTACATCAAATATATGTTCCATTGAACCTTGAAAGATAGTATGTTTTTTCGTATTTTTGGTGTGGTAATTCTATGAATCCGAAAAGGAAGAAAAAATTTATCTACTAGTTTTCTAAATACTTTAAACTTTGACTTTCGCGATAAGAATAAATGTCTTACAAGTAACCAATGTCTTGCATTTAACCAATGTTATATGTTAATAATAATAAAAGTAAATAATTTTTTTAAACATCCTAGTCTATTAACTATCTGCTAATTTTTAATATCATTGTGAAAAAAAAAAAGAGTTCAAAACATTAAAGCATTACTATACGTTTTAAATATAAAAACATTATAAAAAAGTTATACACAAAAGTTGATAAAACCTTAAACAAAAATCTCAAGGCGTGGGATCGAACCGAATACCAATTGCTTAATGTAGGGAAATCGAGTTCAACAAATCGGATAATTTGAAAATCGTGTATACATTTTCAAATCAAAAGTATTCGTTTGTTTATCCGAATAAATCAATCGTATAAAACTCAAAATAAAAACATAACATGTTTTTTGTGTGTTTTGTGAATCAGAGGACGCATGATGATTATGAAGGAGACCGTCCTGTGTTCAAACTTGAATTTTGTAGGAATGAGGAAAACAGCCAAAGGTGGTTATCATTTTTAAATTGGGTCATTTTTACCCTAGTTTCACATATGAAATTATAAAAAAATATGATAACATACGAAATTAAAAAAAAAAAAATCATATTTTGATGTATTTTTAGTAACACAATTCTTATAATTCTGTACTCAAATTTAAGTTTGTATGAAAGAAGGTGCTACTTGAATAAAATCTATTTAATGGTAAAAAGACTTCAAATGAAGTATTATCTAACCTTCCTTTGCATTAACTAAATCATTATTATAATGAAATTAGATGAATAGTTGTAATAAATAGCATTATTATATATTTGAATTGAATTTGAATATAAAAATAATAAGATTGTATGATCAATTCGTCAAAAAAAAGCCCATATTTGTAGGTGTCCGGCATGCATCCCCCTTGAAACGCAAATAAACTCTCTGGTCTCCTCACCCTCACCTCTCTTCACTCCTCAACTCTCTCCACACACACACTCTCTCTCTCCCCATCACACCCTTAATTTACATACTCTCTAACACACACATTCATTTCATTTCATTTCTTACCTTTCATAAACTTATCTATCTATCTATCCATCAATATTCAATCATTCAATGGAATTCTTCAACACCACCCCTGAAAAACGTCACTCCGACCATTTCATCATCGACGATCTCCTCAATTTCCCCACCGACGACTCTCTGCCGGCCGACGACCCTTACGACGATGTCCCCTGCAACGGCGGAAGCTCCACCGAGTCCTCACTCATCACCGCCGCTCTCCTCGACACCTGCAACTCCTCCGGGGACGCCGCTGCTCGCCCCACCAGCCTCAACGACACTGATCACTTCTCTCATGACCTTTGTCTCCCGGTATTTCCTTCCCAATTGCTTCTCCATCATAATCCTCTCGATCATCATACTACAACTAATTATTGCTAATTTACTCACTAATTGTACCCTACAATTAACTAATGCTCTTCACGTACTCCCATGCTTTTAATTATTCTTTTATTTTTATTTTCATTCCAATTTTTTTTATCTATATTTTGTAAGAATTTATTCGTTTTTTCTCTCAATTGTTTTAATTGAGTGATCATTAATTAGTTTAGATGATAATTACCTTTAGTTATGAAGTAATTAACATTAATTATATTAATGGAACTATATTTTACTTTCAAAATAATAAATATATATATATACACACACACTTTGATTTTCTAAGAGTACTAGTAATTTTTTTTTTATAATTTTATGTCTGTTATATTATGTTTTTTAAAGTCTCCTATAATTTTTTTTTACAGTATGATGATATGGCGGAGCTAGAATGGCTATCGAATTTTGTGGAGGATTCATTTTCAACTGAAGATATGGAGAAGCTTCAACTAATATCCGGAGTCAAACCTCGACCCGGTGATGCATACGAGACCAACAAAATTCAACACAACACAAGTAACCAAGCCAACGCCCCAAAGTTTAACTCAGACATGATGGTCCAAGGGAAGGCCCGCACCAAGCGCTCTCGTGCGGCGCCATGTGATTGGACCTCTCGCCTCGCTGGTCTCCCACAAACATATGTCGGTCCCACAACCACAATTTCCTCGGAGTCCGAGTCCGACATTGCCTCGAGCTCAATTGGGAAGAAAGCTCCTAGTAAGAAAAAAGAAGTTTATGATGGCGAATCTCACAATGGAGAAGGGCGAAAATGTCTCCATTGTGCCACTGATAAAACCCCTCAGTGGCGTACTGGACCATTAGGTCCAAAAACACTTTGTAACGCTTGTGGGGTTCGCTACAAGTCTGGTCGATTGGTCCCTGAGTATAGGCCTGCTGCGAGCCCCACGTTTGTTCTTACAAAACACTCAAACTCGCATCGCAAGGTGCTTGAGTTAAGAAGACAAAAGGAGATTCAAACTGCACACCAACAACCCGCATTCTTCCATCATCAGAATATGATGTTTGATGTATCCAAAGGAGACGACTACTTAATCCACCAACATATTGGCCCCGATTACCGACAACTAATATAATTAAGTTAAGATATGGTGGTTTATTTGAGAACATTTGATTTTTTTTCTAGTGTTGGAAAATTAATCTAGTCATTGTTTGAAATTTTCAAACCAAAATTTCATAGGGTTAAGATCTAGCTCATGAACTTTAGATGCTTGTAATGTCAAGTGAGTTTTCATCAGCCAAATTTTGGCTAATTCTTAAATCAATTTTTCGTATTAGTTTCACAACTAATTTGCCATTTCTTGTTATATTCTATGATTTAATTCTAATTAAAAATTCATAAGCTTTTTTTAATCCAACTGATATATATTGACAAGTGAGTTGAGATATTTATATGGTTTATTATGTTTTATATTTATCTCATATACATTGTAGTAATATAACATATAATATATCACTACATCCTTTGTTGTATAATACTAGCTAGCTAGCTAGCATATAAACAAAGGTAAAACACTAAAATAAGATGAGAAATCCAAGCTCGTAAAAGAGTGTATAAATCAATAAACTCTCTATATTAAAGAATAGGAAATGAACAGTAAGTGGATGTTGTAATGCTTTCTGTACTACCTCTTGATCTGATTCTTATAAGTGGGTAGGTGGTCTTCATTTCCTAATCCTTTATCCAGCCTGTGGTCGCACCGCAGCCCTATAGCAGTGGCGGTGGAGGCAGATGATGAGACTCTGGCATGTGCGTGATGGTGTGTGGAGGCAGGCGACGCTTCGCCTACTTCCATCGGTGGTGTTTTAGCAGGCTTCCGTTCGTTCTTCCCTTAGATCTTCTTCCTCTTTGTCTTCAGACTTCAGGAAACCCTAGATCGATAGATCTTAATGAATAGAGAGAGGAAGATATAGGTTTGGCTGAGACTAAGGTCGAGGGGGTAGAACCCCCCATATTGGTGGCAGCCGGCGGCGATCACGACCCTTTGTGGGTCTATCGTTGTCCTCTACTAAGACCTTCTATCTCCCGTCGAACCCTATTTCTACATAGGCTGTTTGTTATTAATTAAAACCCACTGTTTATAATGTGATACGTATACTTTAATTATTTTAGAAATAATCTCTATATTTTCATTTAAGTAGTTTATCATGAGAAATATATTGGCTTTCAGATTAAGCGACATAGTTTATTAGGACCTAAAAATAGAAGAGTGATAAAGAAACTCTTTTAGATTATATGATGGTCATACAATTTATCAGTTTAAAAACATCAAGTATATTATTAAAACAAATTTAATATATTTTCTAGTTAAATAAACACTAAAGATCAACCTTGCAACTTAATATGATATTAATTGTAGTTACGTTATATGATAAATATGATTTTTATAATAAGGTCATATATTTATAATGGATTATCCTTTTATCATAAAGTTACTCACGTGACCATGTGCACAACTTTAATTTAATTTCGGTAAATTTAGTTAAAGTAAATTAAAGAGATAAAGAAATTCATGTGATCATGTGCCTTGCTCCATCAACCTCAAAGACGAATAGAATTTATGGCTTTACCCGGATATTATGTATTTTACTATTAAATTCATTATATTTTTCAGTAAACGAAATATGTAAAGGGTTGCCAATAATTTTATAATCTATCAGGTTACAAGTTTAATTAATACGTAAACTTGACATGTACTCTACTTAGATTAGTGAAATAACACAAAGTTAAGTAATTAATCTAGTTAAGTGATAATCAATTTCATGCCAAACTCACCAAAAGCATTCATCTATTGATCACCACACACCCAATTTCTTGTTTTCTTTTTCCTACCTATTTTGTTTCAAAACTTTAGCAAAAGTTTATGTCTTAAATTTTAGAAAAACACATGTTTTAAGACTCATAGAGAAAGATATATATTTCAATATATCTTGACTTATAAGTAAATTACATACATGGTTAATGTGTTTTTTTGTTAAAATTAACAATTTGGTTCCCCCTATAAAATAGTATAGTAATTGGTCCTTACGTTTGGTGATTGTTTACGTCTTTTTCGATTCGTTAGGGAAAGACATGTAACATAAGGGTATTTATGTCAATTTATATTTACCGCTCCATCAAAAACTCAAGTTTCATATCACTTTCCATCCTCTCTTTTTTTATAATTTCAAACTTGCGAGTTTATCATCTTCTTAAATGAGTGTGTGTGTGTGTGTGTGTGTGTGTGTGTGTGTGTGTGTGTGTGTGTGTGTGTGTGTGTGTGTGTGTGTGTATATATATATATATATATATATATATATATATATATATATATATATATATATATATATATATATAGGAGGGTTCCTGAGAAAACCAATAGTTATGTGAAAACCAAAGAAAACCACGGAAACCAATAACATAATTCATAATTTTTTTGTTATTTTAATTGTTAAGATGTTATTTAAATATTTAGTATAAATATTTTGAGCATACATACGAGAATGAAGAGTCTTACGTATACGTAATACTATGTCGAATGAAAAATGTTTAGGTATACGTAACCTATATGTGACGTATATGGAAAACCAAGCTACGGTTTTCATTTGATCGATATTTTTATTTATATATACTCACACATATATATAGAGGGTGGTGATAAAAAAAATTTATATATTATGTGACCGTTTTCATTGGTTTTCTCTAGTTTTCTCATAACTTTGTGATTTTCTTAGGATCCATCCTCATATATATATATATATATATATATATATATATATATATATGCTAGAATTTACATGGTCATACGTTGTTAATTCACCTAGACTTCCATGAAATTATAAAGTAAATATAAGTCTGTATCCTATATTCTTATAAAATCATGTGATGAATTGGTTAGCTCAAACAAAGCTCAAAGTTATAGTGTAAGAAGAGAAAGACATATCAACATAATACTTGGTTATTCTAGTCACACTTGTGATATGTTTTTTTTTAATGTTAATATCTCCAATTCAACGCAACCCTACGCGTCCATTATAACTTTTATCGCTTTAATACATGTCATGGTTATTTGGCTTTTTCTATTATAGAGCATGCTTTAATACATTAAGATTAATGCTTCAACTGGTATTGCTTATTACATTAGATGCTTATTTGTAGATAATAGTGATGGCTTGATGAATCTTATGATTGAAACTTTGTGTCTTTCTTTATAAATCTGGAGCAACGACTTAGAGGAAGTAAGAATAAAGTGGAGAAAAAAAGTAAATAGAACGGAATGAGGAATTTAGGAGTGCTATCAAATTATTTTTTTCGACATTAATTGTATCATGAAATTTTACTCAAATATGTTATGTGTTTATATAAATTTGTCATTTGAAAATTGTTAACTAGTCAATTTTCATTTACCATTGGTTCAGGTAGATAATTATAATAGATATTTAATGTTATTAAATCGGTTTGGCGAACATAACTAATAGTTATATTTTCTCACATAACAATTAGTGAAGAAAACCATGACAACACTTTAAACATATAAACATAAAAAGGGCTTACACACCTATTGTGTCTATCATAATGTCCTTACATCATTATGTCATGTGTTTCATACAACGCTCTCATCCTAAACTACGGTTTAGAAGTGGTAAACTACAGTTTACATTAATTACCAACTTTAAATGACTACTTAGAGTCATGTCACTGATATACATGGTGTATAGTACAAATAATTATACGTCATTTTTGTGTAGTTTTGTCATAAAATAGTATAGCATTTGATAACTTTTCTAGAACAATTTCATATATACTCTTACTAAACAAACTATATATACATCTTGTAAGATTTGAAATTACATCCGCATCATGAATAGAGATAAGTCATCTTATCATCATGATGTATTCTTTGAGGCGTGACATTTGATACCTAATATTATTAAAAGAAGTGCGAGTAATTTAATTCAAACTAAATCTTATAGTTTTATTAAGCTTTGCCTCTGAAAAACATAGATTTTTTCCGTTCTTCAAATCCACCAAATCCGAGCATAAAACAATTGCATCAAAATCTTTATTATCATTGGTTGTCAAGTTTAAGATTTTAACGTTCCCCAATTCAAATACCAATATATGAAATCAAGCAAATTGATCACAATTAGGGGTGAACATAGTTCGGTTAATCCCGTAATAACTGATTACCGAACCGAAAAATACCGATTACCGAACCGACTAAATACATAATAGTAGGTTAGCGGTTCCAATAATTTTATAATTTCGGGATCGGGACCGGGTTCGGTTATTAACATGGTAAACCCGAAAAACTTGGTACCGACCCGAAAAATAACTACCTAACCACTCAATAGGTGAGAATTAATGGCAATGAAATCCTATCAAATTTCAAATTGATATATATCTCAATAGAAATCATGATATATTCTCATTCAATATCTTAGCAAATTTCAAACTAATATATATCCTAACTAAAAATAATTGTGATTCAAACCACCGAATAGAATATATATCCACGTCCAACATGTTATTTCTCATTCTGCAAAGTTTGAACATCTTCATATTGTGAAAATAGTCGACTGCAATTTTGCTTCCATAGGATTCCATCAATTTGTAAAACACAAATCATAAAGTAAGTAATATTTATCAAGCCAATATTTTGTATAATGGTAACCTGTTATGCTATGTACCCATCTTAATTCATATGGTTGTTTTCACTCATCATCTTTTATCCTGCACATGATGAACCTGTTTTGATATAGATATTAGTAAACTGTTATATGAAATTCTTATACTAACAATTTTGTATATAACCTATTTGAGACGTCAATAAGTATCTCACTTAGTCATATAAATAAACAACTTTGATTTCTTTGCATATATATCTTATAAAACTAGCCATTGTCATTCAGTTATTGGTTTAAAAATTAAAGTGTTATAATCATGTTTGATCAACATAAGAATGATATAAAATATATGATTAGAGAATATGTAGTTTTTTGTAATTTGTTTGAGATTTTATTGTAGTTGATTTTTTTGGTTGATTGAGAATAGATGGATCCCGTGAGCATTGAGCAACTTTCCAATGATGAATCTGACAACGAACATAAACGAAAAGCAAAACAACCTGCTAAAAACGAACCGAAAACAAAGAAAACTAAAGGAGGTCGTTCAAAATATTAGGCTGAATTTGAGAAATTCACCGACGAGGATGGTAATATAAAAGCAAGATGTATTTATTGTTCAACCAGCATAGCTGCACACCCGAAAATGAATGGAACATCAGGACTCAAAAAACACTTAGAAACATGCAAGAAACATCCTTCAAAGTTGAAGGGTCAAACAAATATATTTATGAAGAAGAATGATAATCTTGGGCCCGGAAGTAGTGAAATTAAAACGCTTGACTAATTCCTTCTCAAATTACCTCTTGTGATTCACAATCAATCTTCGTCAATGACGAATTACCTCTCAAATTCGCTTGATGGTTTTTGTTTCTGACATCATTACCATAGAAGAAAATAAGGGAGTTAATTAATTAGATATTCGTTAATAACATCATTAACTAATAATTAAATGCTCAAAATACTACTTAGTAGTACAAATCATGTAATCTCGTGTAACAAAACGACAATATTACTTGTAATTAATGATTATGTGAAATCAAAAATCCAATAAAGGTTTTGAAATACTGCTTTTACAAGATAACTTGAAATAAAAAGTTGTAAGGTTTATTGTATAAATATATCACTAAAGTTGCATTGATTTCCGTGAAGGATTCTAAGGAAAACATAGAGAAAGGTGGAGAAGAAGATGGTGAAATTGAGGAAATTTTACAGAGAATGTTGATAGAATTATTAGAATGTAATATCCAGTAATTCATTGGTCTTTTACGGTGAATTTAACTAAACTTGTCAATGAGTCCAGGTTAATTTTTGTATGAGAGGAGGTATTTTATGAGTTTCCAAAGTTAATGCTATGAATTAGAGTCTCATTTTATACAATATTTTTTACGCTTACAGTTGACTTAACTATAGTTAAACAAGACCATAAACACTATAACACTCTTAGTTACGTTTCAAAAGAATACAAATACACCCGTGTTCGTACATATCTTAAGGTGATTCTAATAGAATGTACTTTAATTTTAACTTTGTATATATCCTTGAATACGAAAGAAGAAAACATTTTTTCTATCATGAAACTGTTAATCCGTGAACAAGTGAAGATGCTCATAGTACTATTGTATGCTAGATCCTAGACATCGCTGATCCATAGGCTGGTAAATAGTTATTAATGTATTTGATTAACAGATAAAGTACGAATATAAAAAAGGTCTTGGTTATTGAAAAGCCCCACCCTTTTTAAGTTAACACCCGGCCACCATATACGCGGCGTATGGACATCTGATGTGAATGTCCACATAACCTAAACGAAATCTCGGAACGCTCATCGTCCTCCTCCATCTTATTATGTGGGCTCATACGACGTGTATAGCCGTGCCGAATGATTGATTAGACTTAGTCCAATTTTGTCGTCTGAAAAGACTATACGCGGCGTATGATACTATACGAGGCGTATAAACACCAAGACAACGACTGATGCGACATGAAATATCAGACATTAATTGTGGATAATTATACGCCGCGTATAGACCCATACGTGATATATAGGAGGGTGTCGATTTATCCGGATGAGTGTCACTATATTAGGACCCATTAAAAGATAATACTCACACATATATATTCTGTGCAATAAATCAATAATTAATAATCTATGTGACATCTGCAAATATATATATATATATATATATATATATATATATATATATATATATATATATATACAGGGCCGGCTCAACCATTTTAGTGGCCTAAGGCGGGGTTAACTTTGGAGGCCTTTTCCTTAAGTCTTTAATAAAAACCCTACTCCTTTATCCGGGCTTGGTACCGGCAAAAATAAACTAAATAGCTTATATTTGGTGGAGTTAAAAAAAATTATCTACTTTTTATATATTTAAAAAACATGCGAAACATTTATATAAAGCTTATTTTTCTAGCTTTTTTTGAAGCAAACTCTTTAATCAAATATTCATACTCAATCTTATAAGATAATTTTTTTTCAATTGACAAAATAGCTAACCCATTTAATATTTTTCTAGCAAGCCCCAAGTTTTAAAAACTAAAATTAATACCAAGCTTAGTCTGGCCTAAAACAGAACAGTTAGCCCAAAACTGTAATTAGCCTAACCCAAACACTGAAAAAACTTGAGGCCCTCAACATGTGAAGGCCTTAGGCCATCGCCTGGCCTAATAACCTTATTGGGCCGGCCCTGTATATATATATATATATATATATATATATATATATATATATATATATATATATATATATATATATATATATATATAAATGATACTGATTGTTTTTTTGCAAGCACCTGTAACCTCAAGCATTGAAATGATACTGCTTTTTTTTTTGCAAGCACCAGTAACCTCAAGCATCGATGCATGTTCATGAAATGCATCATTAGATGGAGTACAAGGAAAGCAATTAAGTTTTTTTTTTTTTTTTTTTTTTTTTTAACGGCAAATCTATGCTAAACTACTTCATATTACACCATGACTGGGTTTGAACCCAAGACCTCTCCTCTAAAAAACAAAACCTCTACCAAATGAGCTACCCACATATTGACAGGAAAACAATTAAGTATGTGAGAAATTGGATTATTGTACATAAAAACTCTTGAAGCGTTAGATTAAGAAGTTAGATTATTTGAATTAACAATAATGCTTATGAAAATAATTTATACGTTAACTATACGTAAAATTAAAAAAAGGAAAAATTGTTCATGGCTTAGTACTCATTTTTCGTAAAATTAAAAAAGGGAAAAATTGTTCATGGCTTAGTACTCATTTTTGTTCCTTTTGTTTTGAATATGTTTTTTACTGAATTGTGATAGTTTTAACTCGTAAATTTTTAAGATTGTGTTTAAAAGGGCTTTTAAATACATAACATAAATTTTAACATTATAAATAGTACGTAAATACTTTAAACTAGTTTAGTACCCGTATGTATTACACTGTCAGATTATAAGTACTCGTGTGCTACTTTCACTTGATGGAAACAAATTTTATTTATAATCTTTATTATCTTATAATGTATTAGAATATGAAGATTTAAAATATAGAAGATTATATATTGTAAGACAATATTTATTGTTTTCATTATTATGTTCATTATGTAGATAAGTTTTAAATTATAGATTTAAATAATTTTATTATTTTTAAATTCTCCAGTTTACTTTTTATAGGAAAAAAAATTATATTTATAAAATAATTAAAAAACAAAATAGATTTCGGTTCCGGTAATAATTTCTATAAGAAACATTTTATTTAAAGTTTTATTTTTTAATAAAAAATATTTAATCAAAGATTACGCAGGAAAATAAATATGAGAAGACACCATATAATGTCACACTGTCATTGGTCCTCAAATTCTTTTTTTTATTATAATGCATAGATTATAAAAATATGTGACATTGTATAAATAACATTCTTTTTTTCGATTATAATTTTGGTGGTAATAGTGAGTTTACTTTTAATACAGTCATCTAACCTTCTGTATGTTTTGTTTATATGATAAAACCCGATTGATTTAAAGACTAAATATATTAGTAAAAGAAGATAACAGGAATACTGTCTTTTAGTGGGCGTTCTTATACTACATAAAAAAATAAAGATTTAGAAGATAATCTTGAGAATAATAAAATCAAAATTTCAACAAAAACAACGAAACAACATGAGTTGTCAATCACATACATCCTTGACCGATGATAATAATATCTTAGTACGTGAAAAATACTCATTTTATAACCATAAATCGTTTATAAATGCATGAAATATATAAATATATGTCTCATAAATAGCATATTAAAAAAATAAATACGTGATAAAATGATAAAGTAAAAAGCATGGAAAAATGTATCCATTTATGAAAATAAAATAGATACATGCTATTGGTTTACGTAGTCATTAGTATATGTAATAATAATTTGTCTAACATACGCACTAACAAATAAATATGAAAAAATAATTTATTTAACACGGTTGTCGTAATAAAATAAGGTTAACATTTAAGCCCTCCCTTTCTAAGACATATATTGAATCAACTATGAATTTCCTGTTAAATATAAAGATCTAAGCATATATGCAAAGAACAATACCACATTGAAGGCATCGTAAATTCGTAACCCTATGTCAACATCAAGAATCAGGGACGAATACATGCATATCACAAACATAGCTAAACAGTTTGCTTGTATATAATTTTATTTATTTATTTGTATTAGACAATAATTTATAATTAGTTAATTACTGTACCATTAACTTTTGGTCAAAATTCCATTTTACAATTTACATGAATTCGTTTGAGGAAAATACATTGGCTTTCATTCCTTCGGGGAATTGGCCGTTCCAACTAAAAGGTATGTGTCTTAGTAGTAAAAAGTAGATTTAAATAATATATATGTTTGCAATTTTAAAATAAACTTTTATTTCTAACGATTCTATGGAACCGTAAAATATGAAAATCGTAAAAAAAATTTAAAAAAAAAATTGCATCATCTTTTGACTTTTGGTATTCCCCCTGTTATGTGGAGTGTGGAACTTGGTTCAAGACACATAAATCGAAGGAAACACAATTTTATAGAAATAAAGAACCCCGTATTGGAGTGTTGATTTTTCAAACAAGTGAACCCGACCCGGGTTCATACACGGGTTCACCAATAGCTGGGTACAAAAAAACCTGGTTGGGCCCAACCCGGGTTGTACCCGGTTTCGGGCATTGTGCCGAACCCAAAATGCCCACCTCTACGAGAACCCACTTATATATATGAACAAACTTGGGCTTGTGTTTCTTTTCCATTATAAAGGCATTGCAGATATGATGGGTAGTGGGCTTAATATAATTGGGATTATTGTCAAGTAATATACTAATATGGATCGAGTAAGGCCTAGCAAGATCGTGTATGAAGCGTTTTACGTCACTGGGCCACGTTTGAGTGGGCCATTCGGAGTGTGCGGTAATGTTTCAAAGTGTTCTAATAACAGGAAAAAAATTCATAAATATTAACCTATATATTAATAATACAACGTAACGAACAGTAATAAGGGTTATTTTGGGAATTTACTTGGTATTGGTGTTTACGTGGCTTGATGTGGTGGCTCTTTGTGTTGTTTTTCTTTTCTTGTTTCTTGCCAGCGAATCTTCCACCGCCCCACATTCTCTTTCTTTTCTACTCTGTGATTGTTCTTTCTATCCATCGGAGCGATGAAGGGTCCGCATTGGTTCAACTGAAGACTTTATCTTCCATGCCTCCATTGTTATTAAAGTTGAAAGCCAAGTTGGTTAGGCGTGGGGTACAAGCCCTTCCCCTGCCCGCCGCTGCTGTCACCGACGCTTCAGTTGGTTGCTAGGTTCCTCCAAGTATGCTCTGCTGACAACCGGCTTTATTCGTGCCCATCGTCATGGTGCTTCGGCGTTTGATTTGGGGTTTTTGGTTTTGGCCACCGCCGCTAACTCCGTTTGGTGGTTGCTGCATGCCTAGGGGTTAGGTTGTGTCCCGGGCATCGTCGTCATCAGCATTGGCTAGGCGGCATATATGTCGTCCTTAACCTGTCTTCTACAAAGGGCTGTTACGGAGAGGGTTTGGGGAGTTGCCAGCTTTCTCCCGCGGCACCACCATCGGTAGAGAAAGAGGTGAGGCAGATACATATGAACGAAGCAGGGTTCTTAGTTTCATTAATTTAGATTAGTGCTTGATATTTGTATTCTCATTTTTTTGTTGTTCTTTGTGATTTAGGGCTTTCAGATCAGCAAGGGAATCTGACAGGTCCATTGGAGATTAGATTCTTACAAATGTTATGGTTTTATTGATAACAACAAACTCAAAGCTGCTTGGATTGTTTGATCTTATGTAGTATGTTTAAGTAGTTATTTTGATAGCATTTACATTATGTAGTTGTATTTGATTGTTGGCTTTTCCGCTTAATCTGTAGATGAAGATGGAGTGATGAGAAAAAGATGAGTATGGATTATATGAAGGCAAAGTTGTTCAATGCCTTCAATTGAACCAATCGGCAACAACAGGCTAAGGGATGTGCTGGTTAAAGTCTGATCGGGACTTGCATGATCGGGAATTAACCAAATCCAGCCGATTAAGTATAGATCCTATGAATTTCATTGCAAATTTATTCGAGCATGTTAAAGCCAAAGCAAAAGGATATTGTAATTGCTAGGTTTACCAAACTACAATGAAGGCTTCTCTTCTTCTGAAGTCTTTTTTTCTTCACTGATAGGCAGGTATGCAGTGCAGGTTTGCTGCCAAAATAAATTAGAACTGCTATTTTGGATGTATAAAAATGGGTATGCAGGTTTGCTGGCAAAATAAATTATAACTTTTATGTTGGATTTATAAAAAAGTTGTAGCTAATTACATTCATGCTCAGTTTGGAAAGAAACTGGTGATGATTTCAGCTTTCTATTTGTTTAATTTTGTTATATTGATATGTAGCCTAAATGCATGCATATTTGTAACTTATTTACAGGTGAGTAATATTAGAACTCATAACAAAATTAAAACACTTAAACAAGTGTATATTTGTAAGTTTATCTAAATATATCATCCTGATAACAATTTGTGTGTCTTGCTTTATGTTTTGGAAATGTATATCTATGTGTATAGGGGGCACAAAAATAGGAATTGGTATGCCTAATATTTTGGTTAATGCTTTGCTAAATGCTTTGTTGTTTTATGTTTTGGTAGTATGAATTTAAATTTTTAGTTGTACTTTCGATGTAAAGCAGATTATAACTTGAATTTTGGGTGTAAATTTAATTTAGTTCCACTGTCAATATTTCTCATGTATTTGAATTATTGATCATATTTTTTGATTTTATTAAAAAAATGTTGAAGCAGGTATTGCATAGAAACTAATGGCTTATACATGGTAAAGCTACGATCTTCTCTTGATGAAGTCAGCATGTGAGTTTCATTTATACGTAACATGTGTGCTCCATCATACTTTCTTCATGCATAAATTTTCCACTTGGGTTCATTTCTTTGTGAATTATCATTTCATGATCCTAAAAGTAAATAGCGTTTTCAATATCTTTGTTTATAAATCATGGGGATCCTGGGGTGTTTGGTTTCAAGGTAATTTCATGTTTCTCTTCAAGTTCTCACCGATCTCGACTATTCGATAAAAAAAGATTATGATACCTCATGTGGAAGATGTAATGTGAATATATGGTAAGCTTACTTTAATTCTATAGTAAATATAGTCATGTTGTTACGTTTATCTGCTTGTAACTTTTTTCATGATCTCCAGTCTTCCATGTTAGTTGATAATTTATTTAATTAATCAGGTCATTTATAGTTAGGGGTATTATATGCTATGCTTACACTCTTATGATTATGGTGTAAAGGTTTCCAAAAAATACAACATTGTAACTAATGAAATTGTTGTGTTTTTGTGATAAAACTGTGTTTCTGGATAGCAAAGCATACCCATTTTAGGGTTGCTGCTGTTTTGTTCCCTCAGCTAGCATACAGGCATTCGAGATTATATAAGTAACAACTTGAGATTTGATTAAGATCATACATCGTCTCATGAAACGTTTGTTATGAGAAATAAACGAAATAGTTTAGCGTGATAGATGTACTTACCTGGATGGTTTTATGAACATACTACTTGAATTGTCACACTAAAAATGGGTACGATGATAAGTACACAATGTGTGTTTATCTGACGCTCGGCTTAACCCGTTTGCCATGGGCGCAACGCGCGCGCGGGAGACAACGCTAGTTTATTTTAAATAAATGACTTTTATTTATAAATTTTGTTATTTTTTTAAATATTTAACTTTTTATAATATTTTTTAATTTATGAATAACTTCACCAAAACAATCTGAAACTTTAGTGACCTGGTTAAGTAAAAAAAATTCTTTTTTTTTTCTACAATCAGGTAACTGAAAATATTTTCTTAGAATTTTGGTGTAGTGTTTCTTAAAATAGTTGGTGCTTCAATTCAAGAAATGGTAGGAGATATTTCTATAAACAACCGTTTACTTTGGGTCAAATTTGTTTAGCAACTCGTTAACTACACTTTCAATCATATTCACAAATTAATTATGTCCACATACATTGCGCAAATTTATTTAGATAGGCCCACTGATAAGGAAAGTGGAAGAAACATTCAACACACCGTAGTTTTAGAGTGTACCCGTTGCTTGACTTATCTACCGTTTTGCTCACGGTTCAGGGAGAGGCCGACTTCTTTCGCGAACGGATGCGTATATGGTTTTACTCCGCACTTTATGCATGAGGTTATTTCTCAAAGTACATGGTAACGATTGTGTATGTCTGATCGCGACGCGATCCGGCCTTCTCCGAACCTTGCGTAAATCCGGAGCTAAGTCAAGCACCTGGGACCCTTTAAAAGAATAAGGTTTGTTGAATGTTTCTTCCACCTATGGAATTGGAAAATAAAATCGAAGGAACGGGGAAGAAACCAACTTGGAAAATATAGTTTTCGATTACTCCTCCTTCGAGGAACTTCTAAGTAAATATCTTTGTTAACTTTTTTCAATATTTATATAGTGTGTGTGTGTGTGCATCGCATGTTGGTTCTTCCTTTACCAAATAAAAATATATAATCACAATTAATCTAAGTTGATTTATCCCTTGTGTAGCATATATAATGGGTTGGGATTCTCCCGATGATGCGATGCCATGGGTGGGCTTGTATATAGCTGTAGCATCTTTGATATGCACCCTTGCAATGGCCGCAGATGTTGTCCGATCTTTTTGGCAATGGAAGTTGTGGTTTCCAAACAAATTTTTCACTCTTAATGCTTCTACAATCACACTTATGGCAGTAGCATTGAAGCTTCCGGTGGATCTAACTACCAAGATGAGTGAGACTGAAGCTCATACAACAAAGATGACCGGTATCTATTTCTTGGTCACGATGTTAGCCAATTTTCTCCCTTCTTTAGGGCTTATGGATGATGGAGAACTTCTAATGAACACCGCGGCCTTGGGTATCCTTGTGACCACCATTATTGTTAATATGTGGATCCAAGTTCAAACCTTGGTGCTTACGCTTTTCGCATTGGAAGCAATTCTTGTTGTTTTATGTTTTCCATTCATATGGCCATTTTCAGTAGCTTTGACGGTTTCAACATCTAGAAAAAAGTTAGAGCAACGATACAAGGAGTCACAAGAAATGGCTTCAAGTTATCAAGAGAAAATGTTTTCCTCCAAAGACCTCCGACGTTATGTTAAAAGGTACTGGATGATGACTGAAACTCGTAACCCTCAATTTGTAATTGCTTGCTCACCAGTTTCTTCTGCTTTCGGGGTTATATGTGCATTCATTGTTTTGCTCTCAATAGCATATTTTCTAATCAGTATACGTGAAAAGAACATGAGTACTTCAGAGTATGACTGGTCAATCAAAATAATTTTTATCATCCAATCACTTGGGATTATAGTAGGTAGCATTGCACCAGTTTTTAGATGTATTACGTCTATCGGTCATTACAATCTCTCAAAAAAATGGAGTAAAAACCAGTTAAATGTGTTTCGAGTTGAGAAACATTGGATTCAAACGCTTCAAAAGTGGAAACGTAGTCATATCCATTCATATATCCCCGGTCGCCATTGCAAAATAGTTTTCCATAACGTAAAAAAGACTCTTTTGAACTTTTGTATGATACTTCATATCATGGTATTGGTTATATGTAAAATAATATCTCTCGCTCCAAGAACTTTTTTGATCATCCTTTCTTATTGTTGGTATCTCTTCAAGTTAGTTATGAAAAAGTTCAAAAGGATAATAAAGGCTTCTAATAGCAACGTGAACTCAGAAATAGAAGAATATACGAAGTATGTTGTACAAATTGAAGAGGAGGCGAAACTTTCAAATAGAATACTAAGAAATACACTCCACTCTATAACTCAACTCCTGGATGAGTCCGAAAAGAAAGAGCCACGTAACCTCATGATGCTTTTAGAGAAGTCTTCAGGATTCAATGGGGTAACAGAGTTTGATAATGATCAAACCCCACCTTTATACTCTGAAGAAACCCACTATTGTTGGAGCCTTGTAATAGTAACGTTGACAGCAATCGGCATTGCACTTCCAAACGTTGCAAATGGTCATTCTAAGGGCCTACTTTCCAGCATAAGAGAAGCCCTCCAAATCGTAAGACATATCGAAGAATGTCTTGACACAAACAGTAACTCGGTAAACGTAAGAAAAGCAGCAAGACAAGGGTGGACGGAAATCCAAGTATACCGCACATGGCTACAAATCAAACTTCAAAAGAAGACTCGTAACGGGAAAAGTTCTAAGGAGATTCTTAGATGGTTGGGTGACGAAGCAGCAAAAATTGTGATACAGTTTAAAAGCAGCAAAAAGCCAAGAATAGATCAATCACCTTACAAATTTATTCTTGCAGGTTCTATGTACAGAATTAGTCAGACGATATTACTACATTGCAATGAGCAAGAAAAGTTGTCGAATGACGAAGAAGTTTTTGAATGGATGTCAACTATGATCGCAGATATATTGTCCGCTTGCTTTACCAACTTACCTCGTGTCATAAAAATGAAGTGTCATCACCATGCAATTGAGAAAAGAGGTGACAATATCCGAACTGCGGCTCAGCTTCTTGGTAGATCCAAAAAGATCCTTAAGATCCTTAAAACCCGTCAGCTTCCAAACATAGATCCAGACTCGATGGCGTACCTTGATAACTGGCGTAAACTAAACATGAGTCGAACTCCCATTAGTGGTAACATATCCTGTGGGATTGCTTCTAGTTCATCAAGTTCTAGTGAATCACTTATAGTAACTATTATGTAATAAGTACTTTGGATAAATTAATGTTTTCATGATCTATCATATATCTAGAATCATCCAACTTGTGGATGCTGGTTATATATTATATCATTACTATGTTGATTATCTCTAATTAATGTCATTTAAGGGAGAGGACATAGCTAGTTGAGTCAACTTGCTCTCAATTCTCATAGTGTGAAAGTTTTTCTTAGAATTTTGGTGTAGTGTTCCTTGAACTAGTGACTAATAAGCCCACTTAACTGATGAAAGTTGGGTCATTTTTTTAAAACAAGCTAAGCAGTTAAAAAAACTAAAAAACTAAGCCCATATGATAAATTCAAATCTTCGTAAAAAGCCTTGTGTAGTTCTTAAATAATAAGAGAATCCAATTTAATGTGCACATCTATCACTTCATCTATTCACCTTCTTACCCAAATCAAGAGACAATTTTCCTCCAGGATCGGTTGTAGTTTGACATGTCGAATTTGACTAGGCTGATGTGGGTTCGAACCCTACGGTCTACATTCATTTTTTTGGTATTATTTTAACTTTTTTCCTTTTGCTTTTCTTATATTTTTACTTTTTTAAAACTATTAAGCTGTAACGTGCGAAACATAATACTATTTTGTGTTTAAGTTTTAGAATCTAATACTTTTTTTATATACTTTGCCATGTTAATGTCATCAATTCAACACGTATAACGAAGTTAGAGAACGTGTTGATGCACGTGATCACGACGCCTGCATGACCCCTTATTCTAAGAGAATTAATGGAGTAGGGCATGCAATTAAATCCATACAAATTGCAGTAGTTGATCGAGTTATATTAATGGGTACATGGTCGGCCCAATACTAAAATTTATGATGCATTGGGCTAGGGGCCCTGAAATATGAGGACTCTTACTAAAAAAATTACAACGGGATTTGATACTATATGGGCTAATAAAATCTTGAAGCGAAAAAACTTGATGGTTGAGTTGTAACACCCCAAAATTTTCAATTTGAATGAATAAAGTATGAATAGGTGATGAAGAAAAAATTAGAGGCTAAAGTTGCCTTATAGCAAAGACAAACCCTAAACCTCCCCTATATAAAGTAGATGAAGAAAAAATTAGAGGCTAAAGTTGCCTTATAGCAAAGACAAACCCTAAACCTCCCCTATATAAAGTAAAAGAGCCGCCTTCTCCTCTACCTTGCATCGCAAGTTTTGCCAAAAGAGGTAACCTAAAAAGAAAAGAATTGTAGTGAGAAAAATAAAAAAAATGATTTCCTCTCCTTTGAACTTGGTATTCAATGGATCTATGATCCAAGATAGGGTATGCAAAGTATAGAATGATATAGTTTGCATCTTTGCATGTTAAAGGTGTTAAACTTGCCATTTCTACTTCTCGGCCGAGGACCGAGTTCTTGCAAGTTCTACACAAGAGGTGAGTTTTAGATTTCTTTTCTTACTGTTTGACATTGCTAACTGGATTCGGTTCTCAAACCGGTTTCCAAATGGCAGTTTTTATTTTTATTTTTGGTAGGAGTAGCAAATTCTCATTGCAGCACACGAGTGCCTATTTTATTTTTATATCAAACTTAATATTTGATTTATTTTTAATAGGCTAGTTTTGTTGTATTAAAGTGCAACTTGCTTATTTATGTGTATATTTATAGTATTTGTATGTTTTTATTGAATGCACATATAACTTGATCCAGTAAAATTAATTGAAACTAGTATTGTTCCCCATGCGCGTTGCGCAGGGAACTTGGCGGGTACATTGAATTGTAAAGGACACGTTAGATAAAATGATTTTCTTGGTTCATCCAAGATTTTATTAATCCTAGACGATGTTATTCAATCATCAATGTCTTTTTCATCTTTGAAACTCCAAATGACCACTAAAAGTTATGGTGTGATAGAGATATAGATTCTATAAACAAATAATTATTTACACATAACCATCACAAAACAATATCAAACAATGGTTCATCCAAGTTAACCACGCAAAAAAAACAACTTTTTTTGATGATGATGCTAGCTTCCAATCGTCACCTTCAAATCTAATTTTTCATCTATAAAAAAAATGTATTTATACATAGTATGAATCGTATGTAACAAAAAACATTATGAAATCATAGGCACATAAATAACACCTAAATTGATCAAATTTGCAGCTAAAATTGAAATCTTTAAACCCCAAATTAAGTGAATCGCATCCGATAATCACCTGAATACCGTCGACTATTTACTAAAATCACATCCAAAACACAAAGAAGACAGAAAACCATAGAACAATCCACAGCAGGCAAAGCAAACAAACACAATTTAATTAATAAACGACATAGCACCAAGAAGCAGAAAACAACCAAAATCTGAGCAAAAGCAATGATTCGTTACACAAAGCCAAGCAGATTCGAAACTGCTCATTTTTCGTCGTCTTGCTAAGCAATCAAACACCCTCGCCTTGATTGTGGCTATTCATTTGAAATCACCGCCTTCCGTGATTATTCGTGTTCTCTGTATTCAATTATTAATTTGACGAATCCAAAAGTGTCAACGTGCCTTATCAACATAGGATGGTAATCATATCTCTATAAAACTAATTTCATTCTATCCAAGACCAAATACATTAAACCAACAAAAAAAAATCATGAATTGTGTTTCGTTCACAACTTGAAGATGTAGATTTCTCCCTCGTAATACCTGAACCAATTATATGCATCCTAGACGATTTAACAAAGGAATAAAAACCTTCTTACTTCGGTTTCTAACAAATTCCCACATTTATTTTTAACAAACATTAACAAAATAATAAGTTTCCTTAAAAAAAAAATAAAACAGTCACTAAGTATGACTCACACTCACTTCTAGATTTGAGAAATGCCATTGGCATTCAGAGAGCAGGTCAAGTGTCGCTTTTATAAAAATGTCAAAATAATCGGTAGCCGACGCCGAAAATAACAACTAAATACACATAACAATACAATTGAGCACCATAAATAGCAAATTTAGACACACTTAAGTGCCATTAGGCTATATATTAAACTTCATATCCACATTCGTATGGTTTTTACTACTCATGAGTCTAATCCATTTAAGTTATGTGAATTGAGGCAACAATATCAAATCTGTCCTCAGTCTCTATGCGGCAATTTATGATCATGATGATGGAAGATGCTTGCATCAACAGGTAATCCAAATATGCTTTCTAAGATCATGTATGTCTTCGGTTTTGAAATACAAATCATCAACATAATAAACTATCGGAACTTTGATTGTACATTTCAATCCAATAACTTTTGTTCTAGATATAGGTGTAAACTAATATGGCAGCAGTCAGTTTCTAACCAATGAAGCAACTCGGATACAAAAATGAACATAAGTTGAGTTATGATATATAAGCAATCAACAACAAACTAAATACTTAAATTAACCTCTTAGAGCAATGTGAATAACTAGATTTTTTACCCGCCGCGCATTGTCGCGGCATCGTACGTACGTATGCAGCGTGATAAAGTATAGACTACAATCGATCCAAGTCGTTCCAAACTAAATTTACTGCATTACGTAGAGCGACTCGAATTTGTACCATTGAATGAGAACGCATTATATTTGACCCGATTTTTTTTCAAACAAAAATTATATCGAAACAAAGACTTGAAGTCGTTTCTACTCGTTTCAAACTAAATTTACGTCGAAACGTAAAAGAAATAAAAACTTAAGGGTCAAGTTATGTTTTAAATTTGTAAAGAATTGTATTTGACAAAAATTAAAAAAAAAAAAAAAAAGTATGAAAAAAGAAAAGAAAAAAAGAAAAAAAAAACTTTTTGGCTCATCCCGTGATTCGAACCCAAATGCATTTGTTTAATAGTTGAAGAAACAAACCACCAAACCAAGGAGAAACTTATGTCTCAATGTTGGAAAATATTGTATATAACAACAATTTAGATAGAATAAAAATAATAATAAAATCCACCGACCTTTGAAAATGTGTATATATACAATTATCAGGACCGCTAACACGTACCTTTGTCGCAAATTGTAAGTTTCAATCCTTTCCCATCAAATGTGAACTGTTAAATTTTAAATTCAACACCTTCTCACCAATCTATTAAACTTACACTAATTAACATCAAGTATTAAACACAAATCATTGATAACTTTTAGTATCTAATTTATTTATTTTAAAATTTTAAAAGTCATGTTGCTCCTTTAATGTTTTCCATACTTTTTTTCTTTGTCTGTTCCCATATTGCTCCATATATATTGGCTAACATTGTCTAGTACCACCATTGTTTGGATCAGTTTCAGTTAGTCCGTAGACAACAAATTTAATCAAATCCATATCGTCGTATCAGAAAAAAAATGTAATAAAAATTAGCACAATTCCTTTTATTAAACTGATGACAAAAAAACCGTTGAGTGGTTCATCAATACAATGGTCTCACGTGAAGCATCGTCATTGACCTGTATCATCATCAACAAAATGGTCTTAAAACAATGTGTTGTCACAAACAAAAAAACCCCAAAAAAGATCGGACCATCATAGGATAATTATTGAGCGGTCTCAGAAGAACCAACGTTCAACATCATCGACCCAAGGCAAAAGAGGGTAGTACAACAGGCTTTAAAAGTTGCACATATAGCTACAGTACTAAACGCAGTCACAAAACTCCTAGTAAAAGAACCGGAATAACCATAGCAACATTGTCTCGGATGAATCTAGATCCATCTTCATCGACCCAAGCACCAAGGACCGACAAAACATCACCATGGTAGGCAGGTCTGTTACCGGCGACGCCCATCATTCGCATACCATAACCCCAACATCAACATAGATGTCACCACAGTGGACAACGACGACCACCGGCGACATCCCCACCGTCACCTGAAGGTCAACAACCCTAAAATCAAAGGGTAACGACAAGGTCACCGAAGTCGTACGGTGACGGCCGTCGTCGACGACCACCGCTAGTGCCAACACTATAACCGAAAATCAACAAACCTAAAGGTCCACGGACGTCGTACATACAACCTCCAACACCGTAAACCCCTCCTTAACCGCAGGGTCGTCAACAACCTATAAGGTATTGAGGAAGCCAGATCGCCGTCGCCGCCACCAAGGCAAGCCATGCAGACTCAGATCCGGTGACAACGGGCACTCGAAACCCCTACAATAGGCGGATTTGGAGGAGACTGGCCAGGCTAGGACCAAAGCAATAGCCAAAGTGGCCGACGGCCATCGCCACCGTCACAACACCTACTCAAAATTGACCCAGATCGAAAGGTACTGAACCTCTCACGAAGGTAAAGAACCACCAACCACCTCTGGCCACTCATTCTCTTTGTACGAAGCATGCACAAAAAAAAACAGTTCTACCACAGTCCCCAAAGGCACTCGATCACCGGTAAAAGAGCCGGACTTAGGCGGAGACAGCCGGACATAAAAGAAAACCGGGGGTAGGGACTATTATGCAACCACTGGAAGTGGCAAAAGGGGAAACGATTGCATATATAGAGAGAGAAAAGCCAAGGCATTGAGAGAGAAAAGCCAAGGCATTAGCCACTTGTACGGTAGTCACTTTGCTGCTGAAAACAATTGTACAATACTATTCATTTGGTGACTTTTAATAATAGAGTAATGTTATTCTCTTCGACACGATTAATAAAATTTGCATTATCTCGCCGCGAAGCCTGAGTATAACTCCTAGTTTATAAATAATTTTTGTATTTTCTTATATATTTAAACAAAAATATTTTTTTTTTTCCAGAAAAATGAATTTTTTTCGGCTCAACTGTAGTACCCAAATTTCGGCTCTCAGATTGTTTTTTTTTTTCTCTTTTTCTCCATAAAATGTCATTTTTTAAACTTATTTAGCATCAAGAAAGTCAACGATATATTTGTTGGTGCTTCGTATAATAAATGACCGTTTTAGTTTGGGCAAAGCTTTAGCTAACTAACGCGTTAACTATACTTTCAGTCATATTAACAAATTCATTAATGTTCTAAATTAATATTGCCTAAAGTAAGTAGGTCCTGTGAGAAGGAAAGTGGAAGAAACATTCAACAAACCGTCTGATTCAGAAAATAATATATTTGCAATGGAATGGTATAGGATAATATATAATACTGATCCCTCCTTCGAGGAACATCAAAAGAAATATCGTTGTAAATTAACGTTAATTATTTGTATATGTAATATAAATAGCATGTTGGCAGTAGCTTTAGTAAAATAAACACAATCACAGTTTATCCCTTGGTCTAGCATAATGGGTTGCGAATCTCCGGAGGATGTAATGCCGTGGGTGGGCTTGTATATAGTTGTAGCATCTTTCATATGCACACTCGCAATGGCAGCGGATGTCGTCCGATCCTTATGGCAATGGAAGCTATGGTTTCCAAATAGATTTTTCACTCTCAATGCTACAACAATCACACTTATTGCAATAGCAATGAAGCTACCGGTGGATCTAAATAATGAGCTTTTTTCCGCAAAGTATATGAGCATCTTTTTCTTGGTCACCATGTTAGCCAACTTTCTTCCGTCTTTAGGTCTTATGGATGGCAGAGAGCTTCTAATGAACATCGTGGCCTTGGCTATCCTTGTGATCACCATCGTTGTAAATATGGGGATCCAAATTTGTGTGTTATCGTATTGGTTTCCAATAGCTCCTTTGATGCTTCCAATTCTATGGCCATTTTCAGTCGCTTTGACTGTTTCAGCAACTAGAAAAAAATTAGAACACCGGTATAAGGAGTTACAAAAATTGGTTTCAAGTCATCAAGAGAAAATGTTTTCCTCCAAAGATCTCAAACTTTATGTTATAAAGTACTGGATGATGACTGAAACTCGTAACCCTCAGTTTGTTATTGCTTGCTCACCGGTTTCTTCAGCTTTTGGGTTTACATGCTTAGTCCTTGCTATCATTGCAGGTTCAAATTTTCAACCCCTCCTAAGATCATCTAACGAGTTTGAATTTTCAGATTATAAGTGGTCACTTAAGATAATTGTAATTGTGCAATCAGTTGGGGTTGTAATTGGTAGCATTGCACCGATTTTAAGATGTTTCACATCTATCGGTCATTACAGTCTCTCCAGGAAATTAAGCAAGAACCTTTTAAACGTGTTTCGAGTCGAGAAACACTGGATCCAAAGGCTTCAGCAATGGAAACGTAATCATATTCATTCCCATATTCCAGGCCGCCATCTCAAAATAGTTTTCCATTACGCTAAAAACATATTTTTAAACTTTTTCATAGCACTACATATTGTAGTTTTGGTTATGTGTAAGTTAATATGTCTTGTTCCACTAACTTTTCTGATCTTACTCTCTTGTTTTTGGTATCTTTTCAAATCCTTTCAAAAAAGTCTTAAAAAGGTGGCAAACATGTCTAATAGCGATTTGAACTCCGAAACACAAGAACTAGAAGGATATACAAGATATGTCGTACAAATCGATGAGGAGGTGAAACTTTCAAAGAGAATACTAAGAAATACGCTTCAATCTATAACAAAACTTCTTAATGCACAGAAGGAACCGAATAATCTTGTGATGCTTTTAAAGAAATCTAAAGAATTCAACGGAGTAGTAGAGTTCCACAATGAACGAGTCCAGCCTTTATATCCGGAAGAAACACACAACTGTTGGAGCCTTGTGGTCGTAACATTGACATCAATTGCCATTGCACTTCCTAACATTGCAAATGTTCATTTCAAGGGGTTTCTTACCGGCATAAGGGAAGGCCTCCAAATTGTAAGACATATTGAAGTATATCTCAATACTGATGGCGAGTCAATAAATGCAAGAAAAGCAGCAAGACGTGTGTGGAAAGAAGTTGAGGTCTATCACAAGTGGCTACAAATCGATCTTCAAAAGAAAGCTTACAAAGGAAAAGCATCTGAGGATATCCTTAAATGGTTGAGTGATGAAGCAGAAAAAATCATGAAACGGTTTAAGAGTAACAAGAAGTCAAGTATAGATCATTCACCTTATGAGTTCATTCTTGGAAGTTCCATGTATAAAATCAGCCAGACTATATTGATTCAATTCAATGTACAAGAAACCTGCTTGAATGATGAAGAACTTTTCGATTGGATATCTACAGTAATTGCAGATATTTTATTTGCTTGCTTTACCAACTTACCACGAGTCATAAAAGCAAAGTGTTACCACGATGCAATAGAGAAAAGAGGAGACAACATTCGGATTGCAGCTCAACTCCTAGGTAAATCCCAAAAGATTCTTAAGATTCTTAAAGCACGTAAACTTCCTAACATAGATCAAAACTCAATGGCATTCATTGATAAGTGGCGTGCTATACTCAAGACTCAAATTGATGATGGTGGTGAGATAACCACTGGTGGTACTTCTTTACAAGAGAATCAACCAAGTTCTTCAAGTAACAATGAATCGATCATAGTACCTATTTTGTAAAATGGGTAGATACATTAGCATTGATATGTTATTATAATTTGTTATATATGTCTACAATAATCCTAGCATTATATTATTAGTGTGCTTTTTATATAAAACTAGTTTATATTTATTCGCACTTAGTGGCGGGGTTGTTTCAAAATAAAACTACATGAAAACGTTGATCACAATAAATTTATTAAATATACGTAAGTATTGAATATATATATATATATACACACACATATATATAGGGGAGGGATCAAATGAAAACCATGTTTTTAATTAAAAACCATAAAAACCAAGGGTTACATATATGTAAGTACGTGTTTCAAAGTGTGAAGTAAGAGTTACGTATATGTATGGGTTATGTATATGTAAATACGTGCTAACAAGTGTACAACTAAGAGTTACGTACATATAGCTCCTACAAGTTACGTATATGTAAGTCTTTTGTCATTATCGACGTTCTTTGGAGTTTATATTAAAAAACATATAGTGACCTTGAAACATAAGGTTGAAGTTTACTCAAATATACTTTAAACAATTTAAAAATTAAATCAATTATAAATTATGTAATTGGGTAGTGATGGTTTTCACTGTTTTTAATTATAAACATGGTTTTCATTTGATCTCTCCCCTATATATATATATATATATATATATATATATATATATATATATATATATATATATATATATATATAAAGAGAGAGAGAGAGAGAGAGGAGGGATCCTAAGAAAACTACAATGTTATGAGAAAACCAGAGAAAACCAATGAAATCGATCATATAATTTATAATTTTTTTTTCACTACCCTATATATATGTGTGTGAGTATATATAAATAAATGTATGAATAAGATGAAAATCGTATCGTGGTTTTACATATACACTATACATAGTTACGTATATGTAACCATTTTTCATTCGACATAGTGTTACGTATACGTAAACTTCTTCATTCTCGTATGTATGCTCAACATATATGTACTAAATACTTAAATAACATTTTAACAATTAAAATAACAAAAAAATTATGAATTATGTTATTGGTTTCCGTGGTTTTTTTTTGTTTTCACATAAGTATTTGTTTTCTCATGAACCCTCCCCTATATATATATACATATATATACATATATATACATATATATATACATAGTTTAGACTTAGATTTGATCCCGTGGAACACGTTTTAGAAAATATGCATATCACAGTTTTGGATGATGAGGATTAATTTATTACTTTAATGTATTTTGTAACATTTTAATTTAAGAAATTGTTGTTTTTTTAAAAAAAGATTTTTGTTTATGACATGATGTGTCATGAGTGCACCCTTCAAATGTGATTGTGTGATGTGTGTGATATAATTTAACATGACATATTGTGATTGATGGGTAGATAGTGAGTGGGGATTCATGACATGAGTACTCCCTCTATCCTTACATAAATATTACGTCAAATATCAAAATGTAACTTTTACAAGTTTTTTTTCTTTAAAAAAATTTTGTTTTATTTCTTTTATAATTTTATTTTATAGACTTATTTAATTTTGCATTGATTAATAAATTAATCAATGTTATTTAATTTATACAAATATAAAATTTTATAATGTTTAATTTATTTATATTTTTCTAATAAGAAATTTACTTTCCTTATTTTGTAATTATTATAATTTTTATTAAATTTTTATATAAATCATCACAAAAGTTCCAGTGGTTGTAAAATGATTTATAGATGTATGATCTATACTACGGGTGATATTGTACATACCTCATTCATAATTTACTTTCTGTATTGATTCCTTAACATTTTGAAATAATTACTAATTCTTTTAGCTATTATATTTAACATATCACCTGTAAATTAGAAACTCTTTATTTTTTTTTAATTTATTCTTTGTATATTGTCTTTATAATTCTTTTTATTAATATTATTACAATATTAATAGTATTAATATTAGTATTATTACCTATAAACAAAAATGAAACTTAAAAATTTATTGAATTGATCAATAGAAAAATATATATAGTTACGGGGGTGTAAACGAGTCAAAGTAAGCGTGAGCTATTCGAGATTGGCTTGCAGAAAACTTAAATTGAGTCGTGCTTGAGGAGAAACTCAAGCTCATTTTATGACTTATTTATTAAACAAACTCGAACCCATGTTTCACGTATAGAGCTCGAGCTCATATTAGAAATAAGAAATTTCTTAGAGAAGGTATTTTCTTAATTCGCTTCAACCTAATTTAAAAAGAATGATTATTGAAAAGTTTAGAAACATTTTTTCTTTTATTTAAAAAAACTTTTTTATCTATTATAAAAACCACTTTTTATAATCTTTTTGCGGAAACCTTTTCTTGAAATAGAAAATATTTTATATCAATTTTTATAGAGCTTTTTTTTTAATGTTTTTATATATATTTTAAGAGAATGATTTTAACCTTTTTACAAATAAAGATTTTTCTCGGAATAGAATATAGATTATGACACGTTTTAAAACTGTTTTCTAAATGAGTTATGACATTATGAGATGTAACAAGACTGCAAGAGAGTGCTCAGGGCCGGTCATGAGCATGTGCGGGCTGTGCAGCTGTATGGGGCCCAATTATGCGCCCAAATATTTACTAGTGATCTCTATGTTACTTTAAAGGTGGTTGTGAATTTGTGATCCATTTTCTTGTTGGGCTCCAGAGTATCATCTTAAGGCCCAAATTGAAAATTTACGTTACTTCAGTTGTGATCCACTTCGTATTGGGCTCCAGAGATTGAAAAGAAGAGATTTGGACTCTATTTACACAGTAGAATAATCATTGAAATAAGGAGTAAATTACATGGATAGTCCCTGTGTTATATTCAAATTGCGGTTTTGGTCCCCAGGTTTGAAAAATTACAAGGTCAGTCCCAAAGTATGCATAAACGTAATAGGTTTGGTCCCTAACATGGATGGACAGTTAACTTTTTGTTAACTTTTATTGAAAATGACAAAAATACCCTTATATGGCAAAGTGGAATAGTGGTGACGGCAAGGTGGGACGGTGGCAGTGGCGAGGTGGAACGGTGGGGGTGGCGAGGTGGAACGGTGGCGTGACGGTTGTGTTGGCAAGATGCAACTTTGGTGGTGGCAAGGTCTGACAGCGATGGTGGCAAGGTCTGACGGCGTTGGTGGCAAGGTTGGACGACGATGTTGGCAAGATGCGACAGTGGTGGTGGCAAGGTGTGACGGTGGTCGGACGGCGGTGATGGTCGGACGGCGGTGACGGTCGAGCGGTGGTGATGGTTGGACATGTTGTTGGACGAGGAGGATGGGTACGGGTGGTGGTGGTGGTGTATGCAAATTGAATGATTGTGGTATTTTGGTCATTTCACCTAATTTAACGGAAAAAGATAACTGTCCATCCATGTCAGGGACCAAATTTGTTACGTTTTTGCATACTTTTGCACTAAGCTTGTAGTTTTCCAAACTTAGGGACCAAAACCGTAATTTGAACTTATCACAGGGACTATCTATGTAATTTACTCTTGAAATAAGTCATATTTCCCCTTCACCCACTTTTTTATAGCTTTTTTTTTTATTTCTCATTGAAACATTGGATTAAAGTCAAAGTAATAACAGAATAAAGTATTTAGAGTGATGGTTGGATTCAACAGTTAATTATTTGTACTTAGTTATGCTATTAATTAGTCGGTGACTATATATACTTATTTTATATAGCATATTGCGACAAAAATAAATCGTAACATGACTGAAACCAATTGTTTGCCGAGGCCTCGAGCAGTTGTTATGCAAGTCTAAAAGGATAGCAAATCATTTTTCTTTTTGACTTTCAACTATGCAAGTCTACTGTAGTCTCTATATAATTAGATGCTTTTATAAGATCATAATTTTTTATTTGTTATTGTTACATGATATTTAGAAATGACGCATCTTATTATCCCATAGTCAAAAATATAAAATGAGAATAACAGAAGAACAATTATTGTAATACTAATCAACTTTTTAAATTCATATAAGTTCATTTTTAAGAGCCCACTTTTATTACACACACGGTACATTTGAAGTCTCAGGAACAACATTGAGAGTATCTATATCCTTTCCCCTCTCTGACATTTTACCAATGTTGTTAGGATCGGATCGGACCGGTCGGACCGCCATTCGGCCTAGCGGCCGATCCGATCTGGTGTAGTTCGTTTTGTTGGCTATGAACCGGCCGAGTTAATTATGAGATCATCCGGTTCTTAAATCCTGTCCGACCACCAAACCAGTAAGGCGTCCGGTTCGACGTCCGATACGGTTTTGAAAACATTGCATGCTACACCAAATATATCAAAGTTTGGTCTAATACTATTTAGAGTTAACTGTTTTTTTCATTCATGTGGTTTTATAAAATTTTTATTTGAATACAAAGGTTTAAATTTTATGATTTTAATCCAGAGGTTTTAATAAAATTATGATTTAAATTTGACTACACCTACTTAACACCGTTAATTTTTTTTCTTTAACATTTCTAACTTGAGCGATATTTTTTGATCTTCAAGCATGAATCTATTAAAAATTTTACATTATATATATATATATACTAATTACCAACTTTGTTTTGCTTAGTGGGTTTTACCTTATGCTTAGGATGTTTTCAAAAAAAATTTTAATTTTTCACTTTCAACACAAAATTTTTCATATACCTTCTAAAATTTGAACCCTCCTCTATATATATCTATACTACTATATAATGCATATTAGAAGGACAAAATAGTAATTTTACTTAAATTGTAAGACACCTAATACAATATTTTAAGCATAGAGTACAAATGGCTTATGCAATAGTTCCATTTTTATCCCTATTTAATAAACTATTTTAATTAATACACTATTAATATGTATTATTAATACATTATTTAATAATATGATGTTATTTAATTCAATACATTTAATATTATATTATTTTTAATACTTGAAAATGACATTTAAATTTATTAAATACTATTTAAATAATTAAGTATACAACTAATATTTACAATAACTAATAGTTATATTTTCTACGGGTATTTTGGGTAGTCGATAATTTTAGTATTTATGATTAAATTTGTTAGTAAATGACATATTATTAAAACGTTTAAAAATATAATAATAATAAATATAATAAAATTAATAGTAATGATTATTTTTATTAAAAGGTTAACAACAACAACAATAATATTATGTTAAAATTTAATAATGTGATTTTATCATGTGATTGTATCTGTAACAATATAATAATAACTTATCATTAATCATGATACAATGTTCTACATTTTATGATAGTTTTTATTCAAATACTTTTAACATATTTATTTTACTTCAAATCTATTTTTTATTAAATATCATATGTTCAATAATAGTATCATGATAATATAATAACGAATAACTAAAACATGTGTAGATATACATGAGAATCTAAGCGTTTATATAATTGAACTAACTAAAATCATGATAATCTCAAAAACTATCATTGTGACGTTCACATATACATTTAAAATCAAACCGCGACGAAGCGCGGGTGTCCACTATACTTCTATATAAAGCAAAAGTATAGGATACAAATGTAATTTTACAATAAAAATTAAAACACCTAATACAACTTTTTAAGCATTAGTTATAATTGTTCAACGCAATAATTCTTATTTTACCCCTTATTAATAAACTTCTTGTAATTTATACATTATTTAATATTGTAAGATTATTTAATTCATTAAATTAAATATTATTTAAGTTTTTAAATTAACATATAAATTTATAAATAAGTATTACCTTATTTAAATACTTAACTAAATACTTTTATAATAATAATAATAATAATAATAATAATAAAATTTATAAATAAGTATTATTCTATTTGAATACTTAACTATATAATTACTAAATACTTTTATAATATGATGATAATAATAATCTATATCTATATCATCTATTGTTTATTACTGTCTATAAACATCTTTTTAAGACAAAATTGTAATTTTGCAATAATTTTAAAATAACATATAAAGGATTGCAAGCTTTAATCTTTAATATTATAAGAAATTTTCCTATTTTACTCTCATTCTGTTTCAAATAAATGAAACACATGGTTTTGTATTAATATATCTATATTTAATATCTAATGTTATAACAAATCTTTTCATTGTTGTATTAAATCAATTCAACCAATACTACGTCGAATGTGAATTTTCTTGAAAATATTCGTTAAACTTTAATCATGTTTAACACTTATGTTTAATTAAAAGTTGAATCATTCAACTATTTTTGTTAATGCTAATTAGTTCTGTAATAATATGTTAGCTCTAACATATGATAATAATCATAAGCCGTATAAGAGATTTAAACCATAAAACAAAACAATTGATAAATTAAGTGAAATATAACAAGTATAGACTTGTAAATTGTTCATTCCGCCGCAACGCGCGGGGTTACCCACTAGTGTGTATATATATATATATATATATAATTTTTTATGATTTATTAATTGTTACATACGCATGCATTTTGATGAGACATAAATTGAATACTTTTTAATTGGTGGGGCTCACAAATGCAACGGGACATGAGTAGATAGACGATGACCCGATATGACCGTTTGATTTAAAGGTTGAAACAGTTTATTACCGACATGTAAGACAAAAACATCAGTCCACACTCGTAAACAACACTCTGACTAACACCACCAATATATTCAATTTTTTGAAACATTTTAGCTTAACATATGTAGTGGATCCTTTGTTTCCTAAAAACTTTGACGTTAAAGAGAGAGGATGAAAAAATAATGTTTGGTCCGTTCCTATGGATCGTCCGTGGGAGAAAAAGAGCAGAGGGCAACAGTAGCGGAGCGGCCATCAGGGAAGTTTGAAGAGAGAGGTTGTGTAAGAAATAAGTTATGTTTATAAAATTCAAGAATGATTTGTGCATACAAGTTATACAATATAAAATGTTTTCACTTACTTTATAAACATATGTAAATTCTCGTTTGAAACAAAAAGTATATGTACATCCAATGTCTTATTCAGACACTTTAAACAAGGATCTTGTTTTACAATATGCCTTATGTTCCCTTATTCAAATAAAGTCTGTATAACATATTTGGATGTACATATAGCTTGGGCTTGAATATCTTATTGATACATCTAATTTATTTTATTTTTTCTATATCTTTTTATACATACATATAGATACATGAAGAGAGATAAAAACAATAAAGTATCTCAATAACATAAATAGGTATTTGTATAACCCAACCCTTAAACATTACCAATTTACCATATAAATTAAAAAGGTCAAGTTGCCATCGATTGCAGATTCTGTACTTTTAGGCTGGCTCCGGTTAGGCCCAACTACAATTATAAAAGGTGATCGTACGGTTTTTTCTTTTCTTACTTTATTAGAGTAAAGTTGTGATAATTAATTAAATACATAAAATAAATTTTGATTGTATAAAAATCATATTCATATAGAAATCTTGGCAACATGCATCGTAGTGATGTCTCCTAGTATTTGTTATTTTAATGATAAGTAAAACTCTGGGTTGCTTAATGCTTACATAAAATCCAACTTCTTTTCACATTTGTAATTGTGTTTAAAGATATATTAACGATATGATGATATGTCATGTAGTTGCGGATATAGTTAGAGACCACAAGCTGGTGTCAACTAACACCAACTTTTTCCATGTTTATGTGTAACGTAAAACACGAGAATCGCGAGCGATCACAAATCTTCTTTTATGATTGACACTAGTGTTTTTTTGAAAAACTTTTATTAATAATTTCCTGTTGGTATTATGAAAAATTCTGCAAGTTTTCTACCAAATAAAAAATTATATATTGTAAAAAATTTGCACAACTATAACTATATAAAAGAACTATTGTATAGTATATGTAAACAAGCTATTGCCAACTAAAAAAAAGTTCCAATATTACCAATTAAAACGAACCAAAATTTATTACCATTTAAGAAGAGTTCATTCCCTTGTTTCTTCGATTCGTGGTGTCATTCTAAAACAATTAACTAGTTTTCAACTTGATGGGGATTAATGATCAGCAAAACTAAGACAGAAGTATAACACATGATCAGGGCCGGCCGGTCCTAAGGATTTTAGTACCCAGGACGAGCCCGGAAAAAAAGACCTTTTGGCCCTAACAAATTGAATTATATAAACTAATTTTTTTAATAAAAACAAAGGGTTTTAGAAATAAACATAACAAAATCGCAGTATTACAATGACATAGCGTAATTGTTCACCGATAACTCATGAGGTCCAGGTATTACAATAAACATAACAAAATCATTTATTTTTTGGCTGCTCAATTGCCATCTAAATAATTAAACAAGTAATAATAATCCATGACACATGAGATTTAAATATTTTATTTTCTAAAAAGGGGCTTCAATTGAATAATTGGATTAATAAAATTGGCCTAAAAATTAAATTGAGTTTAAAATATAATTGGGTTAATTTTCATGATTGAATTATACTTTATAACTATTTTTTTATAAAACATATATATATAATATAAAAAATAATTTAAAAAATTTTGTGCCCCCTGAGCGAGTGGACCCTGGACGGACGTCCATCTCGCCCCTCCTCATGGCCGGCCATGCACATGATTATGTTTATTGAATATTTACTAGAAACTTGTAACTTTAGTTCATTTAGCTATTAATTATAGTTGTTAATTTTGATTTTTAGTGATTAATTAGGGAACAATTTTTGAAAAAAATATTCAACAAACTTAGATCATGTGGCGACTTACCCGAAGATTATGTTACCCGACCCAACTCAACTCGAAATTAAATCATGACAATGGGTTGTTAGGAATATGTGCGCTGGAAAATATTGACATTATAGGATAAAAAATCCTGACTTTGTCACTAATGTCATGTAGAATTTCATATTTTCTGCATCAGAGCATTCACAGTGAAATCTCTAAAATTATATGAGTGTATTTGGTATATTATATGTGTAACATCTCGTTTTGTGAATGAAAATATAATATTTGAAATATATTAGATATTATATAACGATTAAGCTTTAAATCAAAAGACTATTGATTTGTATGACGTTAAAAAAAACGGTTAATAATATCAAATTATATTTTAAGATATAATAATAATAATAATAATAATAATAGTAATAAAGGATGACATGATTTTGTAGTTATCAACTAGCATGCATAGTAAATATATTTTAAGTAAACAATTAATTTAGATAGATGAGTATGAAAGCATATTTCCCTCTTGGTTGCCACGTTTCATTATAAGAAGAAGAAAATGATTCCTTTTCATGACACTCATCATCAACATTGACACAAATAAATATATACTCATTGTAAAGCTCATAACAGGAAGTTAAAAATAAAAAGAGGGGGAGGAACCTTAGCAGCGAGAGATCGTAATTGGTGTCTATAAATTAGTAGCAGTGGTTGACAAGTAACAAACCTTGGTCTTGTATAATATTGTTACTAACTTCAGGAGGTAAGTATATTGACCCGTAACTAATTTATGTAACCACTAGAAATTTCGTTATGAAAATGGGAACATATTACGATGGATCTGGTGACGAAACTTCCTAAAATTGCCAAAGGATATGATGCAATATGGGTGATTGTCGATCGTTTGACAAAGAATGCTCACTTTATACCCATCCGTGAAAACTATTCGTCTAAACGAATGGCAGAAGTATACGTTAATGAGGTGGTGTCAAGGCATGGTGTGCCAGTATCTATTGTATCAGATAGAGACGCACGTTTCACTTCACCATTTTGGAGGAAATTTCAAGAAGGAATGGGCACCAAATTGTTAATCAGCACAGCATATCACCCACAAACCGATGGGCAAAGCGAGAGAACGATTCAAACTCTCGAAGATATGCTACATGCATGTATTATTGATTTTGGTGGTAGTTGGGACAGATATTTGCCCCTAGCAGAGTTCTCTTACAACAATAGTTATCATTCGAGCATTGAAATGCCCCCGTTTGAAATGTTTTATGGTAGAAAATGCCGCACTCCTGTATGTTGGGGAGATGTCGGTCAAAGAGAACTTGCTAATAAAGAAGTTGTTGAGGCGACGAATGAAAAGATTGATCAAATCAGAGCGCATTTAAAGGCGGCTCAAGATCGACAAAAGTTGTATGCTAATAAACGAAGACGCCCAATTGAATTTGAAGTGGGAGATTATGTTATGTTGAAAGTCTCTCCATGAAAAGGTGTGATTCGTTTTCGTAAACGTGGCAAGCTAAGTCCACGATTTATTGGTCCATTTAAGATTATTGCTCGTGTGGGGCAAGTGGCGTATCGTCTGGAATTACCTGACGAATTAAACGGAAATCATGACACATTTCATGTGTCATATTTACGAAAATGCTTGGCTGATGAAACGACATACGTGCCGTTGAATGGAATTGAGGTGGATCAAAAGGTTAACTACATAGAAAAGCCAGTGGCGATTCTTGATCATAAAGTTAAGCAACTACGAAATAAAGAAATAAATCAAGTGAAAGCACAGTGGAAACACCGGCGTGGTTCTGACACCACATGGGAAGCCGAAGATGAAATGAGAAAGTATTACCCCGAATTATTCGAGGTATAAATAGGTTTCGGGGACGAAACCTTATTAAGAGAGGGAGAATTGTAACATCCCGTTTTGTGAATGAAAATATAATATTTGAAATATATTAGATATTATATAAAGATTAAGTTTTAAATCAAAAGACTATTGATTTGTATGACGTTAAAAAGAACGGTTAATAATATCAAATTATATTTTAAGATATAATAATAATAATAATAATAATAATAATAGTAATAAAGGATGACATGATTTTGTAGTTATCAACTAGCATGCATAGTAAATATATTTTAAGTAAACAATTAATTTAGATAGATGAGTATGAAAGCATATTTTCCTCTTGGTTGCCAAGTTTCATTATAAGAAGTAGAAAATGATTCCTTTTCATGACACTCATCATCAACATTGAGACAAATAAATATATACTCATTGTAAAGCTCATAACAGGAAGTTAAAAATAAAAAGAGGGGGAGGAGCCTTAGCAGCGAGAGATCGCAATTGGTGTCGATAAATTATAAAATTAGTAGCAGTGATTGACAAGTAACAAACCTTGGTCTTGTATAATATTGTTACTAACTTCAAGAGCTAAGTACACTGACTCGTAATTAATTTATGTTATATGTTTAATTACATGATATATGATGTATTTATTATGAGTTTGTATGAATTTTGTGAAGATGAAACATGTTATACATGTTTATTTATTATGATAAACATGATTATGGGAGAATTGATTTATATGATTACGGGTCTAAATATGTGTATTGATAGTTTAAAATGGAGTAAAATATATGTAAGGATTTCGGGTGTTGAAATCCCAAGGGGTTCGGGTGTTGGACTCCACATATATATAAAAATGGGAGTTAAATATATGTAAGGATTTCGGGTGTTGAAATCCCAAGGGGTTTGGGTGTTGAACTCCACATATATAAAAAGATAAGTTATTAATTCTCAAGGATTAAAAATAAACCCATAAGGAATTCGGGTGTTGAATTCCAAAGAAGTAAAGAGGATTAAATAAATAAAGATTTTGGATGTTAAATTCTCATAAAAGAAAATATGCTTTTGAGATAAGAATGTGTACTTACTTAGCGAAAGTTAATAAAAAAAAATATTTTTAAATGTTTTCAGAAAAAGCACCTATAAATGATTAAAGCTTCACGGACGTGACTGAACTGACAAAGGAACCCTATTTTCGTTTAATATTTAATATAATACATGTAGTAGAAAAAGTTTGTAAAACGTTCATTTTCCATGTAATACTTTTATATATGTTAAGAAATGACATGTCGCTACGAGTGACAAATTTTGTGGTGAACTGAAACCAAAACTCTGATATAAATTGTAAGAGTATTTCATAAAATAAAAAATAAAAAAAACGGGTGCGTTTCAATGTGGAATGGTTTTGAGTGGTTGTGAGTGAAAAAGAGAGAAAATGTTATTGTGGATTGGTATATTTGAAGAATCACTGTTCAATCTTTATAATTTTTTTAATATTTTTTAAAGTGGTTGTGAGTGAAGGAGAGAGAAAAAAGTAATGATAAGGATATAAAAAGTATTATTTAAATGAAAAAAAGAGAGAAAATGTAGTGATTTTTAGTGCAATTATATGGATAAAAATAAGAAATCCAGTGTGAATGCTCTCACATGCAATTAAAGTAAGCAAAATCTATATTAATGATCCTTTACAATGTGGGACACATGGCATTCTCATAATACTTCCCCCAATTATTTTCCCGCCTAAACTATTTATTTATTTTTTAAAAGTCAAGTAACTAATTTCTAAATATTTCTCTTTCTCTCTCTATTATAAATTCAAGTCCTTGAATTAATAATCTTTAAAATATTTTTTCATTAAATAAAAATTAAGTATTTTGATTAAAAAATATATTTTTTCAAAAATAAAATTTTCTAAAACTATGATTTTCTAAAAAAATGAAGCTTTTTTAAATTATAAAATATTTATATTCAATCTTTTTATAAAATAAAAGTTTTATAAAAGAACAGTTATTTAAAACAAACTTGGAGTTTTTAAACAACAAAATACTGATAAAATAATAAAAAAAATTTCAAAGCAATTTTTTAAAACAAAAGTTTTAAAAATAATAAAAAAATCAAAATACTTAACCATACGTAAATTTAATCATATGCTATATTAAAATAACGTTTTACAATTCCTAGTCGTTATCAATAAATATTTAATATTTTTGTTATACAATCCGTGTAATACAATCAGTGTAATACACGGGGATATAACCTAGTATCTTATATAATAAGATGAACACAAGAAGTTGGCTTTGATTGATAGCATTCTTTTCTCATATAGATTCCGCACAGTGCTAAAAACAAACAAGTTAAAGCATTGGCTTTGAGACACATGATTCGGTGTTTAAAATGCGCTTGTTGTTTTAATTCTCTTCTCCTTCTTTTCCGAAATGCATGAGACAGATACATGAGTATACAGTTTGTATGGCTTTCATATAGATTCTATCATATGATAACTTAGGATTCTAGGAAGTTGAGATTATCACTGACATGGTTACATTCACTAATCTCCGTTGCTAGTCTATCACTGATACTCCTGTAGATTATCCCTTGATGATTTTCACCAGTTTTCCTTCTGTAGTCAATTTGTAATCCATTACAGGGACCATCTTTGTTACATTTTGATAAATGGGTAACTTTGTAAAATAGTAACCAAATTTTAAAAATGTTCCAATTAGATAACTCAAGTTTTAAAAGTGTTCCAATTAGTTCACTTAGTTTTTATATTTTATATAAATTAAAAGTCTTAACATGTTTTTTAGCATGTTATACTTTTTGTTTCAATTATAAAATATTTTTTCTATCTTTTGATGCTAATATGGAAATTTAACGTAAATTTTAGGTACTTTTTTTATTTTTTCATAATTAACATATTTTTTTTATTTTTTAATATAATTTTATATATTAAAAATTCTGACCCTCATGTCTTCTCCACCGTTACTTTATTGACATAAGAAAATTTAATGATAACTCGATTTGATCGTTTAGTGATCCAATTTGAAAAAAATATGTATTAATGAATAAATTAGAACACTTTTAAAACTTGTTACTATTCTGTGACATTTTTCCTTTGATAAGCCATTGGTCTAACATTGTAATTTTTTGATTTTTATGGACCAAAAGTGAAATCCAGATAAACCATTGGAACATCCATGTGGGGCTAGCCCATTTGGCAGAAGCTTTGTCTCTTAGAGGGGAGGTTCTGGGTTCAAACCCAGGCATAGTGTATTATGGAGTAATTTAGAAGTAGAAGTAGGATAGATTTGCCCTTCAAAAAAAAATGTAATTAATTTCTGACACTAATCATGTTTAAAAGATGATGGTATCATTTCATACGTAATTTTCTTGTTGTAACACTAGTCATCATATATTTTACAACACATTCAATATATCTAGCATTAATTTTATAGCAATTTTCTTAAAAAAAAAAATTTAGTTCCTACAATTCAATCACCTTTTATTTCATATCAATATCACGCTGCTTCGACAACAAAAAATAATAGATAAACAACATAAAACACAAGTTAACACTTGTATACACATTTTTTCTGTGAATGCACATTAACAGTATAACCAAACTACAAGACGCTCAAAAGCAAAATACAAGACATCATGACCATGACTTCGAAAACACACGGTAATGTAGTTTTTTAGAACTCATACACGACGATATACGTCATAAAAAATGGGAAAATTAGCTTCGTTACTAGGACGATATCGCGGGCGTGTAGATCACGTAACTATTGTGCTATCTGTATCAATAATTTGATGGGGAGAGATGCCTTGTTAGTTGGGGAAATGGTCGACATTTAAGGGGTTTGTCTCGTGTCCACAAATACAAAATACATTTGGCCCTGTTATTTTTTGTGACAGCCATTGCCAGCCATCACTTTTGCAAATTCAAAAGAAAAGCTCAAATGATCACTACATGTTTATTGTCATCAATGTCGATGTTACAAAAACTTTTGGATCCTTTGTGGGAAAAACTACAAATTTATTGCTATATATTTGAATAAAAAGAGTCCTTATATGACAAGAGATGAAAGTTTATGTCATCAATTGTGTCTATTTGAGTGATGACGGATAGCGACGAAAGTTTCAAATGTTGCAATCAGCTACAACTAGAGACAAGTGTTGCAAAATTACAAAGTCTACGTTTTTGAAAGGTTATAGTGACTCTTCTGAGCCGTTACAATTTGCCCATGTAGACGGTGACGAAAACAGCTTTGTTTGCTACTAGAATATCTTTTAAAAAACAAAACAAAAAAATAAAATAAATTGTCCTTAGTATTCTAGCTTGGATTACCACCACTTTTCATTGAAACAATTAATAATCAATAGCATCTAGAAATCTTTAATAACTCAATAGTTCCTGTTGTTCAATTGTTAATAAGTCTATACTACATAATGATAATAATCTTAAATACGTAAAATAATTAAAAATTTGATATCTATAATATAAATCTTTTTATTCTACCGATTTATTAAAACATACTAAATCATAATCATATATATATTATCTTAAAATATAATTTTATAAATCTTAATTTTTAGTATTTGTTATTTATAATATCTTAAATACTCATTGCTTATTATTTCACCTTTGGCTAATGACATGCAACATACAAAATATTTATGTAAACTAATGGTTTTAACATGTTAATTTTTTTCAATCATTTAATGTATGAGTTTTTAACATATTTTTATATATATACACGTTTGGGAAGTGATTCGTCAGTTCCTTAGAAGCATGCTTTTCTTTTTGACGGATGAGATGAAATTACTTTTAAGGGAAAAAGACAACCACCATTGTAGACTCAGCAATATCATACAAGGACATTTATACTCGTTACGGGAAAACCAAAGTCTCATTTCGGTGAATGCATTCCTTGATTACATGGCTTATCTCACTTTTTCTGATCGTTGTCCTCTTACTTTCTCCAATATCCGCCGCCGCTTCTATGAAAATCTTAGAAGGGTATTATTATCTATGTTTTATGTTATATTAATCATCTTGCAGTGTCATGTCATTTCGTTTTATTAAAACTGACGTTATCATCTGGTTCTAAAAAGGTTATTGTTTAGATTATTTACAATATAAATTAAGGTGATGTGACATTTGGGAAAAATGAGGAAGATGGGAAATGGATGCTACTATTAACAATACTAGTAAAATCTAATAAAAAAGAGAAAACTACTGATGTGTCATTTGAGGAAAATAGAGAAAATTGAACGACTATAAATGGCTTAAAAATCAATTATCAAAGGATCTTTGCCTTAGAGATACCCTAGTGTTGAAAATAATTCCCTCCACATCTAATCTAGTGTTCAAGTCCAGCTGTAAACAATTTTATAAAGTTAAAAGTAGATTAGATTGTTGTTTGAAAAATATATGTATAAACAAATAAACTTAGAACGCTATAAACCATGAAAGTCAATGTTACCAATATCATGTAACGATACACTAACTAAAACAAGACATGTCTCACTTAAAATCTTACTAAGATATGTTTGTATTAGGATTAGGATATTATTAAACACCAAGTCATATTATATAAAGGACATATTACTTAGACATTCATTTTTTATTATCAGGACGTTTTTCGCTTTATCTCTCTATGCATATAAAGAGAGATAGATTGCTAGATTAAACATATTGATTATACCTTTAACAATACCCATTAATTGTATATGGGAAGGATCTATTAATAATATGTCAGTAAAGTCGTGAAAAGCATGAAAAGCTCCTGGACCATGGATTAAAGATTTTGGGCTATTAATCAACTTACGGTAATTACTAAGATGGAGTGATGGCAATTTGGTAACTACCTTTTATGACCGGTAGGGACAAAAAAGAAGCATTTACTGTTGCTGACATTTTAATTGATTTATCGCTTCTGCACGTAAATAACTTTCATATATGTCACTTTTTGTCAATAAAAATTATATTATAAAATCCACTATTATTATACTTACATAATCTCTAAATATTATTTCTATATTAAAAACAATTTTACAAAGGTTGATACACTTCTTAGAACAATGTATCAAAATCTTTAAAAACGGTATGTCTAATTAAAGCGTATGTCCAATACACAACACATCTAACAATACAACACTATATCTAACCTTCGTCCATGATCCATTGGTAGAACTTCACGCTTTTATTCGAACCTATGATACATGTGTCGCGTTGAGGTACGCCTCACACTTTCTAGAATTTCACCTTTCAGTTATTAACTAATTTGTTTAATATATTCTTTTGAGTCGATTAACAAGTTAAAAAGTTAAATTTCTAGAGTCAAACCCAAAAACTAACTTGATTATGAGGAGGAATCACGAGTTTGTAAAATTTATCGTATAACTTTTTTTAATAGCAGATTAAAGGTTAAAAATTAGTAACACCAGTAATCAAATACTTGAACACCACTACAATTTATTTATCAGACAATAAATACATAATAAATAAAAAAGAGACAAAGAGGTAATTAAATAAGAAATTTCTAGAGGCAATAATGTAGCTAGCTTATGAATGATAAAAGTGTACCTTATGCAAAACAAGATGTACCTCAACCAATTGTCGGAACTCTTTTCATGTCACCTCACCTTTCCCCAACCACGGGAATGCGAACACCCAAGAAAGTATGATAACGATTAATCATGCATTTACTCTACAATCTATTATGTTATTTTTTTGTAACTGAAAATTCACACGCTAACTAATTACATTATAATAGTGATTCTAGCACTTCAATATCATTAAACTATATGTGCTTTGTTATTATTTATACTATTTAAGATGTTATATATTATACTATAGACTATATTATATGATAATATGATACAAATTGAAACAATTGAGACAGAACAAAATGACACTAAAAATAAGTCCACTTATCACCTCAGATTAAATGCGATGATGATAATTATGTAGTATTATAAATAAACTGGTATAAATTACCATATCATTAGCGGTAACAGTACTGGTGGTACTTTTAAAAGAAAATCATGAAACTAATTATTTTTAGATATATTTGAACCTCATTAACCATGCTAGATGTTCTATACTTTTATAGTTATGACATACTGAAATGTATTAATAAATCTACTTTATTTCGTATATCTACCATAATTATCTTGAATACAAAGCTTGTATATATAACAAAAAATAAGAAAATATATGAGAAAATAAATTAAATACTAGAAAAATAAATACTCAAAATTAGGTAAATGAAAATAAATAAATAAAATATAATTTAATTACTATATATTCAAAAGAAAACTAACGATACACGAAACCATCAATTAAACACTTAAAGTAATTTTATATATGATGCCAATATAAATGTAATGAATTATCATTATAAAACTACCTATATAGTATAATTTACAATCTTCTAAGTTTATTAATGTGGAATATTGTATATTTACCCCCAACATTTAAATTTGGCTGAAAGTAATAACTAACAATAAGGTACAATAAGGTCATTGGTCATTTGGGTTGATAATTTAGTGGCAAGATTCAATAACCTTTTTAAAAAATTAAGTTCAAACCCTAATAAGATAAATTAAGAGTTAACATAATTTAAAAATACAAGTAATTAAGTGTATAAGTTGTTATTTAACAAAAGTTAATATTACCATCCATCGATTGGAGAACGACGGGCATATACTTTTAATAAAATAACATAAATAATAAAATTATTTTTTGGGATGAGTTTTTTCAAAAGCAAAACTACAAAGGTTAAAAAGAATAAATCTAAACACACAAAAACACACACTAATAATAATTCCACAGTAAAGATTCAAAATCACCGGAAACCACATTCCTCTGACCGGAAACTTGTCCACCGTCGCTGTCGCCGCCGTTACTCATCCATTGTGGTGGATACAACCACCCCTCCGCTACCGAGTCCGCCACCGAGTCAACATATACAAACTCTTTGTTATTCGAGTCAACCGAGTCCAAACCCGGGCCAAGAACCGGAAGCTCGGTTATCTCATCCAGTTCATCCGATGACAGCGTGGACGGTGCAGGTGGAAATTCAAACATTTCCATTGCAGCAGCTTTTGCTGCTGCAGCCTGCACGTCTCTAGGAGATTTTGAAATTGGTCGGGGCAGACTCCCGACCAGTTCAGGAAAATTAATAATAGCAGAATTCCCCTTGATGCTAAGTGCTGCCACGTCATGTGCGCGTGCAGCCATTTCAGGGTTGCGGTATGTTCCGAGCCATATCCTTGATTTCTTTCGTGGTTCGCGGATTTCCGACACCCATTTGCCCCAATTGCGCATTCGGACACCGCGGTAGACGGGGTGTTTGGCGGTGGTGTCTCGGTGTTTCTTGGTGGTTCTGGTTTTAGGGTTTTGAGAGCCGGATGAAGAAGATGGTGAAGTGAAGGAGTTGGAGCTGCAATCATCAGGTTCAGAAGTGGGATTTTCTGCACTCATTGTGATCTGTGACGGCACCAATTATAACTGATAATTGGATCTTGATAAGTGCAATATGTTGTTTGATAACAAAATTGAGGAATAAAGTTGCTATCTTTTGGGAGGATGAAGCAATGGGTTTACCTTATTGAATCATTTCTGACTAAGTGATACACTTATAACAAGATCATGAGAGAGAGAGAGAGAGATGTATATGTGTGTAGATATGCATGTATGTATATGTATGTATCCTATACTATATATATATATATATATACATATATATATATATATATATAGAGAGAGAGAGAGAGAGAGAGAGACTACAACTAATAACTTCACTCTCATCAAATGGCATTTGTCCGAATGGCACCGAGAAGGCGAGAAGTATGATTTGGACTCCTCTTCTCAAGATGTTTAAAATGGACTAAATTTAGTTACCCGTGTATTACATGGAAAGAAAGAGTTAATTATTAAATAACACAAAAACATAAATAAAACCACGTGTGTTATATATTAAATAATACATAACAACTTTCGATTATAAGGTCACAAATGAGCGAAAACCTCCTTGTAAACTACATTTGTAGTAACATTAGTAGGTTTGTTCTCATTATCTAAAGCTAAGAGTTTCAATCTATCTTACTCTTGACTTGTGACAAGAAGACATAAGCTAACCATGCGTAAAAACATGCTCTTTTAAGTACAAACCAACTATTAATAAAGATTAACCTTAATTTTTGTTTATTGTTATAACGAAATATACATCCAAAAAAACTGTCTTAATTTAGACTTAAAACGAATCATTTTGATAGATCAAATCGTGAGCTAGATATTGAGTGGGTATGAGGATATTTGAATAATATACACCGGAAAGTTATGTGCAATAATTAGATCAATTTTGAATTATATTGACCATGTAATCGGATATAGGGGTTTAGCATTGAATAGAGTCGGATCGGGTTATGAATGTTTATAATATCTCTAATTAGTTGTTGATTATTATTTATTTAATATTAATTTTGGTAAACCCATGTATTATACGGGCTGAAAAAATAAAATATTAAATATAATGAAAATTTATAAAGTATAAAATGATATTCTGAAATAAAATATGATAAAAGGTACATATGAGTAATAAATATAAATAATAAAATAATGATATCAAATTTTAAAATTTTGTTCTTAAACTTTTTTCCAAAAAAAGTTAAACATTTGTTTTCAAAACAAACCGTATTAAAAATGTCGTTTTTTAAAATTTTATTATAACTTCTAATTTTAATTGCTTTAGTTTATAAAAAAACTTACTTTTTAAAAAAACCAATTTTAAAATATTTTATAGTTAAAAAAAATTAGATGTTTTAGAAAAATTCTTATTCTACAAAAAATTATTTTCAATAAATAATATTAATAAAAAGACATCTTTATTAATTTATTAAAAAAATTAATCCAAAAAATTAAAATTATCTAATATTTCTTAATTTAGGTAATTATTTAAGAAGAGAGAGAGGCGAAAAAAACAAACTTAGGGGGCTTAAGAATATGCCAAGTGTCCACATAAGTTACTCTTTTAAGTATTATATATATAGATTCTCTGTAATTGTGTGAATATGTTTTCTATATTATAAGTAATGGTTGTAAATGGTTGTAAGTATATAAAAAATAAAATATTAATGTTTACTAATATATTTGGGAATTATTGCTCAACCCTATAAAATTTTAGTATTTTTTTTAAAGTGGTTATGAATAAATAAAAGAGAAAATATAATAATTATAAAAGTATAAAAAAATCATTTAATTAAAAAGGATTGAGAGGATGCGATCACCACACACATCACACCACACCACATACTTATCAATCATGTTTTATCATATCAAATCACATCACATCATATCACACACTCAAATTTGATGGTAGGTACATCATGTCACACTACAGCTCTACCACACACACAAAAGTTTATAGCGTCCACGTGCCGTGAAACGCTCAAATCGCAGTGTGGGGGGCGGTGGCGCTATTGCCGCACAACGCAAGACCACGCCATGCCCTCAGAGCGGGTGTACCTCACCCACCCTTAAAAGAAAGCTTAACTTCGCTTTCATTTTTATCATATCCCGTTTATTTGGACTTTCTATTTTCATGAAGCTACAAGTTAGTTGGATGAGTTGTTGTTGTTGACTCCAACAGAATCTTTAATGCAAACTGTAATCATGCTTTGGGTAACAAATTCTTGATATGTTTTTATTATTTATACCATCAATCTATCTATATTAATAAAATAAGGTTTTTGTATGCCACTTGTCACAATTTTAAAACTCTTAAATTTTATTTTTTCGTTTCTCTCTCCTAATAAATATCACATTAAATACAAATGATATTATTTAATTCTTTTCATATTAAAAATATTTTTTATTAAATTAAAAAAATAGATCTTTCTACAAATGCAATTTGTAAATAAATAATTTTTTATAAAATAAGAAATTTTTTCAGAAAAAAATATCAAACTTTTAAAAAACACAATATATTTTAAAACATGTGGCTTTTAAAAAATAAAATTCTTATGAAACAAAAATAATTAAATTTCAAAGTTATAATAAAGAAATTATTAAAAATGACACTTTTTTAAAACCGGTTTGTTTTGAAACAATTTGTTTAAAAACTAATTTTTTTTGAAAAAATAAAAAAAAATTAAACACAAGTTTAAAAAAATGATATCGTCCTTTTATCACTCGTACGTAATGTCAATCATATCTTATATCAAAAGATTATTTTATAATTTTTAAAATTTTTACTAATAATTATTTAATATTTAATTTATTCAACCTGTGTTATACACGGGGTACTAACCTAGTTTTTAAATAAAGTAAGATTCACTGCCAAACTTTTATAAAAAGAATCAAGAATTGAAGTACTCATTATATAAGATGCGATGTGCTCCTATGTCAAAAATTGAGTTACGCAACATAATGATCGTGTATCTTACTTTATTCCATCATACCTCTAGAAAAATCATCTCATATTTTATTTATTTCCTGCGCTTATCTTTTTTTGTAGTCTCCTACTCTCATTCTCTTTCCTTTTTTGTTTGTAAAATCTATTGCGATTCAGCTTGACTCTCTTGATACTAGTTGATCAAGATTGAAGCAGGTTAGTGCAGTCAAAACTGATCCTTCGTTTTGTGTAGAAGGTGATTTGATGTTGGTTTGGATTTGTCAACCAGTTTCAAATGAATCATTGGTGGATTCAATTTTTCGGTCTTGTGATAAAAATTACCGATTCATTGATTTCAAATAATTTGTTCCTGTGATTTCTTATACATTCTTTTCTTTCCTTTGAATATATCCATCTGATCACAAACTACTTTCTTTTTTTTTTTCTCTCTTTTCCCGATCGACACCCTTCGAGTTTCTTTTTTTGTTTTTCTCTCTTTCTTTAAACAATTTTTCACTTTCCTTTCTTTATTTTTCCATTGATACTTCGCTTCCTAATGCTTGATTATGTTTAATTTAACATGCTTCTTTTATAATAGAAAACATGAACTCAGGCAATCTGACTTTTCTACTTACGACTTTGACCCACATATGATGCATTTGACTTCTAGTTTGACTCCTAAATTACATGGATTTCCTCATTACATAAATCTTACAGTTCTCCAAGCAAATTTTGAGTATTCTTATCAAAAAAGTTTTTTTTAATTTAAGCCTTCAATAATATGTGACTCCTGTGAGTAAATCACCTAGTCATGACTTTCAACCGAAAATTGACAACAAATATTCCAGAAATATTCTTTCATAAAGTTCAAGTTTATAGTAATTAGAGGTGAGCATGGTCGGTTTGGTTCGGTTTTAGCATAAAACCGAAACCAAAAACCGATATTTCGGTTTTTAGGTTTTTAAAACCGTTCGGTTTTGGTTTTTTTGGTTTTTGGTTTTCGGTTTTCATTTCGGTTTCGGTTCGGTTTCGGTTTTTTTCAGTTTTACCAATTGGACTTCAAGTTTTTAAAGAAAATATTGTTTTAAAATAATAAATTTAAGTTAAAAACTTTAGGCTTACATTATTTTGTTGATCTTTAAATATAATCTATAAATTCTTATAAATTATTTTACATTAAAAATTAAATACAATACATAAATAAAACATTTTAATCTATTAATTCAAACAAAAAAAAGTTTAAAGATTATTTTTGAAACCTAGATATTCAATCTATTGTAGATAAAATAAGTTAAACAAGTAATTAATAGGCTAATAATATTTATAAGTGTATGATTACACATCTAAATTTACAAGTTTGGTGTTTCGGTTCGGTTTTTTCGGTTTTTGTGACAAGCAAAACCAAAACCAAACCGAAAAATTCGGTTTTTAAAAAATCATCAAACCAAACCGTCGGTTTCTTAGCGGTTTCGGTTTTTTCGGTTTGGTTGCATCGGTTATTTTGGTTACGGTTCGGTTATTTCGGTTTCTTGCACACCCTTAATAGTAATGCTTCGTAGAGAATAAAAGATTAAGATTTCTCTGTAAATAACGTGAGATGAAAACCGTTTTGATATTTTATTAAACAAAATAAAGTAATAAAATAATAGATTATTTGTAAATTATGATAATTGCATATTTTTAAAATAATTTTTATGCATAGCAGTTTAATACTATATGATTTAGTACGTTCATTAAATACAAAAAAAGCATCAAGCAAAGTATTTAGTTCTCAATTCTTGTACATTCTCATACGTGTCGATAAATACTTCATTTCTACAAACTAGAGGTAATGAGGTATGCATTGATGTCTTAACTTTTTGACATTTAATCATAGGGCCCTTATTTTTACTTGGGTCCTAATCCGTAGGTCGTAGGTGCACCACTAGGCGAAGCCATGGCTACACGACTTGCAATTTCTTCTTGAGTAATTAAATTTGATGGCGTACAAACCAATCAATTTAAATGATATCTATCAACCCTACAATTTAAAAGTGGCTCCTACGAGTAAGAGTGTATATAAGCTTCTGTCCAATCGTATTGACATCAGATTTTGGATCAACTTTAATCGCCTAGACACTCGGTTAACATGACGAAGATTTTTTTTCAAGTTTTCAAACGAATCGAGATGTTCCCACAAAAATATACTTATGTGCAACTCTCTCAAATCAATTAAAGTCGCCTTTTTTATATATCTCACAAGATAACAAAAATATGTAATCAATGATAAAATTTTAAGATTGGCATGTTCTAACTAAGAATATCTGCAATGGTCGCTTTCTTATAATCCTTACACAAATTTACATTCGAGATTAGTTCAAACGAATATCACAATAATTTAAATTGTGACCGTTGGTTGAAAATTTTCTGTTCTGCCAATGTTTATATTTCCATATGTTTAGTTATAACAAATATAAAAACACTACTATAGAATAGATACACGGTGAAAACAGATGAGAAGCATGTCATATTTGTTCATAAAAGTTCAATCTCGTGAATTGTAGGGGCCTAGAAGGCTAGAATAATCCTTCATGATCATGAATAGTATTAATAAATGTTGAAACTCTACCAACTTAGTTTATTATATCATAAAATAATACATTAATAATCCAGTTTCATATTATTTAATTAAAATTAACCTCATAAACTTATTATGATTTAAAAAAGAAAAAACTCAAGTTTAAATATTCTGTTATTTTTTCTATAGATGATAAATTAATTAAATGATTTAATAAAACAATTATAAAGCATGTTTACTATTTAATGACTTTATTTTTGAACATTCATCTAATACTTGTGTGCCTTGGTAGTAATAAGAAAAAGTTGAAGTGACGTGGAAGACAAAAATATTTAAACTAAGATAAAATTACTTAAAACGTCTTTAGGTTTATAGAAAATTACATGTATCATCATATGTCTTTTAAAAACACTTTAACCATCATTTATGTTTATTTTTTATAACAGATTTCGTACTTTATACTAACGACAATAAGTTTTTCTGTTAACTTAATGACATTTTATTAAACTAATTAAAGTTTAATATTAATTTAAGATTATAATATGTTTTTATAGGATTCTATTTTGTTTATAGAAGTAATATTTATTAAACTAACTAAAAGTTGTTTTATTTTTAAATTTTAAATTTAATAAAATAAATTTATTAGTTAATAAATATTTATTAACTAATTATAATTTATAATTTATATTATAATAAAATAATATAAATTAAAATTTTATATGTATAACAAATTTTAATGTAATTTATGATAATTACAAAAAGCTCCTTTAAGTTTAAAGTTTCAAAAATTATCTTTTATGAGTTAGAAAGACGTGTCTTATGGGAAAACTTAACGCTCGTTAGTGTAAAAGACAAAATTTGTTATAAAAAATAAACATAAAGGATGGTTAAAGTATTTTTTAAAAATAAATGATAATATCTACAATTTTTTAAAAATTTAAAGGACGTTTTATGTAAATTTATCTTAAAATACATATCAGGTTGGGATAAAGTTACTTGAGTTCAAGGTCAAGAATAATACTAACAGGCATTGTGAGTAAGTCTTGCTTGGTAATATGTTTTCATAACATTAATATGCTGTTGGTGGGCCGGGCCATTTTACCGCAGTGGGTTTTTGGGTAGCGGATTTTCCCTGGAATTGATGTTGGTGGGCTTGGGCTACTCAGCGTTGTTCGCGTTCGCGAGCGTATATGATCGCCTTTTGCTAACGTGTTACCTCAGGTAGCTGGATTTTATTAGTTGGTTATTTAAAAAATATGACTAGAGACCTGTATTTAATTATTTATATTTGGGAACCTACATAATATTATGTTAAAACAACATATCTTTTTTTGGAAGAAGATATTAGTTGACGATTAACAATTAATTACTCAATTACAATTAGTTGTTACATCTATCAGTAGAAAATCTTTCAACATAAATTCCTTTTAAGTAATAACTAGTTTTTTTACCCCGTCGCGCGTTGCGGCGGAATCGCATGTGGCGTGATAAAGTATAGACTCCAATCGAACCAACAAATTTCCGAACTAAGTTTACGTTAATACCCTAGTCGTTTCTAGTTATGTCCAAACGTGGACCGCCTCAAGTTTTTAACGACAATCTTTTCTAAAAAATCGAGAGGAGGGGTTAAGATGACATTTTACAAAGTTTTAAAGTTTTAAAGGTGGAAGTGAAAAGATTGAAAGTAAGACTTTTATTAAAATAGGCACATAGACGTTTTATATTTGACTATGTCAATTCGGTTTTGAATATAAAAATATAGACAACTAAAACAATATGAAAATAAGTGGTTGCAAGTAATGTGTGTATAAAAATATAAACGTAAAAAATTAATATTCAGATAAACTTGTACAGGAGTAAACCAGAACTTTAGAAATTTGAGAAGGTGAAAGTTACATATCACAGAGTTTTAAAAAAGCAAGAGAACATAAATCCAGTGGGTTTAGAACCCACGACCTGGCACACAAAACCCATGCGTCTAACCACGGTGCCAAGAAAAAAGTTTATGTCAATTTTAGAAAAGTGGATATATATTGTCACAGTAATAGCAGAGAAAGGAAAAAAAAAAAAATGAAGTGAGGTCCACTAGTAACGTGACACGTGGCAAGGCCGGTGGAGCCACCACTAGTCTTGCTAAATGTGTTATAGTTAATAAGTACCAGTGATTAGTATGTCCGTACTAATCCATGTTGACATGTACAAGATGGAAAGCTGGAGAAAGAAAAACAAATATAAAGTATAACATAAAATTTATAGACTAAACTTTAGAAAAAATCACTGGAAAAGAACTTAATGATTAGTGAAACGTTTAAGATAAGACTATTACCGAACATTAATATTATTATTCAGATTTAATAACGACTCAACTCATAGCGTACACTCCATGATACTTTCTCTCTTGGACCTTACTATCTTATTATTGGTGTGGGGACCCGATATGGGTTTGAAACTTTGAATGCATATGCATATACAATTATACACTATTATGTATATATAAGTAATAAAAAACCCGACACTAATAAATGCATAGAAAACACAATAACGAGATTACACGAGGTGCACACTTAAAAGTGGAGATATAAACAACTTGACGTGACATATTTCTTCATACATATTTAGAAATAATGCTACATCCTTTTAAGGGTATGAATATGCCAAAAATATACGCAATGTAAGTTACTTGTTGTAGCACCTTTGTACGACTATTGTACGTGAAATACCCTAAAATCACAAAAATACAAATGGTTCTATGAATAAGGTAATAAACTAAGCCGTATGTTGCATCAAATCACAATTAACCTATTGAAGAAATATAGGGTCCACTAGATATTGTGACTACATATGAATCGAGCAATAAAAAAGGTTATTAACCCTTGGTTAACCACATAAGTTAAATTTATGGAAGTACCAATTCATGAATTGAACGACATGTATATGGATTAACTAAATAAAAAGTAAAAAAAATAAAAGGTTAGAAACGAATATGAATTAAAATCCTTTTAGAGTTAGGGAAACAATTATTGTTTTTTAAAAAAGAAACTTGTTATTATTGTTGTGTTAACACAGGTTCTCTTAACATATATAAATTATTTGTGTTACCATTATAGACAAACAAATAACCATATGCATACATATATAGACAGATTAATGCTTGTTATGTGAATTAGTTAACTAGCTTGAGTCAAATCAACTCAACTTTTAACTATATGAATACTACTAACTCAAATTTTAATTTTAACTTTAACTTAATGAAAATACGTTGGTGTAACAAAAATAAAATAAGTTATATATACATACACTCGTTGATATGGTGCCCCTACCCATATGAGTGACAAGAGGGAAAGCATGTATCAACCTCAACACCCATAATGAAACCTACCATATGTCCTACAATCTATGGCATACATTTAGAGTGGTGGACCAACAATTTATGTTGAGTCATATATTGAAGCATGGTTTAAATGTTTATGTCGGGAAAAATAAAGTCGATTGGTCCTCCTGTTTGGGGTGCCCCTACCCCATTAAGGTCAAAAGAAGAATCTACCATGAACATATAACATGCATGTAACAAGTAATATCAAATTTAACCATATATATCTCAAATGCTTAAAAAGCATTTACTACTACATGTTGATGTTTGAGTACTTCTAGGAAAGACATTTTCTGGTGGTTGTAATCTTAATTTCAATTGTTTTTATATTTTTAATTTGGTTTGAATGTCACATCCTTAAAATAAGCTACGTTTTACTTGATCTTGCTGGCTGGTATAGTATTATAGGCGTGTGAGTTTTTGGTAATAATCCTACGTGTATTAGTTAGTATGGATGTACAACCTAAGTGATTAGTCATCAAGCTTGATTGCCTTTGGAGTGTTGACCACATGCTTCATTACCACACCTTCGAAGTGTTGAACACATGTTATATACGTAAAAATACCATAGTTCGTTATGATTAAATTATCCTTGGTTGAGGCATTTCACATTTTCATACGATTTAAACACAATTTTGTATTGAACATTCTAATTCATGGCCTATTTACCTAATCAAGGTAATTCGATTAATTTTTCTTTACAAGTTAGGTTTGAGACTAAATACATAAATTAAAAATATACATAACAAACTCGTCCAGAGAAAGTATAAATACATACAACTTCCTATGGATTGATTGCCTGTCCATGGATGAGAAATAATATCTTTTTTTATTAACGTCCATGGATTAACCCACAACCAGTTGATTAGGAAGCAAATCATTTACCACCAAGTTTTTTCCTTGAAGACAAGCGAGAAATACCTAATCAACTCATAGACATTACAAGTATTACCATCAACCGAGGTCGGACGAAATCTTATTGCCTAGAAAAAAACCCCAAACACGACTTCTTTATTTGCAAGTTTATACGAACATAGTAGTTTTAATCTGGAAGTTTGTATATTCAATTTGCATCTAACTACTCTAAAATTACAAATACTAAAAGTGCATTTATCATAATCTGATAATTTGTGAGAATAAACTACAAAACTTGATGTATCTTTTTAACTATTAATTTTGAGATAAAGTATATATCCAATCAATTTAGGTTTTAACACAAAAAACCCCTTCGAAAACTTTAAATTAAATAAGTTAATATGCAAACGCATGAGGTTGAGCTCTTTACTTAAATAAGATCGTATATTTTATCTAAAGCCGACCCAAACATACTTAGACTAGACTCAAACCATGAATTTTATGTTAAGTTATCATCCCTCCGAAATTTCACACTCCAATTTTTTTTTTAATTAATCATATACTGGTATAACACATTTGTCCTTTTGAGCTTTTTTTCGGTCACTATGTACATTTTTCTGAAAAACCATGTGCTATGTACTATTATTGCATGACTTTAAGGGGTTTGATTTAACCATTTGAAATGTACAAGTTTGGTATATGCATATCAATCATACACTCCATGACTAAGATCGGTAAACATAACAAATTAAATTGTTAATAATAAAAAACACCACGTGTACAAATAAATCCAGAGCCGATGCTTAGGGTTTAAAGGTTCCAGACGAGTTGCAAAAAGGGCCCCAAATAAAAAAAATTTATAATGGCTTTTAAATTGTTTGTTTGATGAGATATATTTTAACAACAAATATATTCTACTGCTGCTTTTAAATTACTTCAAATTATATCATATCTGAGTTTGAACCCATGACCTCTCCTATAGATGTGCAAAAAAAACCGGTTTGGTTGTCCAAGCCGGCTTGTAAGCCGGTACCAGTTTGGAACCCAACCGGTTTGTGCCAAACCGATTCACAAACCGGCCCGAACCGGCGATTTGGGATAGATTTGATATCCCGGCACCCAAAACCGGTTTGTAAATCGGTTTTAATTAAAAAAACCGGGATAAAAACCAATTTTTTTTAAAAACCGGTTTTCAAACCGGTCCAAACCGAACCGAATGATTTGAGAATTCTTGGTGAAAAACCAGTTTGAAATCGAACCGGTTATTAAAAAAATTGATTTTTTCTCACACTTGATGAAAAAAAACGGTCATGTTTAAAAACCGAACTGGTTTGGTTAAAAAAACTAGTTTGTACACCTCTAAAAGAAAAAACCTCAATTTGTCAAGTGAGCAAGCGTCAAATAATTAAATGTGCCCACAAATTAAATGGTTTAACGGAAATCATATTTTGGTAAAAATGAACTAATTTAAAGTGTGTAATGACTTAATTGTATAGAGTATATTTTTTAAATGCATATATACATATAATATACATATATATACATATAAGATATATATGTACATATATATTATAATTTCTTTTTAGAATTTTGGGTTCCTTGGAAGATTGGGCTATGAGTGGTCGCCTCTTCGTTGGGCATGCAAATTTGATTAATTGTAGTATATTTGTGTACTACAAACTATATCAAAGAGATGTGAATTTTGATTTACGAAATCACTATATTAACTAATTAGAATAGATAAGAACGCAAGAAAGAAACAATGTGTAAGATATGGATGAACAGACGCAATGTCGGGTACCCGAGCCCTGTTTGGTCTTTACCGACCCGACCCGATACCTGAGCAACATGAAATAGAGGTACTGATACCATACCCTAGGGAGAGAAATAGGGTATCAGTAAATGTTAACCTCGGTTCTTTGGTATTACAGTGGTACCCGAGGTCCCAATTCTAGATCTATGGAATGTACAATTAGTTGAGAAGATAAGTAAGCAAAGGAGATATTAAATGAGTCTGGTAAGCCGCCGATCCGATCGTATTTTTCTTCTTATTCTTCATCTTCTTCATTTCTCATTGCACCTTCTGATTATTATTGTGATTAAAAAAAGTCCTGAAGGTACATCTCTTTCATGCTTACTGATTCTACATATTGTACATATAGATGGGTATGCATATCTCAATTGATGAACTATTAATACAATTATGCATGTTTCTTGCTTTAAACAAGTGCCTAACTTTTATGTTTGAATCTTGATCTGGATGTATAAGTATGTTGAAGATTTAAATTTCTCTTGAATAATGATGTTATTGAAGCTAAATGTTGTTCCGTGTTGAAATTATGTAGTTTGGGGATGGTATAGTGTGGGTTTGGTTTATGCCATAAACAAATGAACTTCTTGATTGTATATTTTGATAAATTTTGTGTATTAGATACATATCTAACATCACTCAGATTAAAATTTAATCATAATCACACAAAAAAAGTAATAGTGTTTGATTTCATAGAAATGTCAAGCAAGTATGCCAACAATGATCTAACCAAATAAAATTCAATGCAAACGTTTTATTAATCAAAAAAAAAAAAAAAAAGAAATAACCTATCGTGACCACCTGTTAATCTTTAGAGTAAATTACAAAATACATTATCTATATGTCAACTTTCAGATTTGATACTTAATCTTTAATAAGTACATTTGACATCCTTTATGTTATCGATTTGTAATACGTCCTTTCCACTAACTAGGAGTTAGAATTTTAGTTAAATGACATGCTAAATTACAAATATACCCTTATTTTAATGTTTAAAAAAAACTAAATCTTTAACCATCTCTGTTTCTACACTCCTTTAATAACTTTTTTCAAACGATTGTTTGTTATCTTTTTCTGCACAAATTAAAACCTTGAATTCCATGGTTTTGGTAATCAACGTTTGGTATAAAAGATTTTGTGAAGAAGATGAATGGACAAAAGAAACGTGTGAAGAAGATGAATAGGGTTGGGGAAGAAGATGAGTTGTGTGTTCTATTCAATCATTTGATACGAGCAATGTACGTCGCGAAGATGACTGAATAATAGTTAATCACCCCAAAAGTTTAAATCGAAAAACTAAGTTTTAATATAGTGATGGCCGGAGAGCACGGGTACGTAAGGAGCGCAAGATTTTCCGGTTGAAACTCCCCATCAATACAAATACAAATACAAATACAAATACAAATGAAATAGCTAGAATTCATTTATCTGACTGTGATTAATACCTGCCCCATTCACCGCTTTCTTTATGATAAATGCATGTGGTCATTCCACTAGTCAACAACCCACTCTACCCCTAAATTCCCAAGCTTCGTAATCCACTGAGGAAGAAGATGATTGAAGCTTAGGTCTTCTTCCAATTTCCACCTTTTTCACACAAGTCATCATTTATAAAAGTTAAAAAAATAAACTAAAGAAACATATATGTTAATCCTAGATGGAGATGAAAATGATGAGCATGTGAGCCTGCCCTCCTCACAAGCAACTCACATCTTCAATCGCTGTTGAGTCACTAGATTCACCACGCACCAACATTGCTTATGGTTACCTAGATAGAGATGAACATAGTTTTGTACTTTCACCCGAAAACATTAAAAACGAGCAAAATTGAAGTACGATATCCATTTGCTTTTATGCAAGAAAAATAATTCTGAAAATAGATGGAAGAGAGCTGGTCAAACGACTAAATTGTATTTTTTTTTTTATGTATAAGGGTAATTTGGTTATTTTCAAAAAAATTAAAATCTTTTTAAGTTAAAGGACCTAACGTGTTACAAATCTATTACATAAAGGATGTCCAACGTAATTAATAAAGATTAATGACCAAATTTATAAGTTCACATATACATAAAAGATGTTTTTTGTAATTTACTCTAATCTCTATTAATATTTGTGTTACTTGGTTCCAGATTATTAGAAATTTCTACAAAGAATAATATAAAATTATATATAAAGGTTACATAAATGAACTATGTATAAATTGTATGTTAGCTTATGTGTTTCAAGATCATCAAAATTTGTCCAATCCTCCACATAATTGATTTTATTACATGACATACGAATCCAGTTCTATGATTATATTAGTGCTTTGACAACCGAAGGGGAAAGAAAACTTCTATGTGTTTACACAACTCGTCTACTTATATTAAAAGCTGACTCGAAAGTTACACTCAAAACCTGAATGGCAAATAAATCTAAAAAATTTAATAAGCAAAAGTTTAAAATTAAAAAGCTTAAAAGGATTTTAAATATATATATTTAAACATACATTTAGCCATTCTTGTTAATATTGGATACTTTGAAGAAGAACATTTTCATCATTGAAGAATAACAAATCCCCTGTAATTGCCTCCTTATCCTTGAGATACCTTTGAAGTTTCAACTTGACGTTGTACACGGTAAAAACCGTAATCCGATTTGAAGTCACTTAAATAATCATTATCTTTGTTATCTTCTTGTGATGAAGGATCAATGTTTCTTTGTCTAACATCATTAGAACTTTATGTTTCATTTGCTAGCTTATAGAAATCAAATACTATTTCCAATTTTCCAATGATATATTTAACTATCGCGTCAACCTTTTTCTTAATGTCATATTTTGTGCCACTCGTATTTTTTTCAACTGTAAATATTATGTTATAATCAAATGTAATGACACTAACTTTACTACAAAGATCTAGTATAGTTGTGAAGTATAAAAGTTTATTAAAATTTTTATCCTTCCTTTAATATTTAAAATGATTTTAATTTGGATGTGAAAATAACACAATTTTAAGATGATTTTAATTTGAAAATCAATTACCCTTTAAGCTTGTTATTCGCTGTATTCCTACAAGATATCAAATCATAATCACGTCACTTTCTCTGATTTGACTTTTTCACACATACATACTAATTCTTGAGCCAGAGTTTTATACAATTGAAACTTTAACGTAAACATCAAATTGTTTCAATCTCAAATTACTAGGCAATTCTTAGATTGTCCTCTAAAAACACAACGAACTCTCAAAAAATGTTCAAGTTTTGTTGATCATCGAAATATGAATTCTAATTTAAATAATACTAATTATCAACTTATGTATGCATTAATTGTTGTATCACATACATAAAAGGTTGTAAATTTCTTTTTTTTTTTTTTACTTTTAACCTTTTGTTTTTAAACCCAATATTTTTACATGTTTCACAATTTAACCACTATAATTTTTCACTTTCAACTTTAGTTCCCAATCTTTCATCTTTTACAAAATTTTCGATTTACGGTCTAAATTTTGAGAGTTAACACGTCGTAATGTACATGTGTAATTCAACGTTGTTACGTTTACTTTTTCCCATTTAACATCCCTGTCGTAACGTGTGGGTTCTAGATCGACGTAGTTATTATTTTTAATGTTTTTGTTTCACGTGCGTGGTTTAACGTTTTCACGTCTACTTTCCAATTTAGTTTTAAGAAACTGACAAGCATATACGATACCCGAGTATGTTCGTTACCCGACAGATATGATACACAGTCTCACAATCAAATATAAAACTAAGATTACCAGTACTTGTCTCATTGTCATCCCCACATATTTACACACCGCCGCAGATTTACCCCATATATGTCCCCTTACCACCCCCTTTGATGGGAGGCCTACTTCTTACGTTAGGGCATATTAAGGCTGTTCACGAACCGAACCGAACCGAACGAAGGCTCGCTTGAACTCGGTTTGTTTACAAACCGAGCCGCTTGGTTCGGTTCGAATTTAAGAAATCGAGCGAAAAATGCTCGCTCGAACTCGGTTCGGTTTATAACCGAGCGCTCGGTTTTGCTCGGTTTGGCTCGGTTTCATATTGCAATCTAGTACAAAACTAATAATGCATTCAAAAGTTTCAAGTTTTAACTCAAACTCAACAATGTAACAAAAGAAAGCATACAAAATAAGTTTAAGTTTTAACTTAAACTTTTATAAATGACGGTAAAACTCACGTCCACAACCTCCGTTGTAGACATTTCACGTCCACTATACCCGCTTTGATGCAATGTTTAAACAAGTATACAAAAATCCAAAAAATAAGGTTTAAAAAGTTAAAAGGAAGCAAGAGTAAAGTAGTAAATAACTAAAATGATAATGTCTTAAACTCTAAATAAACAAACTAGCATATTACATATATATAATACATAAAAGTTATATTTATAAATAATTCGAGCGAAACAGAGCGAGCAACGAGCGAGCTTACCTTTGCTCGTGCTCGGTTCGTTTACAAACCGAACCGAGCGGCTCGGCTCGTTTACAACCGAGCCAAAATCGAACGAGCAACTTTTCGAGCTTTTTTCGAACGAGTTTCGAGCGTCGAGCAATTTGAACAGCCCTAGGGCATATGGTCCTTTTTTCCCCTTAAAGACTTCTATAATGGTTCAAACTTTTGTGTAGTTTGCTTTTAAAATATGTAGAATGTCATTTGTGGGTTTTCGGACTGCATGATGTCATTATTTAAACACAGGTATCATCTGATATGGAAAAACAGCTATCATAATAACAGATGCAATAATCTATAGCATACTTTATCATGAGATTAAGACTATAAGTAGTTGAAGAAAAAAGATACCAACAGGGCAGATTTGGTTAGTATGTTTTTGTAGGGTTGTAACTCGAGTCTCAATGGATCTAAAAATGAGCTCCAATTTTCATGACATCAACATCGTTAGCCTCGTCACAGGAAGTTGGTTTTCCTTATGATCCAACTCCGACGTTAGAATAAGTGATTGGTTTCTCTATATATAGGTATTAAATGATGTATGTATATTGTAATGGGATGGTCCTCTAAATATAACTCGATTTGATATGATATTTCAATCCTGATTGGTGAGGATTTACACACGCCATTTGATGTGTGCCACGTGGGCATTCGCTTCTTGTGGGTTTTTGCCATACCCAGAATCTTTGTTGGATATGGGTCCAGTATTCGATGCCAAACCTCTTTAGTAGCTAAACACGCCTTGGCCGAATAGCACAACGGTAGTGTTGCTGCCCAGCAGTTGCTTAATTTGGGTGTAAATTACAGCAATCCAAAGTTATTATAACCTATAGAACTTACTAGTGACTTCTTACGACTTGAAAATCCAAAGTTATTATTCAGTAGCCAATCATGATGTATATTATTATCAAACATCAAATTGAATTTTCTATTTCGATTTTCGATCCAACCCAGTTGGGTTTTAACTAGGGCGTCAATTGCATTGGATAGACTAATTAAATCAGTGAATCTGAACACAGCCTATATATATTCATTTGTGTCAGAAAATTAAACCAAACACAACTAATCTAATTACACAAGTTAAACAAGTCAGTCAGTTTATATGATAATTAGAAACCTCACTATTTTCATTTCGTGTTGTGTTTTAGCTTTCCAAGGAGTGACACTAGTTTTATCGAAATTCCAAATAAATCCTCTAGGAAACAGAAAACCCACTTACAAAATTAACCATAAATTCAACTCCAACATAATTTAATAAAAATGATTCTATTATCAAAATATATTTGTCATATTACAGACTAAGATCATCATCACAATAGCTTTCACTCCATCAATGTCACATATCTAGCAATAATTTAACTATATTTATGGCGTCACCTCACCTCTTCATGAAAGGTTGGTTCTTCTATACCTCTAAAAACCAGTTGTGAAAACTCTATTGTACCATACAGAATGAAGAATCATATGAAACAAATCATACTTAATAGGCTCCGAATGCCAAAAGAAGTGTTCTCGTACCTTTTTAACTCTCTCATACATCTCAACATACTTCTCGTGAGATATCGAAAGCAAGACTGTTTTCAAATTCGCAATATCCTTCTCGGGTATAAAAACCGCAAACGATTCCCAGTTCAAAACATTGAAAAACGGAGGCACGTAGTTATCCGATATATCACTTGTGACTGTGTGCAGCAATCGAGTGCAGTCATGTTATCATGTCAGTGTCGTTCCCCCAATGGGCTAGTAAAACGGTCCGGACATGACCGTGCATGTAGCCCGCGAAAAAGGCTAAGGTTGTTCTGTTAGAAGGTGGCTCACCACCTACATTTTTAAGAGGATTTTTTGCTGACTGTACATATGTTGTTGGAAGTGAAACATCTCTGCCTATGTGGAAACCTGTTTGAATATCGGCATTACAAAGGGCTCTTATTGTATTTAGCAAACGTCCCCTGGTTTCAGCTGGGGCCTGAGGAAACAAAAAATTGATTATAGGTGAAATGATTGAAATAACTCTTATATGTATGTAAATAGAAAAATATTGTAGACCATTTGAATTAATATCTAGATGATTAAATTACATCTTGTGGACCATGTAACGGTAACAATCTGAAAAAAGAGACGAGAGTTTGTAAGTAGGCGGTAAATGGATCCGGGCCACTTGTGAGCTACTTGATATGGCTTGCTAAAAGCTTGAATCGATTCGAGCTTAAATGAGCTTGAGCCAATATTGAAGCTAATGAGCCGGATCTTGAGCTTCACATATTGAGCTTGCCTATGCTTGCGAGCATAAACGGCCTATTATTTATATAAATTTTATTTAAATTATCAAATATATATGCATGATCATTATTATGAAATGGATAAATAAGATTAAATGATATATGTTATGTCATATGCAAATTAGTATATAAATATACATAAGCATAATTTAAATACATATAAATAAACTAATTCACATATTGAGATAGCCTATGCTTGCGAGCACAAAGGAGCCTATTATTTATATAAATTTTATTTAAAATATCAAATATATATGTATGATCATAATTATGAATTGGATAAAAAAAGATTAAATGATATATGTTATGTCATATGCAAATTAGTATATATATATATATATACATAAGCATAATTTATATACATATAAATCAAGTAATTAACAAAAAATAAAGAACTCGAGCTTAGACAGCTTTGGGGCTAGCTGGGCTCATTTACACCTCTATTTCTATGGTTTTAGAGGAAAACAATAGACCCCAAAATGGAAAATACTGCAATTTGTATCATACCCAAATGACTACAATATCCTTCAGAAGCTTCCAACTTGGGGTCTCTAAAGCTGAAATTTATTGTGCTCAGAGTACAAATTGGAATAATTAAATTGATTTTATATCCAAATAACTAAAATACCCTTGTTTGTAGACCATGGAAAAAAGAAAAACCAGCAGAAAGTTGTTGCAGTTTGGAATTTCCAATAACAGGAAACAGAACGAGAATGGAAATTATTTCAATTTTCATGCGATAAAAAGAGTAAAAACGGTTGTGCATTTTTATATATGAAAATAGGCATGAACCTAGATGCTGAAATCAGTAATAACATGTTAACTTGGTTTCAATTTTATGCGATTTGCACTTCTACATATGGAAACTAGATGAGGATGAAGAACATACCCAATCATGGCAAGCAGCAAGAAAATGATCTGCTCCATCAGTTCTGTTCCAGAACGGATACTTTGTTATAAGCATTTCAGTGTGATTCTTCATGAATTGAATCAAATTATCACGACTGTGTGAATGAGGAACGTATAATGTTAACTGAAGCAACCGTGAACTAAAAGGAATGTAAAATAAATGCGCTTCATTTGGGTCTTCTGTAACAAACTGTTTATTTGCTTCCATCAGCTTCAAAAACCAGCCCTCACAAGCATATATTCCCTCTAGAATCCAATCATGAAAAATTGGCTTTCCTCCGTCTTTGTAAATGTAAACTTTAAGCATTTTTTCCATTATCTCATAACTCCTGCACATTTAATGATAAAATCTTCTAGAGCTACAGTTTATTACAGCAAAATGCAACTTACTTTCACCTTTTGTCATTGTATATATGAAAAAGAGTGCTTTTTTCTCATCCTATACAACATACCTCAATTTTTTTACAAATATTGTATGCATGTAAAATTCTGTAGCAATTAAATTGGTGGCGTGGCAAGCCACCATGTCTTCAAAAAACTGGTGGCACAAAAGGTTACTTTCATACAATGAAAAAACAATTTTTTTTCTTATGTACAATGACAAAAAGGTTAAAGTCATTTGCATTGTCATGTAATTAACCATTAAAAGTATCTCACGAAGTGTTGCTATATAAACAGAGCACAATAATGAAAGTAAAAAATAGGTATATGAAGATATGTTATGAAGGTACCTTTTAAACATGGATATATTCCGATAAATTGGGGCATAAAGATCTGTATCATTGTTTGATATGATGGAATTCTCAATTTGTGATTTTGCTTCAGCCAGTTGTTGATCAACCCGTGATGATGACTGAGATGGCTGTAAATAAAGAACACAAAAGATGATCAAGAATATGAACATAATATTGACAATGTTTTCACATAAAATTAATTAGACTAACCAAATCAGCATACGAAGGTCATATACATACGACTGAATGAGGTGAAGTATGACTCTTCTGAAGCAACTCATTCATCTGGGAAATCGACATTATTTGCAACTTCTCCAATTTGGGCTTTTTGTTATCAACCATGGAAAGATTTGTCAACGATGATGCATTTTCAGTACTTTTCTCTGTAATTACTGACCCGTTAAAACCTGAATATGAATCTTTTACGGCAGGTGACATGTCACCAGAAAATAGAAATGATAAACTGCCGAATATTGGAAGTTGAGAGCACTGGACTGTCAATAAAATAGCAGATGCAATTCCAAACAGGCAGATCCACTTAATAGTTTGCTTTTGATATAGATAGTGAATAAATCCAAACCGACGATCCATTTGGATCAGATGGATCGAAATCTGAACTTAAAGAATCACTCAGAAAGTGGTTGATGTTGAAGCTACAACAAACTCAAAGAATGTCGCCAGATTTATGCAACAGTTTTGAGAAACTTTTAATCCAAGTTACGCTGAAGTTGATCAAATCTGTGATTGCAAAACACTAGAGTTAAGTAATTTGTGGAGTTTCAATCTTTGTTATAGTACTGCAACATGCATAAAAAGACAAAGAAAACACTATAAATTATGAAAGAGCTAAACCTACATCTTACAATTTACTTTGATCTAGAGTGTTCATAAATTGTTGAAACTGCCCAAATCAAAGCATATCGGTTGATTTGGCCTGTTTGAGATTTATATGGTATGGTTTACTGTTAACAAAACAGGATTTAACATTTAGGTTCAACGGTTTGGAACTTGGAACCACCGATGTAAGCTGAATAGGTTGTTTACTTTTTTATTTAATAACTTTCCCTTTCTTAGAATATCCGGTTATATATTATGTTCAATTGTTCATCAACATATCAATAATTTATAAAAAAATTAATACAAACTAACGTTTAGAATATTTCTTGCGCAAACCATCAAACCAACCCGACTGGTTTGGTTCGTCATTTTGTAAACCATAGGACCCATAATTTTCATCAAAATCTACTAAACCTCACCGTCCAGGTCGTCTAACGCACCTTCTTTGATCGTAGTGAACGTTTCTCTTCTAGTCCAGTTCAGGCAATGGCATTTATCAACAGATCTAAATTAACTACATGATTCCTGAACAGACATATTAAGAAGAAATTTCACAAACTAAAGCATGGAGATCTACTATCACAATTACTTAAAACAAAATCTACTGGAATTCTACAATCGCAACCGATTGAACAGATAAATTCGTCAATTTCCCCAATACGATTAAAACAAACACTCGAAAACCCTAACAATAATTCACGATCGCAGTTGTACAGGCCCCGATCACCGTCATTATGCTTTTGGCCACTAGTCAATTGTTTTTCACTTTAAAAAGATTCTCAATTGAGGTCCGCAGATCCAGATCGCACAGAAATGTTTTGGTTCTCTCGAGGAATTACACATAAATCGAAGAGAACAAAATATTTTACAGGATTTCATAATCAACGAACGAACATATTATGATCAGGAACAGCAGATTATAGATTTCAATAGTGATATAAATGATAATCGGAAGGAAGATCACTTACAGATATTGATTGATAAGGCTTCTTTGATTTTGATCGCAGGTTGAATCAGAATGAAGTTCCCTTGAGTCAGATCCAAGTTACACAAAACATTAATGCAGTTGACGTCGCTTCACGCTTGGATGTATGTGTGTTCACGATACTTATGACACAGGCGTCCATAATACCAAAAGAATACATTAATTTTAGTGTTAATGGATTTAATCCCAAATTTTATTCATTCAACTCAAAATATATTTACAAAAATCTTTAACTTTTAATTTATTGTACTTCAATGATCTCCATCGTTAGTTTTTTTTATTAAATGAGACAAACTTTGAGTTATTATTCAACTCTATCGTCTCCCAACTTATATCAGGTCCGTTTTTCGGTGTCTAGTTTTCATCATCATTTAAAATCTACCTTCAACGAGTCAAGTGTTTCAATTTAGGATATGAAAATTGACGGTTTTCAGGATGCATAAGTTTCAGATTAACGGACCTGGTGGTTGATTTTTACTTTATTCTTAGTGTTTTGGCCATATAAGTAGTCCACGTAATCAAAAAACTAACGTTGTTAAGTCTCAGTTGTCAAGGAATCATCGGAGGAAAATAAGTTCAAAGTTGAAAGTATTTGTAAAAATTTCTTGAGTTGGGATTATATATTTCCGGCCAACAGAATGATGTTTTTTTCTATATTTAACCTTTTTTAATTTCCGAGTAAAGTTCCTATCAAGCATTTACTTTTCTATCGTGTACCTAGTAACTGGTTCTGACCATCTATGTTTTATGTGTTTAACTAGCTTTATTACCCGCCGCGTGTTGCGGCGGCATCAGACGCGACGTGATAAAATATAGATTACAATCGACTAAACTCTAAACTAAATTTACGTCAAAATATAAAGAACTCATTAGACCCCACTCTTTTTCAAATAAAATTTATATCGAAACGTAGATCAATTCTAAACGTAAAAAAAGCACTTGCAGCAATACCATATACAGTATGATAAAGTATAGATCACAATCATCCCGCTCATATCCGAACTAAATTATTAACGTATAAACGTAAAGCAACTCTTCTTTTTAAATTAAGCTCGTGTGATACGGCGCTTTTTCAAACCTTGTTATGCGCATTACTACAGTGACATTAATGTGGTTAAGTACGTAAAAAAAATGTGTGAATTTGTGACGATTTGATATAGATAGAAAAGAGTACTATGTGTAGTACGTTACGACGTTAATAAAACATAACGTTGATGCGACAACCACTCAAGAAAAATTGAAAGTGATTGTAAAAAAAATATCAAAAGAGTAAAAGGAAAAAAAAAAAAACAAACAAAAAAAAAAACAAAAGTCGCACCTTGTAAGATTCGAACCCCGGCCGATTGATTAAAAACCCAAGTCACTAACCACCCCACCAACTACACACTATGAGTAATAGGTTTGAAACAATATAATATAACATGACTTCAGGAGAGTAAAAAATTAAAAAAAATCCACCGACCTTCCCTTTTAAAGTATATATACAATTTGCTTTCATGTATTTACTAGTACAGAAACACGTGTACTACACGTTTAAAATAAAATAATAAATTAATACTTATTTATTAATATTTAAAAATTATAAAATATTTTTGGGATAAAATATGATTGAAATTATATATAATTAGCTATTTTAGGTAATAAAACAATAATAATATTTTTTCAAATTTTTGTCTTTAAAAAACTTTTGCTTATATATTTTTTAAACACTCAAAAAAAATTTTAAAAAAAATTTTTTAAACAATGTCATTTTTAAAAGTTCTTCCTATTAAAAAACTTCATATTTCATAAAATTTTATTTTTAAAAATGTTATTTTTTTAACAAAAAAAGCATGCTTTTAACTTATCAAAAAATGTGTTTATAATATGGAAAGCATATAAATAATCATTAGTATTTACTGTGTTATTAAATAGTTAACTTTTATTTTAGTAAAAACACGTGTACAAATTCTAGGTGGAGCCTAGGTGGACAATATAGAAATATGTAATGTGGTTTGTAGACATTTTGCTTTGTATGATATTACTATCAAATTAATAAATAAATAAATATTGTTTGATACTACAGTTTATTATACAGAATTAATATTTAGAGTAACATGGAAATAAGATGCATTAATCGTTTAAAGAGTTACATCTACTGGTACAATATTGTATGGTTTAAAAGACTTCTTATAACTTGTGACTCCCGTGTCATATCTTTATGTGCATAGCTAAGTGGTTTTCTAATTCAAATAACTCGACATCCTCACTATATAATTGATTAAAACAAATAAACGGAGATGACTTGTAGTAAAGCTATGTACTCTAAAGAAATCATCATGTACCATATGCATGTTAAGTTTTGGTTATTAATGAAATCTTAGTCATAAGAGAAAAAACATGTTCATTACAGGTGATATTTATGTACACAATTATGTAGTGAACAATAGAAAGTGTAGCTCCATGAAATGTCTATATTACGTTATATCAATCTTGAAAAATATATATGTTAAGTATCTAAAACGCATGAACACTTAAAAGGGTACATGCATGAACATCCTATTAGCAAATGCACCTAAACTTGCAGCGATCTATTGGAGACAAATTAGTTAAAAATAACTTCGTTACTCATGCGAGCATGCCACTCATGGGCTAGTGGTAGTTTATCATACTCATTGCTTATCGATACAAAATTGTAATTACAAGATTATTTTGGTAATTTTCTCTGAAAATTATCACTTAGTTTGAAAGAAAATGTGATTTGATTTGGTAACAAAAGAAACTTTTCAAAAAGAAACTTGCCATCTAAATATCTTGTGCCAATAAAGAGGTTCTATGTTGGACGAGTTTTCTCACATAAAAATAAATTTTCCCTTGATGTAGTATCAGATTCCAGATTGAATTAGACGGACTGATGTACGAACTTCCCTTCAAAAACTTGTCAGCCTAGAGCCCCAAGGTTCCGTACACTAGTAATGGGAATGATCGGGTTCATCAGTGATCCAAATAACTATCAAGAACTCACAAATGTAAAGTATTGAAACATAAACCAAAGATTACAGACTCAAACATCAAAATCTATACCAGACTAAAACAAGATCAATTCATCTATATAGCGAACTGATGCCTTAGAGTTCATGAGGTGTAGGCAAGGCTTTATGGATGATGAATCTAAGACTACTCGTACGAAGATGATAGAGATAATTGTTGAGAGAAAATGGTGTCAATTACGCTGTGTTCCCGAGTCTCATTTAACGAAAGAAATGAAAGGAAATGAGTGGAAAATGAAAAATAATTGTGTTCCAGAGTTTTTTTTATGGAGAAAAATGAAAGGAAACAAAAAAACTTTATGTTCCTGAGTTTTTTAAAGGAAGGAAATGGAAAGAAATGAAAGAAAAATATTTAAGGATTTTCCTTTCTAATTTTCCGTCCAAAATGGAAGGAAATGGAAAGAAAAGAAATATAACACATAAAATTCTAACTTTCTTTTCATTTCCTTCGAACTCTAGAACACGAAAATTTAATTTGTCTTTTCCTTTCTCTTCATTTCTTTTCTATCCTTAATTTCCTTTCTCTTTATTTTTTTTCTCTCGCTAATTTACTTTCCGTTCTTTTCTTTTTTTTTCTTTTGTTTATTAAACTTGGGAACATAGCGTAATGGGAACAAAAAAGACAAAGAAGAAGATGATAAACTGATCTATCTCATGAAGACGACGACCTAAACCTTTATATTGGTTGTCAAGACTTTTTCCCTTATTGGGTTAAAACCCCTTTTTCAACATACATCAACATGAACGAAGCCCAAGTTTTGTAAGCAGCAGCCCAAACACAAAGCCCAACATCATATGTATTTAGCCCAACTATCTTTCACATGGTCCAAAAACAAATTCCAACTCGATGTTACCCATTTCACATGCAAAATCACATCACACATTGGAATGAATATGAACAATATGTTTGTTATTGAATTGTAATATATACATATTTTAACAATAACCGTTAAAAAAATCTAAACATCTTGTAGTAATTATTAAAGGATAAGTACATAAATTAGGGGAATCGTTCCAATATATACAAATATTACATTCTTTTTGAGACTTCCCAAAGTATAGACTGTAGTACTTCACCACTAATATAAAAGAAGAAAAAGAAAGAAAGAAAATAGTATTTACAAGATATTTAAATTAACCACCTTATGGTTTACTGTACTCTAGCAACTCTAGTATACCATATAGAATGTAGTATCATATGAAAAATGTCATACTTAACTGGCTTAACATGCCAAAGAAAATGCTGCTGTACTTCTTTAACTCTCTGATGCATTTGCAAATATCTTTTTTTCGGGATAGAAAGAAGAATGTTTTTCAGATCCGGGATATCCTTCTCGGGTACAAAAACCGCAAACGATTCCCAATCCAAAACCTCAAAAAATGGGGGGACAAAGTTATCGGATATGATCACAGGAACACATTCATAGAAAATAGCCTCCACAACTCTAGGACTGTTGACTTCAGAACCTTTGGCACATATACAGAACTTGCTGTTTTTCATAAAGTTAACATAGTTTTTGTCATCTTTGACTTTTGGAAGTTTCTTAAAGATTTTCATATCGGGGTCTTTGTTTTCCCAGTGGCGTAACAGAGTTGGTCGAAGGTAACCGTGCATTTTGCCAGCAAAGAAAGCAAAAACGGGGCGTTTGGATGGAGGTTTACCTCCAAGATTCTGTAACGGGTTCTGAGGATAACGGATGTTTGTTTCAGGGAGAGAAACATCTTTCCCCAACTCGAAACCTGCTTTTTGGACGTCTGTGTTGCAAATGGCTCTGATGCAGGTGCCCATGAATTGTCTTGTTTCATCTGCCCCCTTAAAATTTGAATATAAAGTAGAGAGTCAGGTTCAAATAAGTAAATATAACTAAATATTTTGTAAAAGTAAAGAAAACATTACAACTTTTAGACAATATATAAAAAAAACATGTTGAGTTTTGATTAGTTTTATCACTAACTGATCAAATGGGTTCAGGTAAATGAGTTCACTAAAACCAAAACAGGCAAAATGGGTCAAATTAGTCAAACAGGTTGGAAGTTACTGAAGAGTATTCAAATACATAAAACCTCCTAAACTGCTTTATTAAACAGAAGGTTGGATTATTATTGTAATCATATAGTTTTTGTAATCATATCTAGCATGTTATTTAGCAAAGAACTCATAAAAATGAGAAGAAAATGTGTGTATGGGTCCACCTGACTCGATAAACCCATTTCAACCCGCACTCTAAAATTACCCTTTTTGACCCACAACCCAGCCCCGTCCATCTTAATCGAGCTTAGGGAAATACGGCTTACCCAATCATGACAGGCAACAAAAAAATGGTCGGCCCCACCAGTTCTATTCCAGAAACTATACCTCCCTGAGATCAAGTCAATGTAGTTCTTCAGATATGGTACCACACTTTCCCGATCATAAGAGTTGGGGGCTAAAGTTGTTTTTAACAGTTTAGAGCTGTAAGGAATGTAGAACAAATGGGCTTGTTTTGGGTTTTTTGTAATAAATCTTTTGCTTGATTTCATTTGCATCATAAACCATCCCTCAGATGCATATATTCCCTTCATAACTGCCTCTGGCTGGTGGAATATGGGTTTTTCACCTTCTTTGTAGATGTAAACTTTGAGTATTTTTTCCATTAATTCATAGCTCCTGCATAAAGAAAGCGGAAATTGAGCCAACTTTAATATTTTGATTTGATAAATAAGTACATTTAGTGTGGAAATTTGTGTAAAAAGGATACATTGCAACCAAAACCAGAGTCATGTATGTTATAATTGCAAGGTTTAAGTGTTTAACTATGTAGTTCGACTAACAAGCATGTTTGGCTATTAGCTAAATGCTAAAAAAAATTTCAATGTAGAAAAATATTAACTAAAATCAACTGTATCAGTAACTTGTAATGATGGAGATGGGTCAATCGATTATTTTAGGTTGGAAATTTATCATATAAAGTAGAAAATTGCTATTAGTATGCCCAATTTGACCATTGCATATTTTATTGAAACTTTTATGGGACGAATAGAATAATATCTTATGGTCTGGTACCATCATATAGATTCAACAAATGCAAGTTTCCAGTAGTCATATTTGCCTTTTGAACTACAAGTAAAGGTCAAACTCACCAAAAGCACATAAAATATAGTATGCTTACCTCCTAAATCTTGAAATATTACGGAACACAGAAGGATAGAGCTTATGATCATCTTCATTAAAAGAAGCATTCTCAATTTGCACCTTTGCATTTAGTAATTCTTGATCAGCTTTTGAAGTCCACAGTGTTGTCTATAAATATTAAGTGGAATCATGTAAAGATCTAACACAACAAAAATCAGCATAAAAAGTTCAAGAAACTTATGTTAAAAGGCATAGTTTCATATAAAATTCCTGAGAAGCAAAGTTTAGGATTTTCCATACCATGGAATGAGAAGAAGCACGGTTGTTGACTAAAATATCACGCATCTCAGAAATTGACACTACTTTCACCGTTTGCTTCTTTTGCTTCTTACGGGGGACTTCAATCAGAGCAGATAAATTGGCTGATGGTAAAATATCTTTACTTGATGATTCATTTTTTGTAAAATTATGAACGGGATTTGATGCAATTTTGTATGTTTCAGACGTGTTAGAATCTAAGAGATTTTGAGGGGCTGCTAATGTAGTAGTAGTAGTAGCATTATCCATAGAGTAATTGCTGCCATTACTGTTAGCACCATAGGTTATGTGAGTCAAGCTAGCAGAAAATAAAGATGATATAACATCACCATAAGGAAATTCAAGATATTGTAAAACTATGATAACAGCAAACACCACTCCCCCAAAGTATGCCAATCTCTGAGCTCCCAATATAAGCTGAAATCCATGGCCCATTTGCATTTAACTTGTTATCCCTGCAATATTTCAAAAAAATTCACCTAAGATATATTACTCATAAGCTTGTAACTTGTTACTATTAACCAAAAATCACACAAAATTGAAGCATTACCAATATTTAGCCATTATGCTGCAACATGTTTACACAGATATAACCACAAATGCATTGAAGAAGGCTCAATAACAGGATCATATACTAAAGAATAAAACTGACAGCTTAACCTGATATCATGAAGTTTGTAACTCAAATTTCATCATAAATCAAGCATAACTGACAGCTATCTGCTTATTCCAGTACCCAAATTACAAAAAAAGCAATTAACACGAACTACTTTTAATCCATTTGAATCAAAACAACCAGAGTAACTATATATGGATTTTACACTTTTCGAGTACAAATTGCTTGCGCAATGAACAACGTAACTGATAAACGCATCAATTTGGCATCAAAAGCAATGGCAACAACGCAATCGATACAGATTATAAGCCCTAGGTAATCTAAAAATCAAAATTAAAGCTACAAAACCGAAACTACACTTATCAGTGAGCTAATTTACCGTAAAATGGATCTATGAACAGCAACTGTAAACGGTGAAGCTACCTGAATCACGGGATTACAAATAGAGACGAACAAAATCGAAAATCGAGGAGAAACGAAGGAGAATCGTTTTCTAAGTAATTCAGTGTCGCAAGTTAAATAATTGTATGGAAATATGAATTGTATAATAATTTCTTGTGGTCAATGCAATCGGGAACAGAGATGAATATTATATAATAATATAAAATTGATGATTTCATGATGAAAGATCCATAGTGATGCAGGAAAGCCATGGTTAAAAGTAGAAAGCTTGATAGCTTGATCATGCTTTTGCGAAAAAGGGAAATAAAAACTGAATGCCAAAAATCCAAAATAGAAAGCAGGTAATATCGGTTATATTTTTGTAAAATTTTGGTTTTTCTGATTCAAATAATAAACATATTGTTTTATATCACAGAAAGTTAGTATACAAAGTGTTTTTCCTATGGAACTGTACGAATTTTATGGTGAACTTACCACGTAAAAACAAGTAATAATCATGCAAGAAGAATTACATTTGCGTGATTTTACTACACAAAGATGAAATTATCACGCAAAAATACATTTTTAGTGATAATTCCATTCTTTGTGTGATAATTTTATCCTTACGTGATTAATTATAACGCTTGTATTATAATTTCACCCGTAATGTTACTTCTTGCATGATTACTTTACACACTTTGCACGTAAATATCACTTTATATAGTAAGCTTTTTTTTTTCATATGTATTGAATGACCACTTGAATTTTAGTATTATTTTATTTTATAAATTTTTTCAACTATTCTTATTACCTTGGTTATGAAATTTTGAAATAAACTGGATTTTAACTAGGTAACTTGTTTTTGAAAGCAAATTTGGTGTTTTAACAGGTTTTGTCTTTGTAAATTTGGTGTTTTAAGAGGCTTTGTCTTTATAAATTTGATGTTTTAAGAGATTGTTTCTTTCATTAGGCCACCAACCCCGGTGGTAATGCCAAGTTCTTTTTTGATTTTACTTATTACTCTAGTTTAAAGCTTTGATAAAAAGAATATGAGGAACCAAGGGTCTTGCTAGTTTATCTAGAATACTTAATTTTGTAAAATATTTCTCTAATGACATAACAATAAAAAAAAGTCAAAATTTGTTTATGGCTTAAAGATATGGGATTTTTACGTATTTCTCCTTTTTAAGACCATAAATTATATATTTCTCAAACTAATAGATTAATTACATATTTTTTCTTTTATAAAACATATGTATTACATTTTTTTTATCTATTTCATTAAAAATAACCTATTAAACAAGATGTGTATTTGGAGATATAAGTTTGATTATTGGTTATTATTATTTTGAACTGAAGCTTTAAAAGAGATGTAATTTTGTTGTTTCTATTTATATAGAAGAGTCAAACTTTTGAAAATATATAATTGATAGTGTTAAGAAGGGAAACGTGTAAAAATATTTTAATTAAAATACAAGTAAAATAATCATTCAATAAATGGTTTTAATAAAATGCGTAAATAAGTAACAAATATGTTTTAGAAAGAAGAAATATGTTATTAGTATTTTCACTTGGGTAAATATTGGGTAAATATGTAATTGATAGAATTTAAAAATATATATACATATGTAAATACCCCAAAAGATACAAACGAGTGAAAAAACGAAATAATAATAAAATTAAGATAATGCATAATTCCACTCAACATGGTCTTATGTGGCGTTTTCGTCTTTTTAAAAGTTTTTATTAAGTTTATCACCAATTATTTAAAACCTATTTTGTAAGCTTTTTAAATCCTTTTTTATGTAGGGTGTTTTTTTACAAAATTTTAATATGCATAGAGTCACAAACCCACCTTGTAAAATGTAAGTGTCGTGTGGCGTTCTTGGATCCTCAAGAAATAGATGTTATTACAATCACAAGTCACTGGTTTCGTCATGTCTTGATCTCACTGGTGACCCAAGCTCACAACCAATGAGGTGGCTTAGAGTGAAAACACTTCCAGCACAAGTTCGTTAATCGTTAAGACACTCCCATAACATGTGTAAGAGGCTAAGAGAGACCATACACCCCATGATTATATGCATGCTTCCGGGTAAATCCGACATCAAACATTTGACCCCTAGCATGTAATATCATTTGAAATTGTAAACCTAAATGAGTAATAATTTATTTCATACTGACATCTTATTGGAAATCAACCAAAAAAAATGACAAATCTATACACAGCAAACTAATGTGCTCAATGCTAAAACTCTTTTAACTAATGGGATTTACTCTAAAAACTCTATTGTACCATATTGAATGCAGTATCATATGAAATATATCATACTTCACAGGCTTAACATGCCATAGAAAATGTTGTTGTACCTTCTTAACTCTCTGCTGCATCACCAGATACCTCCTATTCGATATCGATAAAAGAATGTTCTTCAGATTTGGGATATCTTTCTCCTCGACAAAAACAGCAAATGACTCCCAGTTCAAAATCTCAAAAAACGGAGGCACGAAATTGTCTGATATAATCACCGGAACGCATTCGTGAAAAATGGCCTCCACAACTCTTGGACTGTTGACTTCATAACCTTTAGCACATATACAATACTTGCTACTCTTCATGTAATTGATATAGTTTCTGTTGCCTTTTGATTTTGGAAGCTTCCGGAAGATTTTCATGTCGGGATCTTTGTTTTCCCAATGCTGTAGGAGAATCGGGCGGACATCACCGTGCATTTGGCCTGCAAAGAAAGCAAGAATCGAGCGTTTGGAAGGGGGTCTGCCGCCAATTTCACGCAACGGGTTCTGAGGTGACCGAACGTATGTTTCAGGCAGAGATACGTCTTTTCCTAACTCAAAATGTTCTTTGCCAACATCCGAATTGCATAGAGCCCGTATGCAACTATCCATGGATTTTCTTGTCTCGTCAGTAGCCTGAAAATCATACATTTTTTGTTGGTTAATACATGGATCACTAAACAAAAATTATTTGACTCGCGCCCATTTGGCCAAAACCCATTTTGGCCCTTAATTCATTTTCAGAAAGGCCCATTTTAACATGTTACTCAACCCGACCCGACCCACCTATAAATGTGTAAGTCGCCCGATACGCCAAGGTCACCCAAATTTAGAAAAACCATTTCAAGCCTTCCAAATACAAATTTACATTTGTTAAAGTCAATCATGAGCTCATGACCCAAAAACTTGTAAAAATGCAAGTTGACAAAAACGCCCCTAACTTAAAATTAGTACAAAGAACTAGTTATATAAGTAATACCTATTCTTATTTAAAACCATAAAAGAACAAAAAACAAATTTGAGATATTAAACCTAAAACTTACATCAGCTTCATCATTATAACCAAAACTACCTCTTCTTTATATCAAAACCAAAATTGAAATTGGCTTCTTGCTTCCTAATCAACTTCAAACAAAAATGTCTGTATCTATTGTAAAATTTTAGAGTTACAGACAATTTAGTCATTTTCCAATTTTCCAACAAGTTTTTGGCCAAACGAAACCAAATTCCATGTTGTTTGATAATTGGGCGGCCCACCTTATCGTTAATATTAAGATTAAAGATCAAATGGCTTACCCAGTCATGGCAAGCAACGAGGAAATGATCAGACCCGCCAGTCCTATTCCAAGCATCATATCTTCCGGCAATCAGGTGAATGTAGTCCTTCAAATGCTGCACCAGGTTGTCACGACTGCCAGAACCGGTCACATATAATTTTTCTTCCAGCATTCTAGAGCTAAAAGGAATGTAATATAAATGGGCTTGTTTTGGGTTATTAGTAACAAAATGTTTGAATTCTTTCATATGTTTCATGAACCATCCCTCAGACGCATAAATTCCACTAAGTACTGCTTGTGGCTGGTGAAAAATCGGTTTATCACCCTCTTTGTAAACGTAAACCTTTAGAGTCTTTTCCATTAATTCATAGCTCCTGCATTTTGTAGAAGTATTCAGCCATGGAATAAGAAATTGACTAATTAGATCGTATTTTTCTCACCTCTTAAATCTTGAAACATTACGATACAAAGGAGGATACAGAGCACGATCATTGTTGTTTACTGGAGCATTCTCAATTTGCAGTTTTGCAGCTAATAGTTCTTGATCAACCATTGAAGACCATTGTGGTTTCTGCAATAACAAAGTTGTATACTAATCAACTATAGTAAAAATACTAAAAACAAAACAAAACAAAACAAAGCAAGAATATGTATACCATTGAACGAACTGAGGCTCGATTATGAAGCAAAATGTCATGCATATCAGAGATTGTCACTATGTCCCCAATTGGCCTCTCATGAACTGCTTTCACTGGAGGATTCTTCTCTGATGTTGCAGGCTTCTGGAAATTAGGGTCTAAATTGGGTGCACTAACTTCTGGTTTAGATGAGTTGTTATCCAAAGCTACTGAGGGAGAAATCACTGTGCTGTTGACTGTTGTTTGGGGAGCTAAAGAAGCTGACGAACTCGGTGGCGGACTGGTGATCGAATCATTTAGCCAAATATTGTTTTCAATGCCTATATTATTTCCCTTACCAAGTGTATCAACAGGCTTTGTGTGATTAATGACATCAAAAATGGTAATGTTGCCTGATAATTTGGGGATTTCAGATGAAGTTTTGGTATGGTTAGTTTGACTCAATAGTGGCTGCGCACGACGCACCGAAAACATGGAAGATGGAGTATCACCATATGGAAATTCAAAGAACTGGAACATTATAACCACAGCAAACACCACTGCGACCAGCCATACTAATCTTTTGGATTCCAATATGTACTGAACTTCATGACCCATTGTTACAAACCACTAAACTAGCTTGTACTCAAAGCACACATACCCTATGAACACTGCATAATCAGATGTATCATTTTAATTCAGAGAAAATAAATGTGATATAACAATCTGGAATTCTCACAAAGATAAAGCATCCTATCAACAAAAACTGAATATTATTCCTTTCATGAACTAACGATTACCAACATCAACTGTTGATTGCTAAGATCAATTGAAATACTGTTGGGTTCATATATCAAATAAGAAAACACTATTTGATGTTTGGGAAGCAGTAGGTATGAACAAAGTTCCAAATCATAACTCTGATTGCAGTTCAAACAGAGTGAAATATAACTACAAATACAATTGAAAACACTTTAATTAACTTGTATTTATCTTAATCAATCAATCAAACCATCAAATACACAGTCTAAACAGAGAATTAGCATGAACAACTTACTCAGTTGTTACAAATCAACAATACTCTGCTGATTAGGTAACATGCATAGGCAATTCCAAACCAAAACCCTCCAAACAACTCGATCAACCGTATAACACAAATTACCACCAACGAACGTGAAGTTTCCTCGATCATCAGATCAGAAAAGCTACCATTCGACAAAACAGATTACATGATTCATTCAAAAAACCAATCGCATAAACAAAAAACCAAAAACTGTAGTTGATTTCGATTTTAACATTTATTGATCAAAGCGCTTTGAAACAAGCGAAACATTGAATTCGGTAGCAAAATTAAATGCAATTGCATGAAGATTAACGATTTAAATATTGAGAATTAAATACCTAGGGGAGACGTGTTGGGAAGCTTGCTTTGAGGTTTTACGCCAGATGTTGCAATGGCGGCACAGGGATGTGTGTATAATAATATTATTATTGCTAGTTTGATTGGAAAATGATGCATGATTCTTTATATACTCTCAACTGATGGATGATGTTGCACTTTGGTCCTTGTACTTTGCAGATTTGTACGTTTACGTGTCACGAGTTTGTTTCTTTTTGCAGAAAAGAAAACACTTTTTCCGGCAGAAAAGAAAAGGATGAGATCCTACATTCCTAGGTGAACATTTCAGTTTTGTGATTTATCTTTGATAGTTCAAACTTAAGATTTATTCTAAGGTGATATTATCATACTTACAGACAATTTTATAACAAATAAATGGATTTTATTTCTTAGTTGTATATAGTTGATTAAAGGGTTCAAAAAGAGCTAAAATTATTTTAAAAAAAATTATAAATAAGATATAATAAAATCTCAATAAATGAATATTTTAGAATCAGGAAAAAATATTTGTTCAGTAAAGTTATTAAATTATTGCTAATGAATTTATAACTAATTTAGACGATACCAAATTAGAGTATCTACTACACTACGGTTTTTTTCTCATATGACCGATCTAACGGCAAGGTTGAGGAGAGAGATGGTGTTAGGGCATTTGAATTTTCAGGAGGAAAGAATGAAAAATGTGATGAGAAAGAAGGAAAGACTAAAGGGAACATATAAAAGAGAGAACAAAAAAGAGAGTGTGAGGTGGAGACGTTTGTTTCTCCTATGATTGTAGATGTTTTTATGCACCAAGTGTTTTGCTAAGTCTATCAACATAATAAATCCTTTTCAATTCAATTCGCTATACATTTATAAATCATGACATCCTTGGTGAAAAAGGAAGTATGTATCAAATATTTAATATAAATACATTTTGTATGGTTTGGTTTACCTTATAATCTACACATTGGATGTAGGTGTGGTGGTCGCAATCTGTAGGTAGTGGTGGTAGATAGTGATAGGGGAGTTGAGTTTTTTTATTTTTTTTTATTTTTTTAGGTTCTGAAATATAATAACAGTGTTTTTAAGCCACTTGATCCTATTAAAGTTCACTTTACGATTCCTAATTACAAAATACAAAAATGAAAAATGCACAACCAAATAAATAAATAACCTTCTTTTTTGCATCATAGATACTATAAATAACTTAATTTCAGAACCTCCAAAGCACCCACAAACACGTAACCAAGCCCACTAGCTTCACGAAACTTTATTCCTTTTAGCAAGCCTCGTCAAATCCAACCCTTAACACATAAATTTCAGGTTTATAGAACTCGATCGGAAAAGAAACAGATCTTCATCCACAAAGAAGTGTTACTGATTCACAAAGAAAGGTGTTGGACTGATTTGCCACATATCCGGCATTTTACATATATTTTCTATTTTTCTTTTTTAAACCTGAATTAATCTCTCTCTTTTGAGTGAATTGTTGTTTTAGTCCTTGTGGTTTGGACAGATTTGTCACATCGGTCCAAAAAGAATCATCACCACCATCCCATAAATAGCCGTCGCAAGCACCCCCTTCTCCCCCACCACCATACCCAAACCCTCGCCGATTGTCGTGTGTAGCATCACCCTTGTCATTGGAACAATTGCAAAGGTTAGATCCTTTTGTGATTCGGGATTATCTAGCGAGATCGTTTTTGCTCCCGGGATAAAAAGCTTTGATCTTTTTGGTCAAATGTACAATCTTTAATCTTTCTATGGTTGTTAATTGTTTATATGCATGTAATTAGATACCTGTTTGAGTTTGATTAATCATTAAACACTTCCGCTAGCTTTTGATATTTAAAGTTTCTACTTTTAGTAACTTTAATCGGTTAAAGTTTACAAATGATACCAATCGTATTATTATATATTAAATTAAGAATAAAATAAATAAATAACACATGTTATGTTATATATAAAATGTATGATTATAAATAGATATAAAAGTAACTAAAAAATAAAAAGTTAATAATTTACTAATAAACGGGCCGAGCTTGAGCTTGAAAATTATACTGACGAGCCGAGCTATAGAAATAAAACTATAATAGAGCCGAGAGCTCGGGCTCGAGTTTTTGAAAGTTATAACAAGCCAATCTCAAGCCTAAGCGTTTGCTATTATAAAATTATGAATTTTTATTTAATATATAACCTATATATGTCCATCAATAAATTTAGCACCTAATTCATTGTTAAAAGAAGTAAATCAAATTAGTTTTTTAAGGAGGGGATACTGGGGTATGTACTCGACACATCGGGGGTAATACTTGTCACACTCCCGCTTATAGCGTAAACACGAGGATGTAACAGACGTGATCGTCATAACACATTGACTGTTAATAGAGATGCATTAATAATGATAAACCAAAGTGTCATGACGTCACCCGACACAAATGGAGACTTGTGTCGCAGTTAATTAAATTCATGACAAACATAGTCAACAAGCAAAAATAAATTTGAATCCCACAACCCCGGAACAAGTAAAGGTAAACATATCCAACAATGATAACCTCAAATAAAACATAATTGTCAGAAACGCTAGAGCAAGTCTAAAAATGTATTTCTTATGGTCACCACTAAGGCATCGTATCTTAGCTATCCTTGATGATTGTTACCTAAAAAGATATGCTCAGAAAGGATAATATATTGTTGGTGAGTTCGCAGGTTTAAATAATAAACAAAAATTGATGCTGTGTAATAGTTTTGTAGGACATAAGTGTATACAGTTATAAGCAAGCAATATCATATGTAAACATAAGCCTCACAACCAACCATACGACATACACACAGATCTTGTCAGTACATATTCACCTTATGGCCCGTTCCTTGCACTATCAGTATCAACTACTATACCAACAAACAAGGGTGAGGGTGTCAGCCCAATAGTACTATCAATACTTTTCCGTCGGCTTCAACGCCGGAGTTAAATAATTATGAATAAAGAACCACACAGAAAACTAATGCATGTACTAGATATTAATTTACAAACAGTAAACACAACAATCTCAATATATAAACGAGTTCGCAGCATAAAAAGGGTAAGCATACTCACACATACAAACACATTAAGTCACACACAATATATATATATACATTCCAGCATACACAATATATATACATATATGCCTACACTCACAACCAAACACACAAACACACACTCAGTACACACACACACACCCAACCCAAACACACACGCACCCAACCCAAACACACACACACACACTCGGTACACACATACACCAAACACAAACACACGGCACACACACAAACACAATACACATCACTCACACATACAATACAAAAACACCACACACACACACACAACACAAACACAACACACACACTCGATACATGAAGGCTATTGTGTTGTTTCTTTCGGGCAGTAATCCAAGGGCAGAAACACACACACACAATCGCATCACATAGCCATGACCAACATCACCGCAACACTGCCAAACCCAACCGAAAACAATCGAAACAACTAGAACCGGAAATACGAAACCGAACACCGCGATACGAAATGAAACAAGGTCTAAATGGATCGAGCACCCGCGGCACGACTAAACGACGAGGTGACAACGATCGGTGGCGGCTAAAACACCCGGTTTTGGTGATTGACGGCGGTGTAATAGTTTTAGGCTTTCGGGGAGGGGGGGTGGGGGGTGGGGTGGTCGATGGTTATAGCAATTTTATTATATAATTTCCATATTCACACTGCTTTGAACCCCTAACTTTCAATTAATTAATCCATTAAGTTTATTTAATTTACAATTTAAAGCCTGGACTTTTTTATTATAATAATGTTCATAATAATAATAATAACAATAACAATATTTATGATAATAATAATCATAATAATATTATTAGTAATAACAATAATTATTATAATTTTGTTAGTTATACTGATAATGATTAATAATTTTAATTATTATATATATAATATTTATCTAATTTATCATATTATAACATTAGGGTTAACGCGCAAGACAAATAAGACAAAAATTCGGGATCGGAACGAATTAATTACGCAAGGACAATAAATACACAATTAGAGTTAACGAGCTTCGAGAAAATTGATGGACCTGAGTGTGACGGATGTCACAATACTTCTCAAAACACGACCAACACCACGAATGTGCCCACGCCTTTCACCTCAGGCACACCTCATAACATCAATTTGACTGACTGAAGATGAATTACCTGACTCGTTTTTCATCCTTTTACACTCAGTTTGAATATAATAAACGTACATAAACTTATTTTACTAAGATTCAACAGCATAACAACTATAAAAATGAATAACAAACATGTCATAACTTTCAAAATGCACTAAGCATTAAACATTACATTAACAACAACAATACTAACAATATATAAATTAATACAAACATTTAACCTAGTTTAGTGTGTTCGGGTCAATCTCCCACTTCCAGAATTAATTCTCCTGTTGCTACTTCAGAAAAAAAACCAGCAGGTTGATCCATTTAAACTAAAAGTTGGACACTTTAAGTTTATTAAAGTCGGTTCTGATGATCTTGACCAATTTAAACCAAAATTGAATATTTTAAATCTATTAAAATGAGTTTGGGTTGGTTAAACAAATTTGGCTGAAATTCATGCTTATCTCCATGGGTAAAAATGGATCAATACTTTGTATAAGAAATGAGTTACGGCATATAGTGCCTTTCTGGATGCCCATGCACTGTGTTAACACATTTAGCCCACCTAAAGTATATTGTATCAAATGAAACTCGAACCCATAACTTTAATATTGAAAAGTCATAGATGTAAACCAATTGATTTGGGGGTCATTGATACGATTTGAAGGTATTTAAGAGGAAGAAAATTGCTGACCATAAAAAAAAAATCTCTAGCTCCACAAAGCAAAATACTAGTTAAAAACAGAAAACGACCTCGACTTACAAGTCTAACATGTAAACCCCACGAGTTAATTTCTTTGTAATTTCAAGAGGAATGTTCCATGCAACTACACTTGTGGAAAATAAATAAATTAACCCTAATATAATTAATCCCGGCCAATATCATATCTCTCTTCAAATATATATAGAGCAATATATTCAGTTATTGATCAAAATCAGCCATCATGAACCGTCTCCTCTACGAGGTTGTTCTAAAGGGTGACACCAACACCTTCCTCACTCTCCTTCAAGAAAACCAAACCCTCGTCAGAGAGACGGTGTTTGAATCAAACACCGTCTTACACCTAGCGGCCCGGTTCGGCCACGTGGAGCTGGTGTCAGAGATAGTGAACCGGTGGCCGGACATGGTGCGGGCGGAGAACCGAGAGCTCGAGACAGCGTTGCACCTGGCGTGCAGAGAAGGAGAGGTGGAGGTGATGAAGGTGTTAATGGCAGCAGATGAAGGGGTGGTGGGGAAGATGAATTGCAGAGGTGAGAGTGTGTTGTTTGTGGCTTGTGAAAAAGGGAAGGTGGAGGTGGTGAAGCATTTGATGATCAAAGGGTTTCAGTGGCTTCTTGTGCATGAACTTGATGCGTTTATTTGTTCTATACATGTTGCTGCTGCTGCTGGACACACAGGTTTGTATACTAATTATACTCTACGTTACTTCGCACTTATGTGATTGATGCTAATAATTAATCAAGTATTTGATTTGATGCATGTGTGAAATATTAATATCATATCTATGTGTAATCATTGATGAAATATTTAAATTAAATATGCTAGTCGATCAGTACCCCCTACTAGAAAACAGTGTTATTACTGTCAATTTTACATCAAAAACATTTTTACGATTTTTTTTATTCTTTGGAAACAGTCAGTTACCCGTTTCATATTGTAGTTTTGCAATATAATTTGAAATTTGAAATAACAGAATTTTTAATTGTATTCTAAAAATTAAATATAATTTGTAGATACATATATATTTGTATTGCAGGAAATTTAAAAGATTTAAAGTTATTTATTTTTCAAAGAAGACAATTATTGGCGGATTACCAATGGCCTATGACGGTAATATGTCAAAATGTGAATTGATAATCCATTAGTTAGAGGCTATTAGTATTCAGTAGGTAAAGAGTGAAAATTTGATTAGAGAAAAAAAAATCAGTAATCCGGAGCTAACGACTCCATCGGTGTTGGATCTACCAGAAAAAAGTATCACCCGGGGCCATTTAGCCGACGAATTGAAGCATCACCGAGAGACGAAAGCGTTGTCCGTCGGTATAATACACCAGTTTTGTAGCTAGTAGTAACCTTCCTTTAAGAAAATCAATAATTGAACCTAGCTCTTACGATAATATATAGGAGTCCTTATCTCTCATTCAAAATGATGTCATGTTAGCTTTTAATTAACATTACATCCCTAACCATCTCCAAACCAACAAAATATCCGTATTCATATCACCAACAATGTCTCAACTTTTAATTAACTTTTATTACAATAATATATCTTTATAAATTTAAGCCACGTATAACTAAAAATAAAAAATAAATATAACAAAATATTAAATGTTTAAAATTACATAATTTGAAATTTTTCGTCAAAAGAAAATTTATAAAGATTAGTTTAACCACCTTTATATTATTTATTAATAAATTAAACTAATAATGATATATGAATCAATTTTAATAATTATTTTTTATACTAAAGTTGGGTTATATACTGAGCTTGTTTGGTAGTAAATCACACATCCTCCTCGGCTCTTGCAATTATAGGCAAGTCTTGCACATCTCTCTCTTCTCTCGTGGCAGTGGTGGGTAGCGTTCCCTAGCGGCATCGCTTATCGCATCACCATCATCCTCCCACCCCAATGCCACTCCTAGTACTATTGGTTACAGTAGACAGTCACATAAGATAGTCACATATTGTTACTTGTTATGGATGATCGAGTTTACCCTATGAGCCACACATGACATCAATGAGATTGGTGCTGTAATTAACCATTAACTTAATAACAAGCGAATAAGTTTTGATTTTATTCAAGAAAAAATAATATATTACTTTCTTCAACATACTTAGAAATATTAAAAATAAATTTATTCTAAAAGTTTTAGAAAGAACAAATAGAATTCATATTCATATTACTTATTAATCTTAGATTTTATAGAATATAATTACCATCAACATTTGTTATGTAGAACTTAGTGTTTAAAATCATAGTAGTTTTAGTCATCATAAGTTGGTAATAATAAAAGTCCAAATACATTTCATAATCATTGGTTCACAATATAATATTTTCCGTATTATATATAACAAGAGTTATTTCGGCTTTAAATTTTAATTAATTTAAACATCAATACAACAAATATGTAAAGCTCAATTAGAAAGTAGTTTTACAAAAAAAAAAACTTGATTATTATTTTATAAAGTTATCTCAAAATAAATTTGTATATTATTTATTTTTTTGAACGGCAAATATTATTAAAAATTTGTTATTATTCATGTAAATGACTTTTGGTATTAAGTCACCGTATTGGAATTATTGGCGCATGATCAATGCTCAACTACTTATTCTTTTGCACACCAAAAGTCTCGAAGTCCCTACTTGTTATTAAAATGTTTTGTCATCACATGAAAAGCAAAGTTGACTTGTGCGTTTACTTGACTTATGTGTTTACATAAAACATTAATTTTGTTATCATCTATACATGACTTGTTGGAGAGTTGATCTAATAGGTTAAACAAATTATGCCACAAGTTCAATTACGAGCCAATGGCAGACATAAATTAACTGTCTGTTTTTTTAGTGAACAAGAAATTAAAAAACAAAGTTTATAGAAGGTATTGGTTATCTGTTTTTTTAGTGAACAAGGATAAACAAAGTTTATAGAACGTATTGGTTGTCTGGTTCTTTTTGTGAACAACAAAAAAAAAAAAAAAAAAAGAGAAACAAAGTTTATAGAACGTATTGGTTGGGCAAAACTAGTGGAAACTGATGAAACTTGCCTCTTTTGTCCGTCGACTAGTTTTTGAGACCTATTGGTTTAAACAGTAAACAAGCATCAGCCAACGTGGGGATAGCCCACTTGGTAGAGGCTTTGCCTTTTAGAAAAGAGGTCCTGCGTTCAAACCCATGCATGGTGTAATATAAAGTAATTTAAGAGTAGCAGTATGATAGATTTGTCGTTAAAATTTTTTTTATCAAAACAGCCATTTGTTTGACTAACATTCCAATCAAGTATAGTAGTTTACTCCAAGGAAGACCAAATTTAAAGCCTTAAATCATCTCTAATGCAACATCTATAGCTTTGTTGTTGGTACTTAATTTAATGTCATGTCACATTTTAAATATTATTTTTGTCTAATTATTCTCAAAACATAACAATCCATTTATTTTATAATTATCTATACCTTATTCAATTGTCTCCTTTTTAACACTAATATTTCACATCTAAACTATATATTTTTAATAACCTATTTATTTTATACTATAACAATTTATTTATAAATATATAAACTATTCATTTTTATTTATTAAAATTTAATTTAATGAAAAAATGTATCTATACTAATAAAAGAAGATTTTATTTGGACACATACTTAAATCTATATTTTCACATTTTTCTCTCATATTAAATAATTATATGACTACTAATTAATGATAATATGTATTTTTTATATTAAAAATATTTTTAATATAGCAAGAAAAATATATTTCTATAAATGCAATTTCTTAAAAAAATTTATAAAATAAGATTTTTTTTCTAAGACATCAAAGTTTTTTTTAATATACTAAATATTTTAAGATCTTCGTTTTAAAAAAAAATTATGAAACAATATAGTTCAAATACAAAGTTATTACATTGAATTTTTTAAAATTCAATTTGTTTAAAAATTTTTGGTTTTGAAACAAAATGTTTAAAAACAAATTGTTTTGAAAAGAAAATCTAAGTTTGGAAAATAAAAAGTTTAAATAACAATGTCATTCTTTTATTACTTAAAATCCTTACTTATATATGATTTTAGTTATATCGTATCTCAAATTATCGGTTTAAAATTCATAAATTTTCATTACTAACTACTTAATATTCTATTAATTCAAATCGTGTATTACACGGGGTATTAACCTAGTTCTTGAATATAGAATTAGTGAAGGAGATACTCAAGGTGCGCCCGGAGTTTGCAAGAAAGCATACTTCAGAAGGATACTCCCCGTTACATTTAGCTTGCAGTAGAGGCCACGTAGACACGATAAGGGAGCTTTTATGGCTCGAGCCTGATCTCTTGTGCCTTCGAGATCACAAAGGTTGGACACCCCTACATTGGGCATCTATGAAAGGGAGAGTTGGAATTATAAATGAAATAATCTCAATAAGCCTTGAATGTGTTGATATGGTGACCAATCATGGCGAAACGATTCTTCATCTTGCAGTTAAGTATAACCAGTTTGACGGTCTAAGATACCTAGTGGAGACACTCAACATCCAAGAACTCGTGAACAAACAAGACAACAATGGCAACACCGTGTTGCACATAGCCACGGCCGGAAAACTCACTACGGTATTTTTTGTTCTCTTCATAACTTGTTAGAGTTAGCACTTCGATGACAATTAGTAAAACTAAGTTTTCGTAGATATGAATAAAGGTATCAACCATTTCAAGTTAATAGGTTGAATCGATGAACCCAACATGACCCGTATATCTAATCTTACCAAATATTTAAATTGTAGCTGATTGAGTTGGTCACATTTAAAATCATATAACACGAACATGACATGTGTTAACCCATTTAGCTCAATGTTTCACAGGGTTATGATCAAGTTGTACACATGTTATAAGTGTCACAAACAAATTAGTGAATTGTAAACAGTTTGTATTAAATGGATCCTAAACGGGTTTAGGGGTCAACCTTATAAAAGTATTTTTTATACTAATTCTTTCAAATGAATTAAAAAGACTAATCAACCCACATATATACGACTTACTATTGTTTTTATACATGGGAACAGATGGTGACATTTTTACTCAAACACGGAGTCGATGTAAATGCCATAAATCATAAAGGGTATACAGCTTTAGATGTAGTCGAATCCGATGGAAGCAACTCAACTACTCTCCAAATTGTGCCAGCCCTATTAGAAGCTGGTGCTAAAAGATGTGATCAGTTACCCCCTACGTCTCGAGATATTCAAGAAGTTGTTCGTTCCAATCTAACTACACAATATTCTACAACGACAAGTCGAAAAATGGAGTCCCCAATCCAACAACATCACCACAGAAAGAGAACTCATCGGAGATCAAAGCAAATTGAGCTTCAAAACGAGGGTTTACGAAATGCTAGAAACACCATAACAGTTGTTGCAGTTTTGATAGCAACCGTTACGTTTTCAGCGGGCATAAACCCTCCTGGTGGTTTCAGTCAAGAAACCGGAAAGGCTATAATGGGTGGAAAATCTCCATTTAAAGTGTTTGTGGTGTGCAACATTATGGCATTGTTTTTATCTCTAGGAATTGTTAATGTGTTAGTTAGTGTCATTCCATTTAGACGGAAATCAATGATGAACTTGTTAGTAGCGACGCATAAGGTTATGTGGGTGTCTACTATGTTCATGGCAGCGGCGTATATAGCCGCTACATGGACCATTTTGCCACAAGGTCCTGGCTCAAGATGGTTAATGATTGAATTGATGGTCGTCGGGGTAGGATGCACACTCATGGTGCTTATCGGGTTGGGTTTTTTGTTAGTGAAACAGTGGTCAAGAAAGCAAGAATGGCGGAGAAGAAAGGAGAGAAAGACGAAGGATGGTACGCCTAATAGTAGTATTAATAGTCGTGTTGGAGAGATGCGTTTTCTTAAAAATAGTCATCAGTCGTCTAGCAACTCCGATATTGATAGCTCTGATCATGGTTACCATGTTTACTAGTGATGTATTTCTTCGCTTTTTTTGGGTTGTAGACATAACAAATGGCTATTTTTGTAATAATATTCGTGTATATATGTATAATAATAAGGAAAGGTTATTATTGTCTCAATATATGGTATATTTTTATCGAAGTTTTATTTAATTATATTCTATCATACTTCTCCCCCTCACCAAGGTTAGTTTAGCTTCATCAACGAAAACAAGGAAGCCTCATTGCAACAATCATTGTCGGCATCGTGACATCTTAGTTGGCACCGGGCTTCAAAATAGGTCAATTATTGTTTCCACTATCTCTACTAGTGGTTTGATACAATCAACGTTGCTAAATAAACTGGGCATTCGTCATCTTAATTTGATACCGAAGAAATTAATCACAAAAGTAGCAATGACTATAATCAAACTATCGCAACTCTAGCGAGTGATCAAGATCCTGTCGCAAAGTTTGCAACCGCCTCTTTTCAGTCGTAAAACCAAAAAATTAATCAAACTTAAATCATAAATACCAGTAGCAAGGCGATAGTTTAATTAAAGTTGTCACAAACACCGGGGTTGTAAAGCAGTCGTAACATGACAATCGCTAAACAGACTCACATATTGTGACCGCCAATCCAGTCGCTACGATCAGTTGTTATTATTATGCTGTGTTGCAAAACAAGATAATCTTTGGATACATTCGAGACGACATTTGTTGGTTTCGGGCCTCGATTTCACAAACAAGAAAAATAGAATTTTACAGCTCAACACTTGTTCTATTCATTCATACTTGAAAACTTACATTATATAGAAAATAAACATGCAAACATAGGTCATTACTCCTATAAAATAGACCACTACTTAACATCCAACCACTACTTCACTACCTAGACTAATTCAAACTAAAAACTTGTTGCATAATTTAAATAAAACACGTGACTTAAATATTAGACCCGTAACCCGTAACTTGACCCTATCAAGATTAACACAACAACATTTTCGGTCAAAAATAGGTCCAAAAGACCCATTCGGCCAAGTTCTATAGTAATAGAAGGCCATTTCAATCTGAAAATTGAGCAAGTTTCGTATCAACTTCATCCTCATTCTCAACACGCTTGGGTTCTCAATAAATCGCCAAAGCCTATATGCCATGTCAGGGCGACTAAAACTCGGAAATAAAAGCCTTTGCTTAGGCCTTAAAATTTCGAGGCCTCCAAATTTTTTATACCATAAGGAATCAAATGTTACTGATATATGACAACTTCATATTATAAGGAAATATCCAAGAATAATATATTGTTTGAATGGTTATAATGCAATGAGAAACACAAGATGTAAACGACAACAATAAAATTGATTACCTTTGATATGCTATTATTACCTCAAGCTTACCTTTTGCATTTCTAGAGAGTTCAATGCTTTATAAGCAGTGACGGAACTTGAACCACACCATAAGAGGGGCGGGGTTGAATGTAAACTATTTTACGGGGGGCGAACTCTATATATATTAAAAGTTTTACACTATCGTGCCGAAAATTTACACTATTGATGAAAAAAAGAGGGGGTGCCTCATGCGGCACAGCCCCATGCTTGAATTCCGAAGCTTGGTTATCTTCAATTTCTTCTTCTTTAAGCTTCTTTTGTTCATCTTGGTCTTTTCCAAGCTTAAAAACACAATATGAACGATTTAAGTATCAATTCATCATTTTCGATAAGAATTTCTTGAATAATTGATGGGCAATTGATATGTTTTATATGTATAATTTAGAGCAAATCACAGAGACATTAGGAGTGGCTTCAAGTATTAGCACTAATTCTCTCTTTAATAATATCTTATCAGTTCTTTTCCTTTTGAGAGAGGAAGAGAGAAGAAGTTGCAGATCTTCTCATTTCATTCATTCTTTTTTTTTTTTCTTAAGTTAAACCTTTTAGTTTATTTCTCTTCATTGCTCTTCTGGCTTCCATTTTCTTCTCCTCTGAGTTGTCATATCCATATCTATCTAGTAGATCATTAAACTTGGCTTTAATTTCAGATAAAAGTTCATAGTCTTTATTCCATCTTCAACCAGGCTGTGAGAGATTTATAACTTGATCTGCTAAACCCACATAAATATTTTCAGCTTCTTTGGACTCATCATGTGAGATTGCAAGATTGCAGATAACACTAAAAGAGTTGAGGAAGACAAATCCAAATGTTCTTATGGTGCTGAAAAAACTTGGAGGCTAAAATGAGAGATTGTTGAAGCTCAATTATCTCTTAAGGGATCCAACCTTAAGTTTAAGGTTTATTGCCTTAGCTGCTGACTGCTAAAGGGTGTTTAGAGATTCTAAGGGATGAAATGGACGAAGGAATGGAATGAATGAGGGAATGAAATGGATGAGAGAATTAAATCATTACATTCCATTGTCCTGTTTGGTTACCCTAATAAATGAATCATTACTTTGTGTTATTTGTTAGGTATGAAAAAATGAAGGAATAAAATATAAAAGTAGTTATGGTGGTGATGGCGGGTGGTGGTGGCGGCCTGCGGTGGTTTCCGGTGGCGGTGGTGGCCAGCGATGGTGGTGGCCGGTGGTGGTTTCCGGCGGCGGTGGTGGCCGACGATGGTTTCCAGCGGCGGTGGTGGCCGGCGGTGGTTTCCAGCCGCGGTTGTGGCCAGCGATGGTGGTGGCTGGTGGTGGTTTCCGGCGACGGTGTTGGTCGGCGATGGTGGTGGCCGGTGGTGGTTTCCGGCGGCAGTGGCGGTTAGTGGGGGTGGTGGCCGGCGGTGGTGGTGGTTTCCCGCGGCGGCGGTGGCCGGTGGAGGTTTCAGGCGGCGGGGGTGGCCGATGGTGGTTTCCGGCGGTGGCGGTGACCGGCCGATGGTGGTGGTTTCCGACGACGGTGTTGGTCGGCGATGGTGGTGGCCGGTGGTTGGCGTTGGCGGCGGTGGTGGTCGATGGCGGTGGGTGAGTGAGTGGCGTTGGTGACTAATGATGAAAGAAGGGATGGAATGAAAAAAAAAGGGGGGGATGGATGGAATAAATTTGAGGGAATGGAATCTACTATGTAATGGTTCATTCCATTACCTTCACCAACCAAACATGCATTTATTCATTCACCCTTAATGGTTCATTCAATTTCGTCACTCATTCCTGCGTACCAAACGCTACCTAAGTTAGCAACTCTTTCAACTGTTCTTGGAGAGTCCTGAGTTAAGCTTCCACCTCAAGTACTTTATCTGCCGAATCTTTAAGCAAACAGTTCTCAAATTCGAGAACGATGGCTATTTTAGCATAACTTTGAAGACTTTCAAGATTATGTGCCATCAATTCCTGAATTTGTTTCAGACCTCACTCATCCACACACGTGGAATCCTTAAAACTTGATGACGTTATAGGCCGAGCCTCCCTCACCACCAAATATCGTTTCTTGGCGCACTAGATTACTGTTCTCAAGGAATGACTCCACTAGAATACTCTTCTCAATGTGAGTTGTCGTGGTTGATCTCCTAATTATGTTATCTCTGTCCTGTTGATCAATTGATTGATTAGCAGTAGATACAGTCTCTTCCACATTGACCACTTTTCTCGTAAGGTCAATCTCTTCAAGTAAATAATGTGGATCAGATGTCTCAACAAACACATCAATCTACATTATCTTGAAGGTATGGTAAGGGGAAGACAATGGGTCTTTATGAATGGCAGTATGAATACCCTTATCTAGGTAGGAGACATGTGAACAGAATTTTAAGGAGTTGAGTCTATTTAGCTCGAGATATGAACCAAATCCTAATTAGACTTCTTTCTCCGAAGTTATCTCAGTTATGTGGGTATTTTTTTTTGGATTCTAAAAATAGTTTTAGGACTCTAATTGAGGACTAGTGGGTATGGTGTGGGTCTGCTCAGAAGAAGAAAAAGAAACCTTCTTCTAGAAGCTTTGTTTAAGTGTAGCTGACACCTTTGACTTAGATGGGACCCGAGTCTCAAGCCTTGCGTTCTTTGGTGGAGGAGATATTGGAGCCTACATCTTCTCAGTAGATGATGTAAGGGTTCGTTTTTTAGACATTTTTGGATTTGATGTAAAGGGTGTGAGATCAACAATAAAGAGTGTAACCACGCTACCACCTTGAGTCTTAGTAACCTCTAACATATGAACAAACAATAGGGTCATCTTCCCTAAAAATGATTTAAAAGTAGACTTGAACTTTGAGAAAATGACTTTGTTTAAAGTTCCTAGTCATGTATATCTCCTTCTATTTTAAGTTTATTACCAATTACTCATTTAAGATTAGTTGAATAAATCTTAGACACATTAAAAACATAAACTTTTCAGCGGCAATTGCATTCTTGCAAAGATTTTAAAAAATAAAGTTTGAAAAGTTGTACCTCTACTCTTTTATAAGTCTATGGATAGCTCTGCTAAATCCAATGGAACTTGATCCTATTCACCATACTTGTTCAACAAGCAATGTAGAAAGATATGAATGATGATTCTTCAAAAGCATCCATCTCCATCCAATAAGCATTTAAAATGCCACATAACTCCTCAATAGTTATTGCCTTTAAATTATTAGTTCTTATGGGCAGTAAAACCAAAGTACTTTATTCAAATTCAAATGACTATAATATTACACTTTATATAGAGAGGAAATACAATAGGAAACTATCTACCAAATCAATGTGAAATATTTTCTAAATATAGTTTAACATTCCGCCGTAAGTTAAGGGTGGGGAACAACCAGTAACTTGGATCGTAAGAACATAAACCATTAAGATGAGAAAGGCTTTGTAAACACATCAGTAATTTGATCACTTGTTGAAATGAACTTAACATTTAACTCTCCCTGAGCTACCAGTTCGCGAGCAAAATTGGAGTCAACTTCTACATGCTTAGTATGAGCATGAAATACAGGATTAACCAAATGATAGGTAGCTCCTAGATTATCACACCATAGAGTACGAGTTATTTTTGGTGAGATGCCAAGTTCATGAAGGAAAGCCTTTAGCCAAATTAGTTCTGCAACAGTGTCAACTATGGCTTTATACTCAGATTCAGTCGATGATCCGGAGACCGTACACTGTTTACGGGCAGCCCATGAAACAAGATTTCTTTCAAGATATATGGCAACCCCCCCCCCCCCCCCCCCCCCCCCCCCGTTGGGTCGTCGATCAAGTATGCAGCCAACCCAATCGGAGTCAGAGTAGGCGTGTATAGAAGGCACATGTGTCGGCTGCCAGTTAACATCAGTAAATGCCTATAGAGATGCAAGAATCATGACGAATAAGAAGGCCCATGGTGACGGTTCCTTTCAGATAGCGGAGGTTGCGCTTGCTTGCAGCCCATTGATTTTCTGTTAGGGCGTGCATGAATTAGCAGACCTTATTGACCGCGAAGCGATGTCAGTCTGGATAATGTGGCATATTGAAGAGCTCCGACAATCTGTCTGAACTTTGTTGGATCTGAAAGTGGAGGGCTATCATCGTGAGTTAGAATATGAGAAGTACTCATAGGCGAGGTGACTGGTTTACAGTCAAGGAGACCCGTGCGATTGAGGATGTCCATGATATACTTTCGTTGGGACAAGATCAGATTACTCCCGTGATGTAGTACCTTAATGCCCAAAAAATAGTGGAGTTGACCGAGGCCTTTAAGTGCAAATGTGGAGCTCAGATGATTGATAATGGAGGTGAAATCCCTTGGCTACAAGACAAGCCTTATAATGACGACATTGCCTTGAGCATCTTTCTTTAACCTGTATAACCACTTGCAATAAAAAACATTAGTGCTTTTTACATAAATAACCAAAGACCATGTTCCACGAAGCGTATCAAACTCCTTGGTCATGGCTTGATGCCATTCCGGTGATTTATTGGTGACGGTAAAGTTGGAGGGTACGGGAATAGGTGTGGGAGATACATTGGTGTGATATGCTAATGGATTGTACGGAGTGGTACGTTTGGGGTTAGGACGTAGGTTCGGGAATCGGGTTCGAGGTTGGGGAGGGGTGGCGGTGGTGAGGGTGGGCCGGTGGGAGTGGAAGGTGTTGCAAAAGAGGGTTGTTCTATTGGTGAGGTGGGATGGCTGTTGGTGGAGGGCTGTTGGTGGAGGGCTGGTTGGTAAAGGAGTCGTTGGTGGGGCTGTTGGAGGTGGGTTGAACAGGTTGTGCAGGTGAGGGATGTGTAGGTGTTGTAAATGGTGAGGGTGGGTTAGGGAAAATAGAAGTGTATGAAGGGTAGGAGGATGGTGGTTTAGATGGAGGTGGTAAGTGAAAGGGGAAAATTTCCTCGTCGAACCGAACGTGTCGAGCAATGTAAATATGTTTAGTTGTGACATCGAAGCAACGGTACCCATGGTGGTTGGGACTATAGCCAAGAAAGACACACGACGTGGATCGAAAATCCATTTTATGACGATTGCATAGACGTGAGGGAAGCATTCACAGTCGAAAACAAAAAGAAAGTTGTAGTCAGGTTTACGATTGAAAATGTGTTGAAACGGAGATTTGTTTGAAGAGATGCTAGAGGGAAGGCGGTTAATTAGAAAGACGACCGTATCAAATGTAAACCTCTAGAGCGTTGAGGAAGTTTGGCTTGGGCTAGAAGTGTAAGCCCGGTTTCAACGACATGACGATGACGACGCTCAACGAAGCCGTTTTGTCCACTCGTGTGTGCACAATATGAGTGCCGATGTATGATGCCAAGAGAGGTGAAGAAGCTGGACAGGTTTCGTAACTCCCCACCCCAATCGATTTGGACAGATTCTAGTTTTGTGTTGAATTGCCTTTCGGCCATTGTGAGAGAAGTAGTGGGGGATGGTCCCTAAACATCACAATATATAAGATCTAGAATTTTATTGCTACAAAAATTAGAACAAGGAAGTGAGTTTTGAAGATTTCCCTAGTTGACGGGAAATACATAATAAAGAAAACAGTTTTGTAGTGACACGTAAAAAACAACTAGTAATAAGTTATGTAAAAACACGTTGATGTGGATGTCCAATTCGTTAATGCCAAATGGAGGAGGATGCTTTGGTTGCGCTGAAAGCAAGCTTGGGAATAGACTTGAGTCGAGGAAGTTGGATAGAGTAGAGACCATTCTCACTTGGACCCATAAGAAGGAGGGTATGTGTAGACTTGTCCTTCACAACAAAATCACAACAAAAAAAGATGAATGAAACTCAAAGAATACATTATTATCTAAAGAAAATTATTGAACGGATAATAAGTTCTTTTGAATTTCCGATACATGAAGGACATTGGATAAATTAAAGGTTTTATTTGAGGAATAGATTTTGGATGATCCGATGTGAAATATGGGAAGGGCCTTACCGTCACCAACGTGGAGTGAGTCGTTACCTTGATAGGCCTCGGAGTTGTCTAGGCTTGATAAGTCCGGAGTTGCAAGGTGAGTGGCACCCGTGTCACGAAACCAAGTGGTACCCAAGGTTGATCCAGCATCAAAGAATGTTGTGAAGTTAGCTTGAGTGGGCTACATGGATGATGAAACTGATTGGGATGGGCATTGTGATGGAAGGTACCCTATGCCACACAGATTATAGTGACCGTAGACTGTGTTTTATGTTGTCACCCATGCAAACTGTCGGGTGTTGCTGTTATCTCTGATCCTGTTGTTAACCGGCCCCCTAAAGGAGCCACGGACATTGCCACGTCGACTACCATGATTGTTGTTTGACCGAGAAACAAATGCAGCATGTGGTTGGGTGTTGGGTGGTGGAATAGGGTTCAGTTGGTACCCGAGTTGAGCAGCCGTTAATTGTAGGTTGCTGAGTTGAGATTGGATGGTGTTTAGGGTTGATGCAGATGTTCCAGCCATTATGTTAAGGGCCTAAGGGATAGTAACAGGAGTGGAAGTTGGTTTGTTGATCAGATAATCATGATCATGCAGTAGTCCATGAAGATCATTAAAAGAAATTGGTGGATGCTAGGCAAGAAGGTTGGCTTTCAGACCATTATATTCTTCTCGAAGACCAGATATTACAAGCATCACCAAATCTTTGTTCTTCGTAGGCTCACCAATATTGGCTAGGGCTATGGCATATTCATGTGCATGACTTAAGTAGGCGGATGGGGTTTCATCTCCCTTCATTGCTATTTTCAGGAGCTGTGTTTTGAGAGTATACTCACAAGAAGCAGTGTTTGGTGAGTATGCTCGTTCTAGGGCAAGCTAGAAATCCATGGAGGTTGTTCCATGAACGTGTTGAAATGATGCTTAAGAGATGGCGGATATGATGAGCATGCGCACGTGAACATCACTGGAGATCCAATAGAGGTATTCAGGGTTGGACACTGATGGGGTTTCTGTAGTTGCAGTAGTCATCGGTGATGGACATTTGATTGTTCCATCAACATAACCGAATAGATGGTTTGAGATGAGGAATGGTTCCAGCATCGCTTTTCAGTACCCATAATTGGAGGGGTTGAGAGTGAATGCGAATTTTTGGGAGTTATGTGCAGTCTTTTCTGTAGTAGTTAGGGCAATAATAGTTGCCATAGGTTGGTTGTGGCGATGAACTGTTTCTCACTGGAGTAAGGCTGGTTTGTTGTGGCAGCCGCCGGCGATTAGGGTTTAGGTTTCTCTTGGCTCTAATACCAAGTAAAACCAAGTATTTTATTTAAATTCAAATGACTACATTATTACACTTAATATAGAAAGGAAATACAATAGGAAACTATCTATCAAATCAATGTGAAAAATTTTCTAAATATAGTTTAACATGGGCACAATATAAACTGAATATGTATTCGACAGTGACCTTAAAAATTTTCTGAGAATATCACTATTCTCCATAATCACCCCAGCCCTATTAGAGAGTCTAGCAGTTCAACATATCTGAGAAATGTAGCAGTCATGATTTCTCACCTTGTGAAATCAAAGCTTTTAAACTTTTGCTTTAAAACAGCTTCTTTGTTTTCTTTAATATCTTCCGTCCCTTCAAAGCTGACTTTCAATGCTTCCCACAACTTTTGAGCAGTTGTGAATTTCTTGAGACCATGAATGATGCAGTTGGGTATGCTCATTCTAATTAGCTACAGAGCTTTTGAGTCTACGTCCATCTTCTTCGGATCTTCATCTGAATATGTTGTAAGATCTTTGGGAATCATAACTCCATCTTCACAAGTAGCTTTGACTACAGGGATATATGGGTCATTCAGGATTGAGAGCTAGGGTCTCAGATCTTGATTTATTAGAAAATCTTTCATTTGAATTTTTCAAGTACCATAATCATATGGTATAAACATGGGAAATTTGGTCTGAGTGTAATTTTCCAAATTATGCTTACTTGAGATGGCTACAACAATCATTATGGAAGGATAAAGAGGATATGAGAGAATAATGTATTTGAAAGTGTGATCAAAAGAATACATGTGATTTGTTGAAAGGTGACTTTAAGCAAACCAAGAGCTAAAGCTCTGATACCACTTGTTGGATCGGTTTTGAGCTAACAAGACTTTTCTAGTGCTCGGCGGATGATGAAATCACAGTTTCTTTCCTTCCGACTTAAGGACAAGTCATTTTTCAAGGAGGGTAGAATTGATACGATTCCTATGCAAGTATGCTCGCGCATGAAGAAATCCCATGCAGTTGGACAGTCCAACAACCCGGATCCAAAGGACCCAACACACCAAATCGGGTATCTAATAGGTAACCTACATGACCCATATGTTCCTGACCATGGTCTCTATCTTAGAAAAAAACCTCTGATAATGAAAGCAATTACATCTCATATCTAATATAATGTAAAATTTTGGGGAAAAGATCATAACACCAAAGACAATAGTAAGCAGTCAATTAGAAAGTAGAGTAATGAGCACAATATATAGTTCAGGGTTCAGGTTTGGTGGTTAAACGGTCCAACAAATTGTCTAGAACTTGGAACAAGTTTTGTATACCGATATGACTGATTAACCTCTTTTATTGATTTATTTATTTTTTGGGGAATAAGGTATAGGTGTTAAATTCATATATCTTTATCATTCCAAAAAAATATTAAAATTAAAAAAAAAAATCCGTTCAAACCAATAGAATGGCGAGTTAAGTTTGTCATTTTCTGAAACCATAGTTAGCGATTGGGCATTGAATGGTTGTCAAAACCAGCTGAACCAAACCATGAGCACTCCTAAATAATCAAATTAGAAAATGAAAAAAAACAAAAGGGTGATAGTGACAAACCTTGACAAGATCAAAAACTTTTCCACAGATGTATTTTAGTTGAATGGTTGTGTCATGTTGTTGCAGTTCGTCTGTGAGGTCGTAGAGAGTGGATTTTTCAGACCCTTATTTAGAGCAGCAGTCATCATAACTTAAGGAACGTGCTGCCAACCACTTTCAGGCCCAAGAATCTGAAAATTAAAAATCTTATATCACTAATTACACATTGGCAAATTTAAGAGGAGTAATCTGCTATAAAAGAAATGCATATACTCTGAAGTTGAAAGTAACGCACACAAGTTGCTTTGTTTCCCAGAAGACCATCTGTTTACTTCAGCATCAAAGCCTTCACCGAACATATGAGAATACAATTCTTTCTACGAGTTCTTTCTGAGCTAAGATCCCTCATATTCTTCTCTGCCAAGGTTATGAGAATTAAATAAAAGACAGAGAGCACGGTGGGCTATCGTCTACTTCCTCTCCAAGTGAGCTTTACCCCACTGTGGTGATTCCCATTCATCTACTACTTGTGTAAGAAAAGATGATGAAAAATGAAATTTAATGTGAAAAAAATAATAATTAAGAGACGTTTTAACTTACCACCTTGGGACGGCATATAATTCCCTTTGGCTCCTACTTTAGTGGTGGCACTACTAGACAGTTGCCTAACAATAAAATCATGATGTAATTTAATGATATCCAATTGGCTGCCATGAGAAGTTGAGAACTAACAGATGACAACTTCATATTCTAAGCAAATAGCCATGAGAAATGTAGTGTTAAAGAAGGTTATGATTCAAGGAAAAACATAGCATGTAAAGCACAACCATAAAAATGATTACCCTTGATAAACTATCATTACTTCTAGCTTACCTCTTGCACTTATAGAAGGTTCAACGCTTTTTGTGTTTGGAGAAAAGTAAGTTTAACAGACTAAAAGCCTTCTCAAAAGGAACTCTGTATAATGGAAGAAATTACTTCTCATATCTAATCTTAATGTAAAACTTTGGGGAAAAGATTGTTGGCACGAGATCCTTCTTATTTTGATTGTAAATATGAGTTTGGTACTAGATTTGAGATGGAGAAGATACAGGAAGATGATGAAAACCTTTTTGTAAAGAGAAAAAGCATTCTTTCATTTAATAAAAGCAAAGCTATAAATAGCCTACATACCCAACAGAAATAAACAAATTCACCCTACAAACTAGACTCACATTCACCTAAATTAATGCATCTTCAACGTACGTGCACTTCTCCACTCACCCAATCAACCATGATCTTCTACCATTTTTTTAATTCATTCAACAAAACAAAAACTAAAATTACTAATAAAAAACCGACCCGAAAACCGACCCGTCAAGATTAACCAACAAAGATCATAACATCAAAGACAAATGTACGCATACAATTAGAAAGTGAAGTAAAGAGTACCTCTGTAGCTCAATGTTCCATAACGCCACTCGAGGTGTTCATAAACCAATTGAGCAGCCCAAACCAAAGTAAGTTGGTCGCTATAAGATTTATACAATTCAGTTCATGCTTTAGTGGTTTAACGCTCCGACCAACTGTTTAGAACTTGGAACTAGTTTTGTAAACCAAACCAATCGTTTGGCCTCTTTAATTCATTTATTTACTTTTAATTTTTGAAATAAGGTATAGGTGTTATATTCATAAATCTTTATCATTCAAAGAGGTATTAAAAATTAACAGTTTAAAACGATTCCATTCAAACAACTAAAACAGTGAGTTTAGTTTGTCGTTTCCCGAAACCGTAGTTAGCGTTCGACATTGAATTGTCATCAAAACCGGCTAGCTGAACCAAACTGTGAAGACTCCTAAATGACAATTACTGGACATATAATTAGTACTTGGATTTGTTAACAAATAATCAAACTAGAAAATGAAATAAACAAAAGGGTGATAGCGACAAACCTTGAGAAGATCAATAGCTTTTTCACTGATATATATTTGTTGAATAGTTGCACCACATTGTTGCAGTTGCCCAGTACATTTCTGATATTGGCTTTCTAAAACTTTAGTTGAATGAACTCGCTCCCAACCACTCTCAGACCCAAGAATCTGAAAATCAAAAAATCCGATATTAGTAATGACACATTGACAAGTCCAGTATCAGACATGTGCTATAAGAAAACACACGTATTGCAATGTTGAAAGTAATGCACGCAAGTTACCTTGTTTCCCACAAGATCATCCTTTTACTTTACCACCAATAACTTCAGCGAATCTGTGAGAATCATACACACAAATATTATAAAATAAGATAAAAATTAAGCAGTAGCTTTAGAATTCCATGAATCATCTTAGTTTATAAGACCAACATATATAAATGCACGTCTCTCCTGGACGCCCAGTCATATGTATTTTACAACATTTAAGTATTTAACAAAATAAAATGAACATCACCTGCTAAATTAAGAGGTTCCACTCCATCTCATCCTCCCATTCATTCCTTAAGGTCCAGTAGACTTCTTGAGTAATCAACTGCTCGTGCCACTAACACAGGCAGTTATTTGCAAACTAGCAAAACAAGAGAAAACCGTTTCAAACTGTGAAATCCAGAGAAAACCGATAAAAAAAGCTAGAATCTATGTGGAAAATATCAAACAAAACTTTAAAAAATTAAACTCACCCCATGTATAGATGATCTTATCTTGCTTGGTCTTCTGTAACAATATCAGCTTTAGCAACAGTTTCAGAAGGTAACTGCACACCATTGGGTGCGTGAGAAGACGATATGTTTCTTGATTCCACAGCAGCAACTGGTTAAGCTTTTCTTCATTCAAAAAAAAATTTTATGGGATGGGGAAAGGAAAACCAATAATGATATATAAGAAAACTAGGCTAAAGACCCGTGTAACACACGGGTTCAATCCAAAAATATTGTTGTTGTTTAAAAAGATTCTTTAGTTATAATGTTGTTGATAATATATACTTTGTATATCAACTTTTGTGAAAATATTATTAGCAGATGGATTTAGATGTATTGATTCATTTAAACAACAAAGTAACTAAAGATCTAAATTGATATAAAATATTTGCTCGTACAAATGACACTAATCATTCAATTCTTTTAAAGCTTAATATCACATAATCAAAGATTAAGTGATGAACAAAACAACATCTTATAATCGTTTCAAGATGTAGAGTTTCAAAACATGCTAAATAGATTATTTAGAAAGCTAAAATAGTGTTTCAAAACAAATTCACCATCCCCCCAACTACAAATACATCAAAACAATTTGTACATATCAAAAGAATTTCAATCAAACATAATAATAATATGGCTAGTATACATAAAAAGAAATAAAAAAGTTTAAACATCAGAAGCATGTAATACCTCTTCAAAGATGGATTGTCGAAGCAGATCACCTTTAAATTAAAAATTGAAAGAAAAATAATATCAATCCAAAAACACAATCGCAAAGGACAAAATCTCAAATATAACAAAACAAAAATACCTTTTCTTCAAGAAAACTTGAAGAAACCAAAGCCAAAATGATAACGTTGATGAAGTTTGTCAAAGGTGTTGTCATTAGAGTTTATAAAGACAAATTCCAAGTGTTCCAAACAAATACCATTTTTTAAAGTTTTTTAAGGATGATTTTTTAAACAAAATGAAATTATTTTATAAGAAACAGTTAAAAAAACAATTTCATAAACGAAAGTTTAAAATTATATTATTGTTGTTTTACTTAAAAAATTTACATATTTAATCTAAATCATATTTTATATAAAAATATTGTTTTATATTTTCTAAATTTTTATACAACCTATTTGATATTTTATTTATTCAATCTGTGTGTTACAAAATCGTGTATGATTTCATTTCCAAAGAAAGATACCCATTAATTCCTTCGAATTGGAGAGGAATCGATGAAGAAATCCCGTAATTTTTGTCACGATTCGAATATAAACAGAGCATTTTATGGATTTGAAGGTGTTCTGCAGTTTTTGTAGATGAATTATTTAAAGAAAAAAGAATAATCAGGTTTGATTTCATTTCCAAAGAAAGATGCACTCTAATTTAGGGTTAAATTTCCAAAATTTGCTCAAATGTCTCTAAATGAATCTAGACTAACATTGAGAACAAATACATATCTAGGCGCGAATTGAAAAAAATAAAGCATTAAAAGAATGACATGTGGCACTAAAGTTATTCTTTTATTAATAAGTATAGATGTTGAACAATTAAACCAGAAATGATGATAAGACCATAGCATTTGATACCATTTTCAATCCAGGTTACTTCCTAAATGCAGATGTCTATCTTGTTAGGTTAATCTTGACAGAATATAAATTCGGGTCGTTAGTTTCGGATTACGATTTAGTTGGAGCTTTATTTTGGATGTTGGGTCAATTTAAAAATTAGAAGTAGTCAGCAAGTGGGGTCGATATTTATGGTCATCTTTAACATAGTGGGAGATAGTTCCAAGTAATTAGGAGATAGTTGTTTTGTTATTTGACTATTTATGTAACTTTAAGTTGATGAATCAATAAGAGAGTTAGTAGCAGAAAATATCATCTTCTTTCTATCTGTATTTGTGTGTTTTGAGTGTGCTTAATCGGGGTCTGAACCAACATATCTTGCTTCATCAATTAGAGTGAGAAGCTAAAATCAATTAACTATTAAACATTGAAAATCAAAAAGACCAAAAAAAGTGAAATTTATATCCATACCATAGCTGCTCCCAAATCCACGTTCACCAAGCTTGTTGTCATAACTAAAACTGTTGGTAGCAGCACGTATATCCTTCAATGAGAATATCCTCCATGTTGATTCCTTCTTCCCTTTCTCTTTCCTAATTAACTAGCAATAAGTTAACACAATTAGCACATGAAACCTCTTATGTAATTAAGTTGTGTAAAGTCAACTGACTACCCACAATCACAAGAACAATAAGCCAGAAAAAAGGTCCGGGAATTTACAAATTGATAATTACCAGGATTCTATATATATATGACCAACAAATCAAGAATCAAATTCAATAGCTTATATTACTAGCTCAAGTACCCCCCCCCCCCCCCCCCCCCCCTCTCCCCCTCCCCAGTCAAAATCCAACAAGAGTAAGACATATAACATAACAGCAAATTCTCCCTACTTATGAATGCAATCAACCCACTAAACCCTAACTAAAATTGGGTTTAATGGTAACCTAAAACAAGATAGTTTTAGCTGGTTTTTGATTAGTAAATTGAACAGTGACCCACTAATACAAGTCAAGCTAAGACTTAAAAGGTCAAGAGAACAAGAAGAAAGATCAAATGCTCATACAAGAAGCAACACAGTTTTTTGCTCATTGTGATTTGTAACTCCTGAGTTTATACATTGGGGTCTTAACATGATATTTCAGCTCCTAAATATTATATATTATGTAATGCATCTTAGCAAGATTATCATGTATTGAACAGCTCAGAATTAAAGAAAATTAAGGTAGAAATCCAACCAAGATTCTTCAGTATGAACCCAATTCCAGTGTCTTCACCTTACATTCTAGTTATTGACATTGATCTGGTGGACTAGTGGAGATCAGCAAGCAAATTCTCCCGTGCTTCCACACTTCCTGTACAATTCTGTATATATATCAAATGCATCCAAATAACAAACACCCAACATTTGAAATGCAATCAAAAAGAAAATATATGAAAACTAAACCAAAGCTCTAGGTTTGAACCCATGTCACCAGTAACTCTAGTTGCATCATGAATCCTTCAAGAATACAACAACCTACAAAGAAATAAGCAAATATAGGATTACTGATATAATCCACAAGTGATTCGATCTCTGTTCTTAGAACCACAATGTCTAGCATTTTAAGCATCAAACGACGCCCAATTTATAACACTTTACAACTATCGTTGATTCAAACATCATCTTACTACAATTCTCTTAATAAAACCCCAGCATCATAAAACCCCCTTATCTCATAATGCTACTATATAATCAATAAGTCAATTCCATATAGTATTACATTGCAAAAAACTAAAGAGAAACAGAGATCGAGCGTTCATGAAGTAGTGAATAGTAACTAATGATCGATATCTTCAGTCATCCCTGACATGAATCTTATAAACAAATGTTTAAAGTAGGTTTTAAGAAGCATTAGCCCCAATGCGTAAAAACCCTAAAATACAATGAACAAAACAACAAACTACATGCCGTTGACGAGAAAAGAGAGCATATATGCCTTTCTCACAAAGATTCTGATATCTCTCCTGAGGTATTACGTCACCAAGTGCCAGCGATCGGACCCTACGGCAGTTGGTGGCGGAGACGGCGACGGTGATGATACGCCGGAGTTGATGAAAATGAAGAGGGATTTAAAGGTGTTTCCGCGTAAGAGGGACGCGGGTTACCAACGGTCCGATATGCAATTAATAGAACCAGTTTGACGTCCGCGTTTCGCGGGGGTGTCATCATTTGCAGTGATGATAATCTTGAAATGGTAACACTGATATTGTGAGCTTGTTATAATTTGTAAAAACTAATATATCCGATGGACGTACCGATTAATGTAAAGTCTTAAACTTAATTAAATGGAAAGGAAAAAACGAAAAATCATTAGAAAATATTCACGTTACGCAACGGGGCTAATGCTCGTTTTCTTTTAGCTTTAATTATAAACTATGTATGGTTGTGTAATTTGATGTGTGGATTTAATTTGAATAAAAGAAAAAAAAGAATATAAAACAAAAAAGAAAAGAAATAAAGATCAAAAGATTCTTAAAAAGAATAGGAAGTGTTGCAAGAAAGAAACCGCAAACATTGGTTGTTAATATATAAAAAACAACCTATTAATGTAGTTGTATTTTATAAGTTATATAATATAATTAAATTAAATAATAATTATCATTTGCAAAACAAACTAAAAAAATGTTTGTCTAATAAATTAAAGTAATGATCTATTTAGCTTTTGTAATAACACTTGCATTTTAAACATCTTAACCTTGCTTTTATTATAAAAAAATTTCAACTTAGATGAGAACAAAAATCGATCACTGTTATCAAACTATATGTACCCTCGCTAACCCCCAGGTTAAAACAATTAAAACAATGCTAGTGGTTTGTTGCGTAAATTTTCAGATTTTAGTGGTAAATTTGTAAAACCAAAAAATTAGCTTTAGTTACCGACAAACTTGAATTCTCCTATATATTTATAAACCAACTTCAATGAACAGTGTTATGTGATGTTTTATGCGTTGTGTACAAGTCTTTTATGCGGGCACAGATTGTAAAGCATTGAGTACAACTTCATGATGCTCGCACAGAGTATAAGAGATTAGGTTGTCTTCATTTGTGGGTATGCAGCCGGTTTTCTTTCCCGGTGTGTTAGGGGTGCACTAGCCGCCGCTCGCTGCCGCCACTGCCGCTTGCTAGATCTTCGGCTGAGGTAACCCCAAACTCAGATTTGATGTGCTTTTTGATGGTGACAGTTGCCATGGGCTTGTTGCCCTTCCGTCTTCCCTTTGTGGTTGACATGGTCCGGTGGGCGGTGTTTTGTAATTTGTCAGGTGTTTATGATGTTAGGTTTGAGGCTATGTTGCCCCGTGAATGACGGTGAGCTTTGCTTCTCTCGAGATGTTGATATACTTGTGTCTTGAGCCACTGTGACACTGTTGTTTGTTGATGTCAATGATGATGGACTATTGTTTATCTGAGACTTTTGGTTTGAGTTGTTGCGTGGCTGTGATGATGCATAAAAACTGTTGCCAGTGGCCTTGGCTTGGCAGCCCTTTTGGTATGCAGCCGCAACTAGCCATTAGTTCTGAGCCGCTCTTTGACGATTACTCTGTCTCTGGTTGAAGATGCTATTTTTCGGCTAAGACGCGCAACGCGAGTCTGCATAACAACATTAGTTATAGTCTATATAATTTATTTTCGCGTAGTTGTATAGATTGTTTCTTTAATAGTTTCAACTTTGTTATTAGAACATGTATGAGTTTTAATTTCAGGAGTCTTAAAAAGTTATATTATATACAATTTATATAATGTTTGTGTTTATTATTTTACCATGACTTATCAGTTATCCTTTAATTACAACGCAAATTAATGGATATTATTTTACAAGAATCTTTTGCGATCGTGTATAATTTTTTTAATGTGCGGTATAACAAATGTTTCATATATCCTGTACTTTTTTTTATTTGATATATGAAACGTGTCATTTACACCACTAAGTTCTTGAGTAGCTTGACTCAATGAGCTACCGCAACAACCCTAACCAGAATAATAAACGGACAATGTATTTAAGGTTGAATTTTTCTCGTTTATCAAATCTGATAACCATTTTTCAAGGTAAATCTTTTAAAGATACATTGTCCCAACCTGGAATTCCAAGGTAAATCTTTTAAAGCCAACTCACGTCGACATAACTTTTCTAACGATCTCTAGCGGCTTTGAGTCTGTATGTTATCTTGAAAATTTAGCAATCTGTCTTTTGAATGATTTCAAGGCCAGTAAGTTGGCTTTCACCAACCTCTAATAGCATAATGGTAATTGACATTTTCAACCATAAGATGCTTTGAAATATGTAACTTTGATGCTAGTGTGAAATATGCTTTGAAGATTTAGTTAAAAGTAAATGAGCATCCCAATCGTTTCAAAATACATCACACAAACTTTGAGCATGTCATGATAGTCCTTTCACTTTGACCATCCGTTTATGGGTGGTAAGTCGTGCTCATGTTTAAGCGTGTACCTAGCACTTTCTGTAATAATTGTTAGTACCTTTAAAGTGAAGCGACTATCTCTATTCGAAATAATGAAAATTAGCACTCATGTGTCAACATGACTTCATTTAGATTAAGTATTGTCAACTTCTCATCTTATCAATTTTCTTATTAATAGAAAGTGTGCAGATTTCATCAAAACGATTGATAATTACCCATATTTTGTCACAACCATTTGATGTCCTGGATAATTTCGTAATGAAATTCATAAAAATTTATTCCTACTTCCACTGTGTTATCTCTTGTAGCTGCAAAAGTCCTGATGCCTACTAATATTCTACCTTAACTTTAGAACAAGTTAGGTATTTACTAACATAGATAACAATGTCTACCTTCATGTTAGGTCACCAATATAACCTCTTGAGGTCATAATATATCTTACCCGTAATGGGGTGTATTGAGTATTTTGTCTTGTGTATTTTGTCCATCACCAATTTCTTGAAATCTCCAAAACTTGCTTCCCAAATCTTGTTCATAAAGTAGAAAAGCTTCATTGGATTTAGTTTCTAATTGTTTGTTCGTATCACGTAAGGACTCATCTTTTAAGTTCTCTTCCTTGAGTGCTTCTTGCTAACCATCACAAATTTGAGATGAGAGACTTGTAAGAATCGTCATTCACAATGCTCACACTTGAAGTGTCTTAACTCGTTCATTTCTTCCCAAGATATTTGCCACTATATTTCCTTGCTAAGATGATAGCGAATCTTGCAGTCATATTTGTTGAGTAACTTGACCCATCTGAGTTATCTCTTGTTTAACTCATTCTGGTCAAAGATGTGTTAGATGATCTTGTGGTTAGTAGTATCGTATAGATGGTGTCTTTAAATCTTGGACACGAAGACTACGACTCCCAACTCTAAGTCATGAGTGGAATAGTTTTTCTTGTGACTTTGAGTTGTCTAGATACATACACAATAACCTTATCTTCCGACATCAAAACACAACCAAAACATTGGTGAGATGAATCACAGTACACTACGAAATTATCTGTTTCCTTGCAGGGGTGATAAGATCGGCACACGACACAAATTTTCCTTCAAAAATTGAAATGTCAGCTCTTGATTGTCCCCCTAATCAGACTTATTTTCTTTTTGAGTGAAGGTCATCAATGGCTGTGCTATCTTAGTAAAGTTCTCGATGAATCCTTAACAATAGTCAACTAGATCTAAGAATTGTCACACCTCAACAGGAGTCTTTGATGCTTCTTAATTCTTAATTGCTTCAATCTTGAAGAGATCCACATATATACCTCTCTCATTGATCACATGCCAAGAAAATGCATTTCACAAATCCAGAATTCATAATATGTACTTTGAGAATTTGGCATACAACTTCCGGTTCCTAAGTAGATAGAAGTTGCAATAGCTCAATTCTAAATATCGAAACATAGATATAAAAGTACCCAACGGAAGGATTCCGGATATCCCCTGTCTCTCTCGTTAGTAGACGTATTCTGGAGAACAAAGAAGAAAAAGCCTTTTTTCTCTCTTTCTTGAGCGTAAACAGCAGTATAACACATAATTTTAAAACATGGCTTTAAAATAGCTTGCACACGTAGCTTGCATAAGACTTTAGTACCAAGGCCCGCATTTGTAGTAAATTACTACTGTTCATTTGCTTTCATAATTGATTATAGAGTAATATATGTTTCGTATTCCTCTTTAATTTAAAAAAAAAAAAGAAAAAAACGATATTACATAGAAAGCAGTTATTGAAAATTGACTGATTTTAAATGAGCAAAAAAAACTTTGGATGATTTCAACGGAACATTTAAAAATATTGGTCACTTGTTGGGTCAAAACTGTTTACCGTAGATCAAGTGTCAAGCACCTATTATTCTAAAGATAAGTTGTGGTGTTCGAAGTCCACATGGCCTTTATATTTTTATTTTTATCTCTCAAGTCATTTATGAATTTACCAATTGTCCTTCATTTTCTGCTTGCCTTTCTATCTCTACTACAAGTCTACAACATGCAACAGCGGAGGACTAGACGGTTGACATTTTCATTTCATTTCAAAAAATTTATTGTTTTATTTGACCCACACAATTTCATCGGTTAAAACTTCATTTATAATATTTTAATTAATATAATATTATTTAAAATGTTTTGAGTCCTTTAGATCATAGTTTATAATATTTTAACTATTATTTAAATTAATTTGAATATTGTCAACATTAAGAACCCGTACCTACGTGCCCATGCAACGCATTCGGATCCAACATACTTATTTTAATCAATGTTTTGACGCTACACTTTTTTTAATGTGAAGTTATCGCTGCAAAGCGCGGGTCTGAATATCTTGTTTATTTTCTTGAATTCGTGAAACAAAATCGTCAGTGATGGTTTGATTTGGTTTAACTTGAGTTATTAGGTGTTTAGTCTTGTGGGCTCAATAATTCACATCGCTAGTGAGACTTTGAAGCATAGAATATTATTAATCACATACATTCTGGGGCGGATTTACCATACATGGGGAGGGGTCAACCGACACCGCAAAATTTTTTTTATATGTAACGTGTATTGATGTATTTCAATTGACCCCGTGTATTTTTCAAGTTTGACCCCTATGAACGAAGAAACCATACATGGCTACTTGAGAACGAAAAAACTGACCACGGAGAAAAGTTTTTTTCGGGTCCGCCACTGCATACACTATTAATAAAAAATTTAATATGTAACACATATTATAAAATAATATGTAGTAATAAGATTTTGTATACATACTCGGTAATCAAATAACACTTTTTTATATATATGATTAGCTTTAGTAAACCCGTGTATTACACGGGTTGAACAATAAAATATTAAATATAATAAAAAAATTTATGTATAAAATGATATTCACGATAAAATATGATTGAATTTACTTATGATTAAGAACGATATGTACTAAAACAATTATATCAACTTTTTAAACTTTTGTTTTAAAAACTATTTTTGCCAAGAAAAAAATAAATATTTTGTTTCAAAACAAACTGTATTAAAGTATCATTTTTAAAAATGTTATTATTATGATTTTCAATTTTAATTATTTTTGTTTATAAAAAATTTACTTTTTAAAAACATTAATTTTGAAAAAGTTTTATGTTTTGTAAAAATTTCTTATTTTATAAAAATAATTTTTTAGAAATAACATTAATAAGATCTTTTTCTAAATTTATAAAAAACTATTTTTATTCTAAATAAAGTTAAATAATATTATTGTTAATTAAAGTAATTATTTAATAGGAAAGAGAAGAGAGAAAATTTTAATAAAAAAAAATATGATGCCGTCATGTGTCAGCAAAAGTTACTATTTTATTAGAGTAGAAATATTATTATATTTAAGATTTTAACATTACCAAAAAGAAAAATATTACCACCACAACGATAAAAGATGTAAAATCTGTTAAAGAGATTTGTGTTAGTTGAAAGCGTATCTTGTGTCATGATTTGATTGATATCCAAATCTTCTACACAGAGATTCTCGTAATAAAAACACACGTACCCTCAGGGACTCTCAGATTACATACATTATACGTACCTTCTTCCCCAAACAACACAATTCCCCCAAATCAATCTCCTCTTCATTGTTCATTCACACACAAACGAAAGACGTTAAAAAATTGGATGACTTGATCGTCTTCTTCTGAACATGTAATCATCCATTTACATTGACGTTACAGAAGAATTGGATGATTTGATCACATTGAAGTTATTGAAGCTGACATAGGTTGCGACTCCTTACATCAATTAGGTTAACCCTTCTTGTTTTCATCAACTTCTTTTGAGAATTTTCCAATAATGTCCTTCGGATTTCAGTCATCTAAACTTGAATTTTTGGTTTTTTGTTGAGTTTCCGAGGTAACACGGTTGCGGATTCAACAGATTCAGAAATTTAGGTAAGTTATTTTCGTTTCTATCAGGTATTCGTTGTTGTTTTTGAAATAATGACGTTCGGATTCGAGTTATTTAGCCTCGAATTTTGGTTTTTTGTTGATCTGTTCTGAGGTCTGATGAAGAACTCGATTATGGATTCGATCGACAGTGTCTTCGTCTCCCTCTACGACTTTAAATTAGGTAAGTTCTTTTCATTTATATCAGGTATTTAATAATATCTTTCGGATCAAGTCATTTAGCCATGAATTTTGGTTTTTTTTTAATCATCTGAGGTCTGATGAAGAACACGGTTACGGATTCGACAGAGGGTTTTTCTCTTAAGAAATTGCCCACTTCTGTTACTTCAACGCAAATCAGGTAAGTGTTTTTTTCTTTGTCGTTTATGAAATAATGTTCGTTTGGGTTCAAGTCATTTACATGTACATATTCATTGTGATCACATTGAAGTTGCCATGAGAGGATGATGTTGCCACTCCGTACGTAAGTTAGGTTAACCATTCTCGTTTTCATCAGCTTCTTTTGAAAATTTTTCAATATTGTCCTTAGGATTTTAGTCATCTAACCTTGAATTTTGGTTTTTTGTTGAATTCCTTAGGTAACACGGTTGTGGATTCGACAGAGTTAATTGCCCCCTCTGCGGCTTCACACGTAAGTTAGGTATGTTATTCTTGTTTTTATCAGGTGTCTTTTACTGTTTATGAAATAATGTCGTTTGGAATCCAGTCATTTAGCCTCGATTTGTCGATTTTATTTCTGCATTAATTAAAAAATGTCTCCTGTTCTCACCCTGCAAGCTACAAAAATCTTTGTAAATGGTGTGCGGGTGGAAATTCATCTTGATCCAGAGAAGATTAGGAAGAAGAGTGAGTATTATTAATCTAAAATTTATAATGTTATCAATTTTGGATAAAGATATATGCATATTTTGGTCAACGTCAAATCTTTTGATAGAAGCTTTTCTGACTTTCCAGGTTGACCTGAACACAAAATTTTTTAGAGTTGTTCGAGATAGTCATTTGAAAGAACTTCAAGATTATTGCAGTCGTCCACTTTTCATTGTTTAGAAGCAGAGATGTTTGATAAAGAAGAAAGACATCCAAAAGCCTCAACAATGGGTGTTCCAAATTTGTATTTCGTAAAATTCTAGTTTGATGACATAAAACTTCATCTTTCTAGTAATAACTGTTGGTTTCAGGCCCCTTAGACACACACTAAACACAAAATATGAAACAACTTTATGTGGTAGTTCACTAATCTTGAAATCAACGATTACAGAGAGATAAAGAAAACATAATACTACTCCTATTTATAATGACAAAACAAAAAAACACATGCTGAATTAATCCACCAAAACCCATGACCTCCATAATACTCGGTCAACTATTGACTAAATCACATTAATGTGCACACAATTGATGACCCATTCAAATGACCCATGAACCATTTGACCCGTGACCCATCAATGAAACCGATTAACCCAACAATAACTTCTTGTTGTTTGTGTTGTGTCAATCTTTGCACAGAAACTAGAAGATGGTGGCTGGCATGATCTTGGGGCAAACGATAGAAGAAGAGGCTACGGTGATTTCCATGACCATTTAGGGGCACTTTTGACCTTAGAAGCAGGTCCATCTGGGTTGTAATACAGTCAAACGGGTTAAGTTTCTAAAGGCTAGCTATAAAGAAAACATGCCACCCAATACATACCTTCGTTTTTACAGCCTCCTAACTGGATCTCGTTATATTAGTAACTCTTTGATCATATTTAATGTATTTTTTTGCTGGGTGTAGGCTCGTGTGAGTGCAGGGCTAATCTGGAAGAATCTTATTGTGATATATCATACCTATCGGGTAATCTATCCATCATCAATTTGGGTGTTTTGTGCATCCATTATACCATTTCCTGACCACAACGAGGTTAGTTTTTTACATTGCTTTAGAACACATATGTAATGATTTTGCTGATATTCAAATGATGGAGTTACTGAGTCCTTTATTAAACATTTGTTATACAAATCAGCATGTATGCTTTTGCCTGTTCTTCTATATGTGTTTTACTTTGTGCTGCATATTTAGTTCTTGAAAGTGATTATTGTAGCTGAAAATTAGAATGGATAATCAACTGCTTAGAGTTAAATAATGGTGCATTGATCTTAATAGTAATTTTCTTACAACAACTCTTTACTTGATTAGCTATCTTGTATTGTTGTGACCACATATAACATATCATGTTTTGCCAAGACCCTTGCTGGGAAAGGAAGGACACTGAAATATTGAGCTGCTAAAGATACGTTTCACTCAACATTTTTGTTAAATGTGCATTATACCCTTTTTGAGTTTATTCTTTTGATTGAATACTATTGCATCTTGGATTTTTGAGTAAGCAAAGTTTGATTGTTTCATTTTATTGTGTAATTAGTTAGACACCAATTGAGGGTAACGATTGTTTTCCCCTGTTTTCTTAATTACATTTTCATGTTTTTGTTCTTGTGTGATTTATTTGGTTAGGGTTGTTGGACAAAAACAAAGATAATTATATGTTAGCTTCAAAACACTTTATATTGCTAATGTAAAAAGATTTACATCATCATATTTCAATGATGACAATAAATTAATGAAGTGTCCCCTTGTAATTGGATCTGTAACTCATATTATCTTCAACTCCTGTAGGTTGGTACTAATGATGAAATGATAAGATATTATGATACATTTGACTATTACATATTCTGGCCATGGACAATGCAGTTAGAAAGCCAAGAAGGTATGATTGATATAGAGAAACATACTATCTCCGGATAGGAATTATATTCTATTTATTGATACTATTCACTTTACTGGACAACAATGGAGGTTGGTCATACGCTCTGTGTTATTAACTTAAATGTTCATGTTAACATGTTTGCTTTATTTTTAATTCACATTCTTTCAGAAATAAATGCCATTTGGGGGCTGGAGAGTATTAAAAGAAAAGGGTTTGAAGGTGTTATGGGTAAACCTTATTTGTTTTCGTATGTGTTTGCCTTTGGTGTTGCCTAGTGTTTCTTAATATCTTTTAAAGTTTTTTTTACCCGCCACCTTTTGTTATGTGCTCATGGTTAGAGTAGTGAAGTATGAGGATGCTAAGGATCACTATGACAACAAGAGGATTGATCTTGTGAGTCCATTGCTTGGTGGTTTTATTTAGAATGGTGAGTTATGGTGTTAGTAGGCATTATAACTTAGACAGTGAACTGCCTCTTACGATTGGGAACTAATTAGCTTTATTAGCAGCTCTCTTTAAAGGAGCTTGGCCTACAGAATGTGTGTGAGTACTCAAATTGCTTTGCACTAAGGTTTTCTTTTAATTTTTATTTGTAATCAATACATGGTAAGCTTTATACTTTGATGTGAAAGCAAAGAATGATGTTTTTTTTTAATGTTTTTATGAAGTTTTGTATTTAGAATGTTAGGTTGGAGATCTAATTTTAACTTGGAATGCTCGTTTGAATGTAGATTATTGTTCTGCTTGTGGATAGGTGTATTTGCACCATGATTGTAGTCCCAACACTATTCATAGGGGTATAGATTCATAATTTGTTCTTAGTTTTTGATGAAATTCTTGAGCCTTTTGTTGCTAATTTTGGACTTGCTAAGCTTTTTGTAGATGAGGAAGGTTATGTGACTGCTGCTATTGCTGGCATTTTGGATATCCTGCTCCAGGTTTGTCTCTCTTTTCATATTCTGAGTTTGGAAATGTCAAAATGTGTAATTTCCATGACTGGGTATGATTTAAAATCTAAAAATGATAGCCATGACGGGGGAAATTTTACACCCCACGAGATGGGTAATTCCCATTCCACCCATAGTAATTCCTGATTGCAAACCAAGTTACAAATGTTTTTCTCATCCGGTATATGAAGTGCATACCTACTAAGCAGGGCCACTATGAAATCAGATTATTATAGATTCTTGTTAATTTCAGTCTATGACCGTGTTAATTTCAATGGAAAAGTTAAAACGGGCCAGCAGTGGAAAACATACCAAATGGAGTGGTTTTTATTTTAAATAAAATGTGCATTACATGATTGCTTTGTTTTCAAAGTTCATTCTGTGGCTTTCATTTTACCTATTTTAGAGTCCTTAACAAATGGACCTGCCAAAGAATCAAGTGGCAGGTCACCTACTACATTGACGTGTTCTCTCTTGAGTTTTGGTCACATGTTTTCGGTATATTCTCTCCGGAAAACTACTTGTTTGCACAAAACGTGATTGGCAGAGCACTGAATGCTCGATCAGGTAATTATGGTTTACAGGTTCGAATTGCTCCTGAGGTGAAATTTATAATCTTCATATCGTCACATTCATTCATCCGAGTTGGTTGTTTGTTTCTGAGATTTATGTTTTTCAGGTGACTGTTTGTTTCGTCCAACTGGTGAAACTCTCATGTATCCCTCTTTCTAAGTGGATGAGGGGACAACGTAATTTGCCTTTAAAACTTAGTCTCTGGTGCAATTCTATTTGATGGGAGTTGGGTATTCCTACTACAATTATCAAGCATTATACTGAATCACGTGTTCCAATTTGTTCTTGTATTCTAACATCTTATTTGAATTTGGTTTCAGACCTCAAGTCTGTTCTTCTATATTTCTTGAAGCCTTGAAGAGTTGAAGGTAATCCATCCTAATTTGGTTTTTGTCTTATTTATCGCTTGTGTATTTGCTAGGTTTTTGTCTTATTCATTTGCTTTCATAATTGATTATAGAGTAATATATGTTTCTAGGACGAACCCGAATCCCGCCGGACCCTACCCGGCCGTTTGTTAAGTCCTTGCACAAGGAAGAAAGCTGAGTGGAAAATTGAGCTGCAAAGGTACTATTCATTCAACTTTCTTATTGGTTCATGGAAATTTGAATTGTCAAAGTTTGATTGTTTAATGTTTTTATGTGATTTGTTAGACACCACCTTGGGGGTTACGGACGCTTTCCCTTAATTTTTTGATTGATTTCTTAAATCTGAAGTAGAGTTTCATGTTATTCAGTGACCTGTTTGGTCTTAATAATACTAAAGATGTCAACTTTCTGGAATGTTCATCCAAGGTACGTCATGTGTATTGCAGATGAGGAAGCTTATGTGACCACTGTTGTTGCTTGCTTACAAATGTTGATTTTTCCTACGTGACAAATTAGGTTAGTAACACTTACGTATCCCTTTTTTCTAAGTGGATTAGGGAACACCGTGATTTTCCCTTAAAACTTAATGAGTGGTGCAATGTTGTTCAATGGGAGTTTATTAGTCCTACTATAGTTGTCAGGTGCTATACTCCATTAAATGATTTGAATATTTGGAGTAGTCAATTTTGTTTTTGCATTTTAAATCTTATTTGAATTCGGTTCTTGCATCATTGTAGGAGGCGTGAATCGTTGAAGCCAAGTGTTCTTGCCTATTTCTTGGAATGTTTAGATGTTAAAAAACATATAAGGTGTAATTGTGTATATATATACAATTCTTGTTACTTAAAATACTTTGATTTATTAAATTCAACTTTGATAGGGTTTACTTACCAGTGTAATATTCTAGATCTTCTAATTTATTCATTTAAAGCCCTTGGAATGTTTAGATGTTGTTTCTTAGTATATTATTTGAACTAAAAGGCTGAAAAAAACCCATTCGTTTATTTAGATTAGCTAGTTAGCTATTGTCTTATTGATTTTGGTTTGATTAGTAACTTGAAGTGCTTATTTGCCTATTTCTTGTTACTTAAAATACTTTGATTTATTAAATTCAACTTTGATAGGGTTTACTTACTAGTGTAATATTCTAGATCTTCTAATTTATTCATTTAAAGCCCTTGGAATGTTTAGATGTTGTTTCTTAGTATATTATTTGAACTAAAAGGCTCAAAAACCCATTCGTTTATTTAGATTAGCTAGTTAGCAATTGTCTTATTGATTTTGGTTTGATTAGTAACTTGAAGTGCTTATTTGCATACTTTGTCAGCTTGTCTACTTTTTATAATTCCCTCTAAGTAGTAAAAAATTAGTTACCAATATCTGCACTGATTGCTTTCACTAATTGATTTATTTAAATAACCTGAGGCCCCTACAGCCTTAGGCTATAAACTTGAACCCTAACTCTAACATATAAGGCCTTCAAGCACGAGCCTAAGAAGCATAAAATCATTAAGGAGACTACAGCCTAAAGCCTAATGCTTGAAATGTAAAGCCTATAGCTAGAAGCGTGAGGCCTAACACGTAAAGCTCAAAAAGTCGAGGTACATAAAGCACAAGGCCTAGAGCCTAAATTCTAAATCGTGAAGACCTAACACGTGAGGAGCAAAGCATGAGGCCTGTATGCCTTAAGCCTAAGATGCATATAATTCTAGCTATAGGCTATGGAAAAGCAAACCAGACCCTAGCTCCTGCATTCATAATATTTCCCGCAGTATAAGAGATGAGCTATGGAGGGTTACTTCTTACTCCGCTTGAAATGGTGTAGTTCCGGTATAAAGAATGATAACTTGCATTGAAAAAGTGCTTTGCCATCGGAGAAAGGATCACCATTGAGGCGGTTGTTCACGAGCAAAACACCTAAGACAGGCCTCTAAACAGTTGAGTACCCTTGTCCGTGTGTCGTTCTGTGATGGTAGCCAATACTTAATTTAATCACATGAGTAGTTCTAGTAATTAGTTTGAACTAAAAAGCTAAAAACTCCATTGGTTTATTGAGATTAGCTAGTTAGTTATTGTCTTATTGATGTTGGTTTGATTAGTAACTTGAAGTGCTTATTTGCATACTTTGTCGATGAGTACTTTTTATAATTCCCTTTTAAGTAGTAAATAATTAGTTACCAATGCACCGATTGCTTTCACTAATTGATTTATTTAATAACCTGAGGCTCCTAAAGCCTTAAGCCATAAACTTGAAACCTAACTCTAACATATAAGGCCTTCAGGCACAAGCCTAACAAGCATAAAATCATAAAGGATACTACAACCTTTAGCCTAATGCTTGAAATGTAAAGCCTATAGCTAAAAGCGTGAGGCCTAACACGTAAAGCTCATAAAGTCATGGTACATAAAGCACAAGGCCTAAAGCCTAAATCCTAATTCGTGAAGACCTAACACGTGAGGACTAAAGCATGAGGCCTATATGCCTCAAGCCTAAGATCCATATAAGTATAAAAAACTATAACATAAAGCTTAAAGGCGAAAGGTTAAACTTAAATGCTTAAGGCCCATAAAACCCAAAGCTCATAAAGCATAAGGCTTGAATCCTTAATCCTTAATCTTGAATCCTGAAGCCTAGGGTGTAAATAAGTCAAGACGCTTGTTAGCTACTCAACGCCTGCTTGCAAAAACCCACAGGATCTTTGATCACATTTAATGTACTTTTTTTGGTTGGATGTAGGCTCTTGTAAGTGCAAGGCTAAATTCAAAGGAATCCTATTTTGATACTTATACACATCGTGAAATCCATGCATCATCAATTCGGGTGTTTGTGTATCCATTATATCATTTTCTGACCACAACGAGGTAAGTTTTAGGATTGCATCATCGTGAAATCATTTAATGAAACCCCGTTGCTGTAGCATAGTTCATAAGCGATTGAAACACACTCGTGGAGCTTGCTTAAGCCCATACAGAGACTTGTGGAGAAGGCACACATGATTCGGTTTGGTTGGATCCACAAACTCGGGAGGTTGTTTCATATATACAGTTTCCTCTAAATCACCATGCAAGAATTCATTCTGGACGTCTAATTTCCGAATTGGCCACTTTTGAGTGACAGCAACGGATAGAATCATCCGAATGGCGGTGGAATTGATGACCGGGCTGAAAGTTTCATGATAGTCTATACCCGGTTGGACCAGATAAGATAGTTGAAAGTTTTAGGGGGGGGGGGGGGGAAGGTGGGGAAAGGTTTTGTGTACAGACGCCAACAATTAGAATTTTAGAACAATTTCCAACAATAATATTTGAGAACAAACCATTATTAAAATAGGATGAGAAATTACCTCCCGAGTTTGTCATGTGAGATGTAGCTCCACTATCCACGTACCAATGCTGATCCGGTGGGTTCGAGGTCATGGCTTGAAAAGCTTGATCAATGTCGGTTGGCATGTAGCAAGTAGAATAGGCTGCATGGGCCTAATGTGGTTTGGAATCGAGAATGCCAGGCCTGGTGTAGGAGTGGGTGATTGCCATGGGCGGTTTGGACCAGTAGTGGGGTAGGGGCATGGAGGAGTGGTCCAAGATGGAGGGTAGGGGCCTGTCCACTGGTTTTGCCACTGTTGCATGTACCAAAGTTGTGGTCTGGGAGAAAAAGACCAACCCACGGCTGTTTGGTGCTGAAATCTGCCCCTGCCCTGTCCACGACCACGGCCACGACCACGGTTGGGCTGGTTGTTCCGGTGAGGCTGAGATCGAGCATTACGGTCCTAATTTGTATGTGATAGTGGCTGTTGTTTAGTTTGTGAATCAACAGTAGAGACATTGAGGGCAGTTTAGCTAGAAGGAGATGGGGTCTGGTTTGCTTTTCTTGTTTCTTCCGGTATAAGTTTCGATCTTGCTTCATAAAAATCTGGAAAAGGATCAGATTGTTGTATCATCATTGCTACACCATCATATAGGTCATTTAGACCACTGATTAATTGGAGAACAAGTCTCACAGGTGAACCAACATTAGCGAGTTGGTTAGAGATCATCTTCAAGGACTGACAATAGGCTGAAACGTTTGGAAAATTGTCAAGTTTGAGAGTAGAAAACTTGTTTTGAAGATAAATAGCCCGAGATTTCGGGTTATCCTGGAATATATTCTCAACAGCTTTCCAAGCAGAAGCGGCAGTAGAAACTGGTTTGAGTATGGTATGAAGTAGGTCATTCGAGATTGTGCCATAGATCCATTGTAGGACAATGGCATCAACTCGCTTCCAAGTTTCCAGGTTAGAGGTAGAAGGTGAAGGTTTGTCTTTATCGGTGGTGGCAGAAGGTGTAGAGGTAGTAGAGGTGAGATGATCAGAGCACTCGAATGCTCTGCAGTGGATTTTGAATAGCTCGGCCTAGGATACGTACTGCCCACTCTCCATCTCCAAGGTGAAGGGGATGAAGTTGTGGATGTTAGTAACTGTAATGGCAGGGTGAAGTTTATCCGTCATGGTGCTGTTAGGAAGAGAGGCTGAAAATCAGTGAGTAGGGATGAAGGGTTAGTGGAGGCAGAGGGGAGGAAGGGAGGTGACGGCAGCAAGAGGGCAGAAGGGTTTAGGTTATCAGATGGTGCTCTGATACCGTAATAGTTTGGTAATTCTCTGAGTGAATTTTATTTGACAGCCTTCTGCCCTATTTATAATACAAGAGAATAATCCTATTTCTGTTATGATTGCTATACAAAATCTATCCCAAAAATAACTATGTCTAGGGCCGGCTGGCCACATTGATTTTACACGCTAATATGGAGTGGTACGTTTGGGGTTAGGACGTAGGTTCGGGGGTCGGGTTCGAGGTTAAGGAGGGGTGGCGGTGGTGAGGGTGGGCCGGTTGAAGCGGAAGGTGTTGTAAAAGAGGGTTGTTTTATTGGTGAGGTGGGAAGGCTGTTGGTGGAGGGCTGGTTGGATGTGGGAGGGCTATTGGTGGAGGGCTTGTTGGTAGAGGAGTTGGTGGTATGGCTGTTGGAGGTGGGTGGAACAGGTTGTGCAGGTCAGGGATGTGCATGTGTTGTAAATGGTGGAGGGTGGGTCAGGGAAAGTAGAAGTGTATGGAGGGTAGGAGGATGGTGGTTTGGATGGAGGTGGTGAGTGAAAGGGGAAAATTTCCTCGTTGAACCAAACCTGTCGGGCAATATAAATGCGTTCAGTTGTGACATCGAAGCAACGATACCCATGGTGGTTGGGACTATAGCCAAGAAAGACACGACGTGGATCGGAAATCCATTTTATGATGATTGTATGGACGTAAGTAAGGGAAGCATTCACAGTCGAAGACATGAAGAAAGTTGTAGTTAGGTTTACGATTGAAAATGTGTTGGAACGGACATTTGTTTGAAGAGATGCTAGAGGGAAGGTGGTTAATTAGAAAGACCGTTGTGTCAAATTGAAACCTCCTTGAGGAAGTTCGGGTTGGGCTAAAAGTGTAAGCCCGATTTCAGCAACATGACGATGACGACGCTCAACGAAGCCGTTTTATCCACTCGTGTGTGGTACATAATAAAGAAAATAGCTTTGTAGTGACAGGTAAAGAGCAACTAGTAATAAGTGATATAAAAACACGTTGATGTGGATGTCCAATTCGTTGATGCCATATGGAGAAGGATGCTTTGGTTGCGCTGTGTGCTGAAAGCAAGCTTGTGAATGGACTTGAGTTGAGGAAGTTGGAGAGAGTAGAGACCATTCTCACCCCATATGGAGGAGGGTATGTGTAGACTCGTCCTTCACAACAAAAAAGATGAATGAAACTCAAAGAATACATTATTATCTAAAGAAGATTGTTGAACGGATAATAAGTTCTTCTGAATTTCCGGTACATGACGGAGATTGGATAAATTAAAGGTTTTATTTGAGGAATAAATTTTGGATGATCCGATGTGAAATATGGGAAGGGCCTTACCATCACCAACGTGGACTGAGTCATTACCGTGATAGGCCTCGGAGTTGTCTAGGCTTGATAAGTTTGGAGTTGCAAGATGAGTGGCACCTGTTTCAGGGAACCAAGTGGTACCCAAGGTTGATCCAGCATCAGAGAATACTGTGAGGTTGGCCTGAGTGGGCTGCATGGATGATGAAACTGATTGGGATGGGCATTGTGATGGAAGGTGCCCTACGCCACACCGATTATAGTGACCGTAGACTGTGTTTTGTGTTATTGCCCATGCAAACTGTCGGGTGTTGTTGTTATCTCTTATCATGTTGTTAACCGGCCCCTTGAAGGAGCCACGAATATTGCCACGTCGACTGCCACAATTGTTGTTTGACCAAGAAACAAATGCAGCATGTGGTTGGGTGTTGGGTGGTGGAATATGGTTAAGTTGGTACCCGGGTTGAGCAACCACTAATTGTAGGTTGCTGAGTTGAGATTGGATGGTGTTTAGGGTTGATGCAGATGTTCCACTGTTCTAGCCATTGTGTTAAGGGCCTAAGGGATAGTAACAGGAGTGGAAGTTGGTTTGTTGATCAGATAATCATGATCATGAGGTAAGTTCATTAAAAGAAATTGGTGGATGTCGGGCAAGAAGGTTGGCATTCGGACCATTATATTCTTCTCGAATACCCGATATTGCAAGCATCACCAAACCTTTGTCCTTCATAGGCTCACCAATATTGGCTAGGGCTGTGGCATATTCCTATGCACGACTTAAGTAGGCTGATGAGGTTTCATCTCCCTTCATTGCTATTTTCAATAGCTACATTTTGAGAGTATACTCACGAGAAGTAGTGTTTGGTGAGTATGCTTGTTCTAGGGCAAACTAGAGATCCCTAGAGGTTGTTCCTTGAACGTGTTAAAAGGATGCTTAAGGGGGCGGATAAGATGTGAGCATCATTGGAGATCCAATGGAAGTATCCAGGGTTGGACACAGATGGGGTTTCTGTAGTTGCAGCAGTCATCGGTGATGGACATTTGATTGTTCCATCAACATAACCGAATAGATGGTTCGAGATGAGGAATGGTTCTAGCATCGCTTTCCATTACCCATAGTTGGAGGGGTTGAAAATGAATGCGAATTTGTGGGAGTTGTGTGCAGTCTTTTCTGCAGTAGTTAGAGCGGTAACAGTTGCCATAGATTGGTTGTGGCGGTGAACTGTTTCTCGCTGGAGTAAGGGTGGTTTACTGTGGTAGCCGCCATCGATTAGGGTTTTGGTTTCTTTTGGCTCTAATACCAAGTAAAACCAAGTATTTTTATTCAAATTCAAATGACTGCAATATTACACTTAATATAGAGAGGAGATACAATAGGAAACTATTAATTAAATCAATGTGAAAAAGTTTCTAAATATAGTTTAGCATGGGCACTGATGTGTTGGTGTTAGGTATGAGTTTAAGATGCTTAAAACTATGTTTTTAACCTAACTTTGATATCCAATATAATCATTTTATTACATGTTTGGAATATAGGTTAAATGAAGCTTAACGAGCATTATTTGAGAAGGTTACGAAGGATAGCAAGACTATGGCTTGAAAGGTGCTGAAAACGAAAAAAGTTATGAAAAAATCACGGAGGCCGTAAGCTACGGCCCTGTGCTGAGTTCGTCTGTGAACCTCGTAAGACGGGAGGTTTGACCGTTTGGTTGAAGGTAGGCCGTAACCTACGGCCTATAGGCCGTAAGTTACGGTCTAACACGAAATTTTGGGGATTGTTACAAATTTCAAAACCTATTTAATCCCTAATATTAGGGTTTCGAAAGGAGACTTTTACAGAGCCAAAAGTACGAATTTTTGGATGAAATTCATCCCTAAGAACCACCTTTAATCATACCAAATCACCTCCAATCATCAACACAACAAGATTGAAGATCTAATGAATATGATTCGGGGCTAGGCTTTTCGTGATTACTTTCGGGAGTACAATTCTTGTTAAGTGAAACAATTGGTATGCTTTGATTAGGCTTTTGTTTTGAACAAAGAGTTATTGAATGAAACATTATGTTTTGATTGATTTAAAAGTTTTGCTTATAAATAAAGTTGTTTGCTTGATTATCAGTTTTCGGTTTCCTTGCATCGTGTGCTCATTAAGAAAAGTAGACAAAGTGATATAAGTAAATTGGTAACATTGTGAACGAACGAATCTTAAAAGCTTGTTCCTTTGTTGTCACTTTAATCAAAAGCTAAGATCTTGAAGTATTGTTCTTACAAACCCTAGGTTAAACACACCAATTGTTGATCTTGCGGAATTGAAACCCCGGAAGTGATTATCTTTCCATTAATTAGTAAATTTGTTTCAAAGTTCATTGTTTTTTACAATAGTATTCTATAAATCATTCGTTGTTTTGATTTTTATTTCTAAAGTTTGTGTCTTTAATTTAATTGAGTTTTGTTTGTTAAACACTTTCCACATATTCCGTGTGGAGACGACCTTACTTACCCTTGCACAATAAAGGTAGCTAAGACCGATATATTAACTTGTTTTTGATCGAGTCTCAACAACCAGATCAGGCACAATGTAAACTGAATATGTATTCGGCAGTGACCTTAAAAATTTTATGAGAATATCACTATTCTCCATATTCACCTCAGCCCTATTAGAGAATCTAGCAGTTCAACATATCTGAGATATGTAGCAGTCATGGTTTCTCATCTTGTGAAATCAAAGCTTTTAAACTTTTGTTTTAAAACAACTTCTTCATTTTCTTTCATATCTTTAGTCCCTTCAAATCTGGCTTTCAATGCTTCCCATAACTTTTGAGCAGTTGTGAATTTCTTAAAAACATGAATGATATAGTTGGGTATGCTCATCCTGATTAGCTACAGAGCTTTTGAGTCTACATTCATCTTCTTCAGATCTTCATCTGAATATATTGTAAGATCTTTGGGAATCATAGCTCCATCTTCACAAGCAGCTTTGACCATATGGATATATGGGCCATTCAGGATTGAGAGCTAGAGTCTCAGATCTTGATTTCTTAGAAAATCTTTCATTCGAATTTTTCAAGTACCATAATCATATGGTATAAACATGGGAAATTTGGTCTGAGTGTAATTTTCCAAATCATGCTTACTTGAGATGGCTACAACAATCATTACGGAGGGATAAATAGGATATGAAAGAATAATGTGTTTGAAAGTGTGATCAAAAGAATACATGTGATTTGTTGAAAGGTGACTTTAAGCAAACCAAGAGCTAAAGCTCTAATACCACTTGTTGGATCGATTTTGAGCTAACAAGACTTTTCTAGTGCTCGGCAGATGATAAAATCACAGTCTCTTTCCTTTCGACTTAAGGACAAGTCGTTTTTCAAGGAGGGTAGAATTGATACGATTCCTATGCAAGTATGCTTGCGCATGAAGAAATCCCATGCAGCTGGACAGTCCAACAACCCGGATCTAAAGGACCCAACACACCAAATGTTGGGTTAATCTTGATCAGGTCAAGTCGGGTCAAGTTAAGGTGAATAGGTCACGGGTTATTAGAAAGTTTATTGTGTCACATGTTTTTAATTATTAGTGGGTCATAGTTAGTTAGCAAGATTAGTGGGTCTAGATAATGGAGTAATGGGTTAGTGGATAAGTTAATTTCCTTTACTTTAGGTGCAAGATGTTTTTTCTATTTAATGTAAATTTGAGAATGAATGAGAAACAAGAGTTGAGTATGATCTTGGACCTGAAATCAACATTTGGTATCAGAGCATAAGGTCAGAAGATAAAGCCGTTTTGAGAGTCGTTTACAATAGGAGGAACACACCTCCGTTGTAGGGCTAAGAACGAGAGAAAGGCAAGCAGGTCACGATCAAAGAAAGACAGCAAAGGTAGATAGAATGGAGCAGTCAAGCAGATTGCAAGAAGAAAGTCGGTGATTGGAACGGTGGAGCGCTTGCTGTTACGAATGATACGGATATAAGGGTGTAAAATGTAATTGTTCAATAGTAGAAGTCAATAATAGAATAAATGTAAAAGTTAGGGGCTGAAGTGTAATACTTAACTAACATACCGGTCAGTTAGTTAGGTATATGTAACGAACGAGTGAACGTAATTGAACAACTTGATTGATTGAATCTTCTTCTCTAGTTTCTTTTCTTTCGTATCAAGTGGTATCAGAGCGTGTCAATCCTGGGCAACTTTGATCGGAGTTACAGCAGCGGTGATCTGAGAATTGTGTGAAGACGACGACGGCATAACAACAAGAATTATGACTCGTAGTCAAAATTCAAGTCAGACGATGGAGCAGAGAGTTCAAGAGCACGAAGCCACATTGCTTCGTTTAGAAACAGCCACTGGTGCGAATCTCGCAGAATTGGAATCGATTAAATCAGCGATGCAGGCAACGGCGGCGAAGAATTCATCGGATCTGGAATCTATGAAGTTACAGATGACAGAACTCGTAAAGAATTTGCAGATGTTAACGGCGAATCAATTGCATGCTACAGATCTGAGCAATGCCACGGAACATGGAGAATCTGGTGATTCGTATTCTCGAAACAATAATCGACTAACAAAGATGGATTTTCCGAAGTTCAATGGAACGAATGTTGAAGGATGGCTGTGCAGAGTTGAACATTTCTTTGCAATTGATGAAACTCCAGAGAGATTAAAACTAAGGTACGCGATTGTTCATCTGGAAGATATAGCATTGTTATGGCATCAATCTTTTGTCGCATCAAGGGGGGGATCTATTGATGGAATGTTATGGTCTGAGTATAAAGGATTTATATCCTCTCGATTTGCTTTAGTGCTGGGTCAAGATGCTATGGGCGCATTAGCATCACTTAGACAAACTAGTTCCCTGGAGGAATTGTGCAAGGTATTCGATTTAGCTCTTACTAAAGAGTCCATATGTGATGAATATGCAATCAGTCTGTTCTTGAGGGCAGTTAAACCCGAAATTGGGTATCCATTGAGGCTTTTACGACCTAGAAGTTTACCTGAGGCTTACATGTTAGCAAGAATCCAAAATGAAGCTTTAGGAGCGATGCAATGGGGAAGATTTCCTAAGGCATATTCACCTTCTCCTATAGTTAATCGAAGTGACTATAGCAGTAAGGGTAGTATTAGTAGCAATCTTCCTTTATTACCTAATCCACCCACTAAAGCTAAGACACTTGCTACTCGAAGATTATCACCAAAGGAAATAGCAGATAAGAGGGCTAGAGGTGAATGTTTTGGGTGTAATGAGAAGTTTACTCCTTCTCATCAATGCAAGAATAAACAACTATTTTCCATTGAAGTATGGGAAGATGAAGAAAAGTTGGAGAACTGTGAAGAGCCTAATAGTTTTATGATGGAGGAGTTACAACCCCAAATTTCTCTAAATGCTATGATGGGGGTGTCTTCTTATTCAACAATGAAGATAACTGGTTCAATTGGTACTAAACCTTTACAAATCTTAATTGATTCGGGGTCTACGCATAATTTTTTGGATGAGAGGGTTGCCAAGATGATGGGGTGTTCGGTTAAGGAAATTCCTGCTATTAATGTCACAGTAGCAGATGGTAATCACATGACATGTAATAAGATGTGTGGGAATTTGCAATGGCTTATGCAAGGCCACTGGTTTACATCAGATGCCCTTCTCATTCCTCTTACCAGTTATGATATGGTCCTTGGTGTCCAATGGCTACAAGGATTAGATGATATCACATGAAACTTTAAAGATCTCACTATGAAATTTGTAACCGAAGGACTAACTTGTGAATTAAAGGGTACACGGGCTAAGGAAGTGCAATTATGTTCCATGGGAACCATTCACACGGTTCTGGGTAAACCAAACCAATTGGCTCAGGCTCAATTATTTAGCATTCGGAGTACAGATGGAGAGATTTTTTCTCATGTTCCAAAGATTCATGTAGAGATTAATCATGAGCTAATTCAACAGTTGTTATCAAAATACACGGGGGTATTCGAGTTACCTAAATCTTTACCTCCTAAAAGAAATTGTGATCATAAAATCATGCTTAAAGAAGGTGTGCAAGTGGTAGCTCAGAAACCTTATCGTTATCAAGCAGCACAAAAAGATGTGATTGAGCAAATGACACAAGAATTGTTAGATATGGGTATCATTAGGGAAAGCACTAGTTCTTTTGCTTCCCCGGTGGTATTGGTGAAGAAAAAAGATGGTACATGGAGGATGTGTGTTGACTATCGACGCCTAAATGAAGCCACAATTAAGAATAGTTTTCCCATTCCTCTAATCGATGAACTCTTAGACGAATTGGGGGGTACTACAATTTTCTCAAAGTTGGATTTAAGGTCGGGTTATCACCAAATCAGAATGTTTGAATCGGATATCCATAAAACCGTTTTTCGAACTCATCAGGGTCACTTTGAGTTCTTGGTTTTACCTTTTGGTCTAACAAATGCACCAGCAACCTTCCAAGCATTGATGAATACCACCTTTAAACCTCTATTACGCAAGTGTGCTTTAGTGTTCTTTGATGATATACTTGTGTACAGTCCCACGTTTGATCAACACTTAATTGATTTGGAAAAAGTGCTTATATTGTTACAAAACAATTCATTGCTGGCGAAGAAATCTAAGTGTATGTTTGCTGGGTCGCAAGTGGAGTATTTGGGCCACATAATCTCTAAAGATGGGGTAGCGACTGATCCAAATAAGATTGATGCAGTTGTTAATTGGCCCATCCCTCGAACTCTTAAACAGTTGAGGGGATTCCTAGGATTGGCCGACTATTATAGGAGGTTTATTAAATCCTTTGGAGTTATTGCTCGACCGCTAACCGAACTTTTAAAGAAGGATAATTTTGGATGGTCGGAGGAAGCTCAACTAGCATTCAATCAACTGAAGACGGCTTTAACTTCGGCTCCTGTTCTTACTTTACCAAATTTTGATAAAGTGTTTGTCGTGGAAACAGATGCTTCCTCAAAAGGGTTGGGTGCGGTGCTAATGCAAGATGGTCATCCCTTGGCTTTCATCAGCAAGGCTATTTCCAACAAGCAACAAGCAATGTCCGTTTACGAGAAGGAATTACTAGCCATTTTAATGGCTGTTAAACATTGGCATCACTACCTCATTGTGAAACATTTCATTATTCGGACTGATCAAAAGAGTCTTAAATATCTTTTGGATCAGAAAATAAGTACTCCCCTACAGCAGAAGTGGTTGACTAAACTATTGGGGTATGATTATGAAATTGTTTACAAGAAGGGGAGTGAAAATTCAGTGGCCGACGCTCTTTCTAGAGTGGATGGGTTGCAACTATTTCAGCTTAATGTAAGTGCCTTGGATCCTCTTCTGTGGTCCCGCATAACTGATAGTTGGTCTCAGGATCCGACTCTACAAACTATTTTACAAGCTTTGCATCAAGGTCACTCAATTCCACACATGACATTCACTAATGTGTTGTTGAAACAGAAAAATAAGGTAGTCATTGGTGCTGATTCGACCCTTCGCAATGATATTTTGCATCTATGTCATTCTTCTCCCATTGGAGGTCATTCAGGTTATACTTCCACTCTTCATCGCCTTAAAGGCATGTTTTATTGGAAGAAATGTGCTCAAGATGTGCGCGCATTTGTGCGCGAGTGTCAAACTTGCCAACGAGCTAAGTATGAACGTGTGGCTAGTCCGGGTTTATTACAACCCCTTCCTGTTCCAAAATCCATTTTTAGTGACATTTCAATGGATTTCATTAGTGGGTTGCCTAAGGCTCTTGGCAAGGATACTATTTTTGTGGTGGTAGATCGGTTAAGCAAATATGCCCACTTTATAGCTCTTTCTCACCCTTTCACGGCTATGCAATTAGCTCAAGTTTTCATTGACAACATTTTCAAATTACATGGCTGTCCAGAGACAATTGTTTCCGATCGTGATCCATTATTCTTGAGCAACTTCCGGAAAGATTTTATGAAACTGCAAGCCGTTGCGTTGGCTCATTCTTCAGCTTACCATCCACAATCTGATGGTCAAACTGAAGTTTTGAACCGCTGTTTGGAGTCTTATCTTCGTTGTATGGTGATGGATGTACCATTACAATGGCCGAAGTGGTTAACTCTTGCTGAATGGTGGTACAATACTACTTTTCATTCGGCGGTGGGTCGTTCTCCCTTCGAATCTTTATATGGTATTCCACCCCCGTTGCACATTCCGTACATTCCAAATGAGACTCAGATTGATTCTCTTGAAGACTGGTTCAAACAAAGGGAACTTATGATTGCTTCTCTTAAAGCTTCTTTACATAAAGCTCGCAATCATATGAAACAATTTGCTGACTTGCATCGCACTGACCGTTCCTTTAATATTGGTGATTGGGTATATGTTAAACTTCAACCGCATGTGCAAACTACTTTGAAGGCTCATCGGCATTACAAATTGGGTCCGAAGTATTATGGTCCATTCTTAATTACGGACCGCATTGGAGCGGTGGCTTATCGGCTTGATTTGCAAGCATCTTTGTCGATACATCCTGTTTTCCATGTGTCTTTACTTAAGGCTGCACATGGTTCGCATGCTCAGTGATTCCATTGCCACAGGAACCTCGTTTTGTATTGTAGCCTCGCGCCATTATTGATCGGAAGTTAGTACGGAGAGGCAATCGTATGGCTATGAGTGTATTGGTACATTGGGCTCATTTACCAGTCTCGGAAGCCACGTGGGAAGACTATGCTAACTTCAAGCTACGTTTTCCTTCATTTAATTCTTGAGGACAGGAATTGTTACCGGGGAGTATTGTTACGAATGATACGGATATAAGGGTGTAAAATGTAATTGTTCAATAGTAGAAGTCAATAATAGAATAAATGTAAAAGTTAGGGGCTGAAGTGTAATACTTAACTAACATACCGGTCAGTTAGTTAGGTATATGTAACGAACGAGTGAACATAATTGAATAGCTTGATTGATTGAATCTTCTTCTCTAGTTTCTTTTCTTTCGTATCACTTCCATTGTTCCAAGCGATCAAAGAATTAAAGATAAGCAAGCAGTTCATTGAAAGAAAAGAGGGAGCACCGGAATCGTGGAAATAGAGAGGTAACTGTCAAAGGAGGCAAGTAAGGCGGTGGAATTAAATACAAGGAAGCAAGCAACCAAGAAGCAGAAAATGTTAGATTATTTTTGTCAAAAATTAATTCTAATTCGGGTTCGAAACAGAAAGAGTGAAGGAGGCAAGCAACCTAACACATAGGCGTATTAATTGAAGCAAGCACCCAACTAGCTTGATGAATTGTATGCAATTAGAAGGAAGGCAACTGTTAATTCAAGAAGCAGCAAGCATGTGAAGCACATAATCAAGCAGGTGAAGCTTACAATCAAATAGGTGAAAGTTTGAGACTGAGATCGAGAAAGCAGAAAATAACAGCAGGTGTTTCGGGCTCAATTTCGAGGCTGAAACGATGAATAAATCGAGCCTGATTACAGTGGTAGCAGCTACAAGAATAGGGCAGCAAGCATGACAGTAGTTTGGTGAGTTCGGATTCGGTTTTTGAGGCCGATAATGGTACACGAATCGGGTGTTCTCGAGCAGGTTTATGAGAACGAAAACAAAGAAAATAACAAGAAAGAGGCATGTAGCAAGAGCAAGAGCAAGAGCAAGAGCAAGAGCAAGAGGTAAGTAGCAAGAGCAAGATGAATCGATTCAATCAAGCAAGAAGATAGCAAGAAATAATAGAGCAAGGGATAAGAACTATAAGTTCTTAAAGCAAGTAGCAAGAATCGAACCTGTGTGGTTCAATCAAGAAGCAAGAAGCAAGTTCGAGATCAAGATTAAGGGGGTGAATGTTGGGTTAATCTTGATCGGGTCAAGTCGGGTCAAGTTACGATGAACGGGTCACGGGTTATTAGAAAGTTTATTGTGTCACATGTTTTAATTATTAGTGGGTCATAGTTAGTTAGCAAGATTAGTGGGTCTAGATAATGGAGTAATGGGTTAATGGATAAGTTAATTTCTTTTTCTTTAGGTGCAAGATGTTTTCTCTATTTAATGTAAATTTGAGAATGAATGAGAAACAAGAGTTGAGTATGATCTTGGGCCTGAAACCAACACCAAATCGGGTATCTAATAGGTAACCCACATGACCCATATGTTCCTAACCATGGTCTCTATCTCAAAAAAAAACCTCTGATAATGAAAGCAATTACATCTCATATCTAATATAATGTAAAATTTTGGGGAAAAGATCATAACACCAAAGACAATAGTAAGCAGTCAATTAGAAAGTAGAGTAATGAGCACAATATATAGTTCAGGGTTCAGGTTTGGTGGTTAAACGGTCCAACAGATTGTCTAGAACTTGGAACAAGTTTTGTATACCGATATGACTGTTTAACCTCTTTTATTGATTTATTTATTATTTGGGGAATAAGGTATAGGCGTTAAATTCATATATCTTTATCATTCCAAAAAAATATTAAAATTAAAAAATTAAAAAAAAATCCGTTCAAACCAATAGAATGGTGAGTTAAGTTTGTCATTTTCTGAAACCATAGTTAGCGATTGGGCATTGAATGGTTGTCAAAACCGGCTGAACCAAACCATGAGCACTCCTAAATAATCAAATTAGAAAATGAAAAAAAACAAAAGGGTGATAGTGACAAACCTTGACAAGATCAAAAACTTTTCCACAAATGTATTTTAGTTGAATGGTTGTGTCATGTTGTTGCAGTTCGTCTGTGAGGTCGTAGAGAGTGGATTTTTCAGACCCTTCTTTAGAGCAGCAGCCATAGTAACTTAAGGAACGTGCTGCCAACCACTTTCTGTCAGAATATTGGCCACACCTAGTTAAACTTGTAATATTGTTTCTCAATGAATAACAGATTACAATAAGGCTCTATATATAGAGCAGAAACATAAAAGGAAAATACCTATCATAATCAATGCTAACAATATTCTAAATATATATATTCTATCACATTCAATGCTAAATATATTCTGAATAATAAATGTATTCTGAATATATATTCTAACATTCCCCCGCAAGTTGAGGGCGGGGAACGACCTGCAACTTGGACCTTAAAAATAGATGTCTTTGGGATGACAGAGGCTTCGTAAAGACATCAGCAATTTGATCATTCGTGGAAATAAACTTGACATCCAATTGACCTTGAGCCACCTGTTCACGAACGAAATGATAGTCAACCTCGACATGTTTTGTGCGAGCATGAAACACCGGGTTAGCTGCTAGATAGGTAGCTCCCAGATTGTCACACCATAGAGTGGGAGTTGTTGTTGGGACACCGAGTTCAAGAAGGAGAGCTTTCAACCAGATAAGTTCAGCTACAGTGTCTGCAATTGCCTTGTATTCTGATTCAGTTGAGGACCTGGAGACTGTGCGTTGTTTCCGAGCAGCCCAAGATATAAGATTCGAACCCAAGTAGATGGCAAATCCCCCCATGGAGCGACGATCGACTGGGCATCCAGCCCAATCAGAGTCAGAGTATGCATGGATAGGGTGATTGAGGCTTGGCTGCCAGGTGACATCCGTAAAAGCTTGCAGAGAAGACTTGGAGTCGTAGCGAATGAGAAGACCAAGGTGTGAGGTTCCTTTTAGATAGCGTAGAATGCGCTTAACTGCCGTCCAGTGATTTTCTGTTGGTGCATGCATGAACTGACATACTTTATTCACAGCAAATGCAATGTCAGGCCGAGAGAGAGTAGCATACTATAGAGCACCAACAGTTTGTCTAAATTTTTCAGGTTCTGGAAAGAGGGGGCTATCGTCGGTGGATAAAATCTGGAAGGTGCTCATAGGTGAGTTCATCGGTTTACAATCAAGGAGACCTGATCGATTGAGAATATCCATTATGTATTTACGTTGAGATAAAATCAAGTTGTGGCCTTGAGTGAGAACCTCGATGCCCAAGAAGTAGTGAAGTTGCCCTAGATCTTTGAGGGCAAATGTGGAGCTTAGATGACTGACAATGGAGTCAATTTCCAAGGGGTTGTTTCCGGTGATTATGATGTAGTCAACATAAATTAGAAGGTAGACACGTGTGGCACCGGTTTTGAGAATGAAAAAGGACGGATCGGTTTTTGAACCAGTGAACCCACGTTGTTGAAGAACCGATGATAGCCGAGAGAACCATGCCCTCGGGGCTTGCTTAAGCCCATATAATGATTTGTGAAGAAGACAAACATGATCCGGTCTTGTGGGGTCCACAAATCCCGGAGGTTGTTTCATGTAGACAGTTTCTTTCAGTTCTCCATGTAAGAATGCATTTTGAACATCCAGTTGACGGAGAGACCATCCTTGAGTGACAGCAAGAGATAAAACAGTCTGAATGGTTGTTGCTTTGATTACCGGACTGAAGGTCTCATGATAGTCAATACCCGGCTGTTGGTGGAAACCTTTCGCGACAAGGCGAGCCTTTTAGCGAGTTATATTACCTTGAGCATCTTCCTTTAACTTGTATAGCCACTTACAGTCAACAAGATTAGTGTTTTTAACATAAGGGACTAAAGACCATGTTCCATTCTTACGTAGCGCATCAATTTCTTCAGTCATGGCAAGGCGCCACTCCGCATGTTTGTTAGCGACAGAGAAGCTGGTGGGGGTGGGAATGGTATTGGAGGAAACAGAGGTGTGATACGCAGAGGGGTTATATGGAATGGTTCGTTTGGGATTGGGGCGAAGGTTGGGTGGGCGGGTACGGGGTGGTGGGGGTGGTGGAGGAGACGGTATTGGTGTAGATGTGGGAGAGGTAGGAGAAGAGGGTGAGGGTGTTGGTGTTGGTGTTGGTGTTGGTGTTGGGTTGTCTTGATTGAGAGAGAAGGTAGCGGTGGGTGGAGCAGTTGGGGTGGTAGGAGGGTTGTTGGGTTCTGGAGAGTTTGTTGGTGGTTGTGGGTAAATAGAGGTGTAGGGAGTCGGGGAGGCTGGTTGTTGTGATGGTAGGGGAGAGTGAAATGGGAAGACTTCCTCATTGAACCGCACATGTCTCGCCACATATATACGGTCATTAGTAGGGTCAAGACAACGATACCCATGGTGGCTAGGACTATAGCCAAGAAAGACACACGGAGTAGAGCGGAAATCCATTTTGTGTCTATTATATGGGCGGAGATGAGGGAAACACTCACAACCAAAGACACGAAGGAATGAGTAGTTGGGTTTGTGATTGAAGAGGTGTTGGAATGGAGATTTATTTGAAGAAGTACGAGATGGAAGTCTATTGATTAGGAAAACGGCTGTTTCAAAGGCAAAGCTCCAAAATCGTTGGGGGAGTTTAGCTTGTGCTAGGAGAGTGAGACCGGTTTCAACCACATGGCGATGACGGCGTTCAACAATGCCATTTTGTTCACTCGTGTGTGGACAAGAGCGCCGGTGGATGATTCCAAGAGAGGTTAAAAAAGTGGATAAGTTCCGAAACTCTCCTCCCCAATCCGTTTGGACGGTTTTTAGTTTTGTGTTAAATTGCCTTTCGGCCATGGTCACAAATTTTTTAAATGTGGAGTAGACATCCGATTTGTGAGCTAATGGGTAAAACCACATATATCGTGTGTGATGATCTACACATAACATGAAAAATCGATTGCCATCAAAAGAGATGGTGGGTGATGGTCCCCATACATCACAATATATCAAGTCTAAAATATTATTACTACGAAAATTAGAACTAGATAATGAAAGTTTGGAAGATTTTCCAAGTTGACAAGATGAACATAATAAAGATGATAATTTTGTAGTAACTGGTAAAGAACAACTAGATATAAGTGATGTAAAAACACGTTGATGAGGGTGGCCAAGGCGTTGGTGCCAAATGGTTGAGGAAGCTTTGGTTGCAGTGAAGACAATCTTCGGGATAAGCTTGAGTTGTGGTAGATGGAGGGAGTAGAGACCATGCTTACTTGGACCCATAAGGAGGGGGGTATGTGTAGACTCGTCCTTCACAATAAAAAAAGAGGAATGAAATTCAAAGAAAACGTTATTATCACAACAAAATTGTTGAACAGAAAGTAAATTCTTCTGAATTTCAGGAACATGAAGAACATTGGAAAGATTGAGTGTGTTGTTTGATGAGTGGATTTTTGATGAACCAATGTGGAGTATAGGAAGGGCCTTACCGTCGCCAACATGGAGTGAGTCTTTACCTTGATAGACTTCAGAATTGTCTAGGCTTGATAAGTCTGGAGTAGCATGGTTGGTAGCACCTGTGTCTGGGAACCAAGTGATTCCCGAGGCTGATGCGGCATCAGAAAAAGTTGTCAAATTAGCTTGAGTCTGCTGCCTAGAGGAGTGGACAGGTTGTTGTGGACATTGAGAAGGAAGATGGCCTATTCCGCATCGGTTACAATGACCATAGACAGTGTTTTGGGTTGATGCCCAAGAAAACTGACGGGTGCTATTGTTGTCCCTGTTCCTGTTCTGCAGTGGTCCTCGGGAGTTGCCTCGAAAATTTCCACGACGACTGCCTCGGTTGTTGTTGGTAGACCGAGAAACAAATGCAGCCTGCGGTTGATTATTGTGAGGTGTGATAGGGTTCAATTGATACCCTATTTGAGCAGCCATAAGTTGCAGGTTGTTGAGTTGAGATTGAATGTTGTTTAGATCTGGGATCGATGATTGAGTGATGGTGTTGAAGGCTTGAGGTGTTACTGCTGCAGGGGTGGAATTGGTCTTGTTGATCAAGTAGTCATGATCATGTAGCAGCCCATGGAGTTCATTGAAGATGATGGGAGGGTGCCGAGCAAGAAGGTTTGACTTTAGACCATTGTATTCATCTCGGAGTCCTGAAATGGCAAGCATAACAAGGTCTTTATCCTTCATAGGTTCACCAATATTGGCTAGTGCAGTGGCATATTCCTGTGCTCGGCTTAGATAGGCTCCTGGAGTTTCATCACCCTTCATTTCAATTTTCAGCAGCTGAGTTTTCAGTGTGTACTCACGAGAAGAAGTGTTTGGTGAGTATGCACGCTCCAATGCTAGCCACAAATCTCTGGAAGTTGTACCTTGAACATGTTGAAAAGATGCTTCAGAAATCGTTGAGATGATGAGCATACGAACATGAGCATCATTGGAGATCCAATGAAGATATCCAGGATTGTCAACTGATGGAGTTTCAGTTGTTGCTACTGTCATCGGCAGTGGGCATTTGATGGTACCATCAACATAGCCGAATAAGTGGTTGGAGATTAGGAATGGTTCAAGCATTGCCTTCCAATACCCATAATTAGAAGGGTTGAGGGTGAAGGCGAATTTGTGTGAGTTGAGAGCAGTCTTTTCTGCTGTAGTAAGGGCAGTGATGGTACCTGATTCCCATTCACCTACTACTTGTGTAAGAAAATATGATGAAAAATGAAATTTAATGTGAAAAAAATAATAATTAAGAGACGTTTGTAACTTACCACCTTGGGACGGCATAATGGCTCCTACTTTAGTGGTGGCACTACTAGACAGTTGCCTAACAATAAAATCATGATGTAATTTAATGATATCCAATTGGCTGCCATGAGAAGTTGAGAACTAACAGATGACAACTTCATATTCTAAGCAAATAGTCATGAAAAAAGTAGTTTTAAAGAAGGTTATGATTCAACGAAAAACAAAGCATGTAAAGCACAACCATAAAAATGATTACCCTTGATAAACTATCATTACTTCTAGCTTACCTCTTGCGCTTATAGAAGGTTCAACGCTTTTTGTGTTTGGAGAAAAGTAAGTTTAACAGACTAAATCAAGAGAAACTGTTTCAAACTGGAAGAAAACTAGAGAAAACCGATAAAAAAACTAAAATCTATGTGGCAAATATCAAACAAAACTTTAAAAAATTAAACTCACCCCATGTATAGATGATCTTATCTTGCTTGGTCTTCTGTAACAATATCAGCTTTAGCAACAGTTTCAGAAGGTAACTGCACACCATTGGGTGAGTGAGAAGACGATATGGGATGGGGAAAGGAAAACCAATAATGCTATATAAGAAAATGTTGAACAATTAAACCAGAAATGATGATAAGACCATAGCATTTGATACCATTTTCAATCCAGGTTACTTCCTAAATGCAGATGTCTATCTTGCTTCATCAATTAGAGTGAGAAGCTAAAATCAATTACTTAACTATTAAACATTGAAAATCAAAAAGACCAAAAAAAGTGAAATTTATATCCATACCATAGCTGCTCCCAAATCCACGTTCACCAAGCTTGTTGTCATAACTAAAACTGTTGGTAGCAGCAAGTATTTCCTTCAATGAGAATACCTCCACGTTGATTCCTTTTTCCCTTTCTCTTGCCTAATTAACTAGCAATAAGTTAACACAATTAGCACATGAAACCTCTTATGTAATTAAGTTGTGTAAAGTCAACTGACTACCCACAATCACAAGAACAATAATTACCAGGATTATATATATATATGACCAACAAATCAAGAATCAAATTCAATAGCTTATATTACTAGCTCAAGTACCATTCCCCCCCCCCCCCCCCCCCTCTTTTTCTCTCAAGTCAAAATCCAACAAGAGTAAGATATATAACAGAACAGCAAATTCTCCCTACTTATGAATGCAATCAACCCACTAAACCCTAACTCAAATTGAGTTTAATGCTAACATAAAACATTATAGTTTTAGCTAGTTTTTAATTAGTAAATTGAACAGTGACCCACTAATACAAGTCAAGCTAAGACTTAAAAGGTCAAGAGAACAAGAAGAAAGATCAAGTGCTCATACAAGAAGCAACACACAGTTTTTTTGCTCATTGTGATTTGTAACTCCTGAGTTTAAACATTGGGGTCTTAACATGAGCTTGGAAAATTATGAAAAACTAGTGCACCTTTGCGAATTCAATATTCCAAAAAGCGCTATCAACATGGTTGCCTTTTCAGTAGTAACTCTGCATAAATGGAAGAAATTACTTCTCATATCTAATCTTAATGTAAAACTTTGGGGAAAAGATCATAACACTAAAGACAATTGTACGTATTCAATTAGAAAGTGAAGTAAAGAGTACCTTTGTAGCTCAATATTCCAAGAGGCAGTATCCACACACCATGACGTCCCCTTCTTTGTAAAAACTATCCATAACGCCACTCGAGGTGTTCATAAACCGATTGAACGGCCCAAACCAAGTAAGTTGGTCGTTATAAGATTTATACAATTCAGTTCATGCTTCAGTGGTTTAATAGTGTGAAAAATTTCCATTCAAACCACTAAAACAACGAGTTTAGTTTGTCGTTTCCCGAAATCGTAGTTAGCGTTTGACATTGGATTGTCATCAAAACCGGCTGAACCAAACCATGAAGATTCCTAAACAAAAAATACTAGACTTATGGTTTAGTACTTGGGTTGTTAACAAATTATCAAACTAGAAAATGAAAAAACAAAAGAGTGTTAGCGATAAACCTTGAACATCACCTGCTAAATTAAGAGGTTCCACTCCATCTTATCCTCCCATTCATTCCTTAAGGTCCAGTAGACTTCTTGAGTTATCAACTGCTCATGCCACTAACACTAACTAGGCGGTTATTTGCAAACTAGCAAAACAAGAGAAAGTCGTTTCAAACTGGAAGAAAACCAGAGAAAACCATTAAAATAACTACAATCTATCCCGAAAATATGAAACAAAACTTTAAAAAATTAAACTCATCCCAAGTATAGATCATCTTATCTTGCTTGGTCTTCTGTAAGAATATCAGCTTTAGCAACAGTTTCAGAAGGTAACTGCACACCATCGGGTGTGTGAGAAGACGATATGTTTCTTGATTCCACAGCAGCAACTGTTTAAGCTTTTCTAAACCTAAAAATCTTTTAAGAGATGGGGATATAAGAACATGTTGAACAAATAGACCAGAAATGATGATAAGACCATAGCATTTGTTACCATTTTCAAATCTTTGTTACTTCCTAAATGCAGTTGTCTATCTTACTTCATCAATTAGAGTGAGAAGCTAAAATCAATAAGTTAACACAATTAGCACATGAAACCCCTGATGTAAGTTGTGTAAAGTCAATTGACTACCCAAAATCACAAGAACAATAAGCCAGAAAAAAGGTCCGGGAATTTACAAATTGATTACCAGGATTCTACATATGATCAACAAATCAAGAGTCAAATTCAATAGCTTATAAATGCAATCAATCCTCTAAACGGTAACTAAAACAGAGTTTAATGGTAACATAAAACAAGATAGTTTTAGCTGGTTTTTTAATTAGTAAATTGAACAGTGACCCACTAATACAAGTCAAGCTAAGACTTAAAAGGTCAAGAGAACAAGAAGAAAGATCAAGTGCTCATATAAGAAGCAACACACCGTTTCTTTTGCTCATTGTGATTTGTAACTCCTGGGTTTAAACATTGGGGTCTTAACAAAGAATATATATTACTCACCGACGGATCAGTGTCCCAAAGAATCCATATCAAAAACTGCCATAATATAAGAATTTGAGCAAGCTTTTAGGAGCATGAAAATCAATATCAAAAAGAAATTAAAGATCAATATGTCCATTTATTTATATACAATGAATCAGAAAATTAACAACTAAGTGGGAATCTAATGCTTTGCTATTTCTAATCCAAAGTAATATTTATATGTATTTCAACCCAAATAGAAAGGGTAACTCAAGATCAGAATATCAAAATCGAGAACAAAAAGTATATACATGTTAAGTTCACCAAGTAATTCATTAAGACTTGAATATAATAGGTGGGCAAATGCTATGAATAGAATTGTTATCATAAAGGAAAACTAAAAGTTAATCAAAACAAAATTTTACTCTAGTATGGAATTGCATTTGCTAGAATTCACATGATAGGCTGATGGACCGAGAGAGAAAGAGTAATGGTGATGGCGCTTAAGGTTGGTGTGACTAATCAGACTAGCGGAGTTTTAAGGGAATGAAGGAGTATGATGTTCCTATTTATATTAGAGCATAGGAGGTTGTGGATGGCGGTTACCGGCGGTTCCGGAGATGTGGGACATCGTGATTGAGATTTTGATAACCGCTCGTAACTGGTCCGTAACTGCACTAACCGCCAAGTTTATACGGCTGAGATTTAATCTCAGCGTGATCTAACGGTTGTGATTAAATTAGCTAGCGGTTATACTCACTGCTGGTAATATAATATATAATAGCAAAAGAAAAGAACCTCAGTTCAAAGCAATTAATAAAACATAAACACCAACTAAATTGTAAGAGAATTACAAATTCTGTCCCCTTCTTTGTAAAAACTATCCATAACGGCACTCAAGGAGTTCATAAACTGATTGAAAGTAAGTTGGTCGCTATAAGGTTTATACAATTCAGTTTATGCTTCAGTGGTTTAGCGCTCCGACCAACTGTTTAGAACTTGGAACTAGTTTGGTAAACCGAATTGAACCAATCGTTTGGCCTCTTATTAGTTTATTTATTTTTAATTTTTGGAATAAGGTATAGGTGTTATATTCATGAATCTTTCTTTATCATTCCAAAAAGTATTAAAAATTAACAATTTAAAAAGATTCAGTTCAAACCACTTAAACAGCGAGTTTAGTTTGTCGTTTCCCGAAACCGTAGTTAGCGTTCGACATTGGATTTTCGTCAAAACTGGCTAGCTGAACCAAACTGTGAAGACTCCTAAATGACAATTACTGGGCATATGGTTTAGTACTTGGGTTTGTTAACAAATAATCAAAGTAGAAAATGAAAAAAACAGAAGGGTGATAGCGACAAACCTTGAGAAGATCAATAGCTTTTTCACTGATATATATTTGTTGAACAGTTGCACCACATTGTTGCAGTTGCCCAGTGGATGCGGAGAGTGGCTTTCTATAACTTTAGTTGAATGAACTCGCTCCCAACCACTCTCAGACCCAAGAATCTGAAAATCAAAAAATCCGATATTAGTAATGACACATTGACAAGTCCAATATCAGAAATGTGCTATAAGAAAACACACGTATTGCAATGTTGAAAGTAACGCACGCAAGTTACCTTGTTTCCCACAAGATCATCCTTTTACTTTACAACCAATACCTTCAGCGAATCTGTGAGAATCATACACAAAAAAATTATAAAATAAGATAAAAATTAAGCAGTAGCTTTAGAGTTCCATGAATCATCTTAGTTTATAAGACCAACATATATAAATGCACGTCTCTCCCAAACTCCCAGTCATATGTATTTTACTACATTAAAGTATTTAACAAGAAAAAATGAACATCACCTGCTAAATTAAGAGGTTCCACTCCATCTTATCCTCCCATTCATTCCTTAAGGTCCAGTAGATTTCTTGAGTAATCAACTGCTCGTGCCACTAACACTAACTAGGCAGTTAGCAAACTAGCAAAACAAGAGAAACTGTTTCAAACTGGAAGAAAACTAGAGAAAACCGATAAAAAAACTAGAATCTATGTGGCAAATATCAAACAAAACTTTAAAAAATTAAAGTCACCCCATGTATAGATGATCTTATCTTGCTTGGTCTTCTGTAACAATATCAGCTTTAGCAACAGTTTCAGAAGGTAACTGCACACCATTGGGTGCGTGAGAAGACGATATGTTTCTTGATTCCACAGCAGCAACTGGTTAAGCTTTTCTTCAACCTAAAAATTTTTTATGGGATGGGGAAAGGAAAACCAATAATGCTATATAAGAAAATGTTGAACAATTAAACCAGAAATGATGATAAGACCATAGCATTTGAAACCACTTTCTAATCCAGGTTACTTCCTAAATGAAGATGTCTATCTTGCTTCATCAATTAGAGTGAGAAGCTAAAATCAATTACTTAACTATTAAACATTGAAAATCAAAAAGACCATAAAAAGTGAAATTTATATCCATACCATAGCTGCTCCCAAATCCACGTTCACCAAGCTTGTTGTCATAACTAAAACTGTTGGTAGCAGCATGTAATTCCTTCAATGAGAATACCTCCACGTTGATTCCTTCTTCCCTTTCTCTTGCCTAATTAACTAGCAATAAGTTAACACAATTAGCACATGAAACCTCTTATGTAATTAAGTTGTGTAAAGTCAACTGACTACCCACAATCACAAGAACAATAAGCCAGAAAAAAGGTCTGGGAATTTACAAATTGATAATTTACCAGGATTCTATATATATATGACCAACAAATCAAGAATCAAATTCAATAGCTTATATTACTAGCTCAAGTACCCCCCCCCCCCCCCCCCCCCCCCCCTCTCTCTCAAGTCAAAATCCAACAAGAGTAAGATATATAACAGAACAGCAAATTCTCCTTATGAATGCAATCAACCCACTTAACCTAACTGAAATTGAGTTTAATGCTAACATAAAACAAGATAGTTTTAGCTAGTTTTTAATTAGTAAATTGAACAGTGACCCACTAATACAAGTCAAGCTATATTAGACCAAGATTTATGCTGATAAATATGTTAATGATTGTAATTATATTAGCTGTATTATAGCTAGCAGTTTACCAAAAATAGTTTGTATAAGTCTCTATATATAGGGCCTTATTGTACTTAATTATATACAACACAATATACTCTTTTACTACAAGTTTATTCTGGTACCAGAGCCTCTGGTCATCCACCTTCACCTCTGCAGCAAGTTTTTTTTTTTTTTTTTCTCCAACTGCCACCATTTTCAATCGGTCACACAATGACCATCCTTGCCTTCTCAACTGCAGACAAAACCAACCACAATTCCCACAAGTTTGGGTTCAAACTCGGTCCCACCAACTATGGATATTGGAAAACTATGATCCAACCCTTCTTGGTCACCAATGATCTTTTCGGGTACATAGATGGATCTGTCCCTTGTCCGTCTAAGACTATCCTCACCTCCTCCTCCTCCTCCTCTAATGATGCTCCAGCAGTACCAACTTCAAGCTCCAACCCTGATTATTCCGTATGGATTGCCAATGACGCTCATATTCGTATGTTGCTGCTCTCCACCATTTCTGAAGCCTCCTTCAAGCATGTACAGGGGGACACATCTCGTGAATTGTGGCTTGCCTTGGCGCGTGCTTATGCACCCCACACATCTTCACGAGAATACACCCTTAAAACCCAACTTCTCAAGATCGAGATGAAGCCGGACGAAACATCTGCTGATTATCTTACACGGGCCCAAGAATATTCAGATGCTTTAGCAAACATTGGGGAGCCCATGAAAGAAAAAGACATTCTAATGCTGGTTATTTCAGGACTTAGAGAAGAATACAACTCCCTGAAGCGCACCTTGATTGCAAGACAACCTCCTGTTACTCTTCTGGAACTTCCTGTTCTACTGGTTGATCATGAATATATGATCAAAAAGGCTGATCCCACCATGCCTGCCCACGCCTTCACGGCTACAGGTCACCGTGATTCAACCTCATCCACCGGTCTCCAACTTCCGCCCGAAACAATACAAAATCTTCAGCAGTTGATGACGCAATTAGGATTTACTGTGCAACCTGCACAACAGCCCAATCAAGCCTTTTACACAACCCGTGGCTCATCCAACCGTGGTTCATATAATCGACGTAGTCGTGGACGCTACAACAACCAACCTAGCCGCCAAAACAACACTGCTTCAGGTACTAACTCTAGATTTGCTTGGGCATCTAATCAAAATACAGTCTATGGTTCTTGCAACAGGTGCGGCATTGGACATGTTCCCTCAAAATGCCCTAACCGCGACCCAACAACAATTCGCTCCTCAAGACAGGCTCCACAAGCAAACTTTGCTGATCATCGCTCACAAGCCTCATCATCATGGCTCCCGGACACGGGTGCCAGCAGTCATGTGTCTCCCGATCTCAACAACTTTGACGAATCTGAGCCATATTATGGTAAGGACACACTAATTGTTGGTAATGGCAAAAGTTTACCTATTCTTCATATTGCTTCTACAACATTTGCTTCACCTGACAAAACTCTTTCCATTAACAAAATCCTACATGTTCCCCAAATAAAACGAAATCTTCTTTCTGTACAACGGTTTTGCCAAGACAATAACGTCTTCTTTGAATTTCACTCTAACTTTTTTTGTGTGAAGGATACGGATACCCGAACTATCCTCCTCATGGGTCCAAGTAAAGACAGGCTCTACTCTTTTAATCTACCAAAGCTTCACTCCGTTTCAAATGTTGCCTTCTCCACTGTTCGAGCTTCTCCCACAACTTGGCACCAAAGACTTGGACACCCTCATTTACAGCTTTTAAAGTCAATACTTTCAAAAAATAGTCTTCCTGTTAGCAATAATACTGTTTTTTCTTTTTGCAATTCATGTCCTATGGGCAAATCTTCAAAAATGCATTTGTCTGCTTCGAATTACAAAAGTACACGTGTTCTTGATTTAGTGTTTTGTGATGTTTGGGGACCGGCTCCTGTTAATTCCATTTATGGTCATCGTTGTTGATCATTACACTCGATACATGTGGTTATTTCCTATAAAACACAAATCTGATGTATTTAGCACTTTTAAACAATTCCACACCATGGCTGAAAGACAATTTCAAACGCAACTGAAATCCGTTCAAACCGATTGGGGGGGAGAATTTCGCAATTTATCATCTTTCTTCAAAACTCTTGGCATCATACATCGTCTTTCTTGTCCTCACACAAGCGAACAAAATGGTTTCGTTGAGAGACGACACCGTCATGTGGTTGAGACCGGTCTCACTCTCTTGGCTCAATCGGGTGTTCCAATGCGGTTCTGGAACTTTGCCTTTGAGACTGCCACTTACTTGATAAACCGCATGCCTTCTTGCACTTCTTCAAATATCTCTCCCTTTGAGCACTTGTTTAACCGTAAACCTGATCTTTCTTTCCTACGTGTTTTCGGGTGCCAATGCTTCCCTCATCTTCGTCCATATAATACACACAAAATGGATTTCCGCTCACTCCCATGCATCTTCTTAGGGTACAGCTCCTCCCATCACGGGTATCAATGCCTCGATCCTGCTACCAACCGTATTTATGTTGCTCGACACGTACGGTTCAATGAGGCATTTTTTCCCCTTCTTCAGCCATCACCATCTACACCCTCTACACCATCACCAGATCCATACTTCTCCTCGTACCCATCTCCTGTTCCACCAAATCAAACATCACCTAGCCCAAATAATCCACCTACCCAACAATCCAGCCAGCAAAATTCCCATTCAACCCAAAACACATCCAGTCACGGCACATCACCTCCCATCCAAAACCCATCTGCTTCAGCTCCCCCTACCTTCCAACATAATATACCAGCATCCACAACCGCCCCAACCACCTCCAATACCTCTCCCCGCCATGATCCACCCCCTTTACAACACACCTACAGTCGCAAACAAAAAACTCAATCCACAAATCCTTCACCACCTCCTACAAACCCCTCCACAACCGAAAGTCAACCACGTACCCGTCCTCCAAATCTTCGCCAAAATCCCAAGAAGACACACCCATACAATGCTTCTGCCTTTCATACCTCAACAGATTCTTCCTCACTTGAACCATCCACTTTTGCTATTGCCAACAAGAGTCCTCATTGGCGTGCAGCCATGACAGAGGAATTCAAAGCCTTGATGAGAAACGGTACATGGACTCTTGTACCACCCGTTCCTAATGCCAATGTTGTTGATTGTAAGTGGGTGTATAGATTGAAACGAGACGAAAGTGGGAATATCAAAAGATACAAAGCCCGTTTGGTGGCGAAAGGGTTCAACCAACAGCCAGGGATTGATTATCACGAGACATTTAGTCCAGTAGTAAAATCTACTACTGTGCGTGTGGTTCCATCACTTGCTGTGACCAGGCAATGGCCTCTTCATCAACTCGATGTGCAGAACGCATTCCTACATGGAGATCTCAAGGAAACTGTTTATTTACGACAACCACCTGGCTTCATTGATTCACAAAAACCAAATCATCTTTGTCTGCTTCACAAGTCCTTATATGGCCTCAAACAAGCACCGAGGGCCTGGTATAATCGACTTTCAGATACATTGTTGCAGCTTGGGTTTCAAGGATCTAAAACAGATCCATCATTATTTATTTACTCCCACAATGGTTATTTACTGTACATGCTTGTCTATGTCGATGACATCATCCTAACCGGCAACAACCCTCGGCTCATTGATCATATTATTCACCGGTTAAGCACCACACTTCCGATCCAAGACATGGGTCGGCTCTCTTATTTTCTAGGAGTTGAAGTGCTTCCTAAAGGAAATGATTTGCTTCTCTCACAGAAGAACTATACACGTGATATTATTCACAAAGCCGGCCTCTCTCAGTCCAAACCGATTGACTCACCTATGGCCACTAACTCTAATTTGGCTCTTGGTGACAGTCCTCAGTTTGATGATCCAATTAAATTTCGACAGATTGTTGGAGCACTACAGTACTTAACTCTTTCCCGACCAGACATCACCTTTGCGGTCAACAAAGTCTGTCAATTTATGCACTCCCCCACAGAAAATCATTGGTGTGCAGTCAAAAGAATTCTTAGGTATCTACAAGGAACCTCTCATATGGACTTATTGATTCAACAAAAATCAGCTCCTATTATACATGCCTACACAGATGCCCACAATCAGCCTCTTACAGCCTTCTCCGATGCAGATTGGGCTGGTTCTCTAGATGACCGTCGATCCATAGGGGGATATGCCATCTATCTTGGATCAAATATTATTTCGTGGCGTGCTCGTAAACAACGCATTGTCTCTCGGTCATCTACAGAAGCAGAATATAAAGCCTTAGCAGATACCGTTGCAGAATTGACATGGCTTGAGGCACTTCTAAAGGAACTTCATGTTTTTATAACTAAAGCTCCTATATTATGGTGTGACAATCTAGGTGCCACATACCTCTCAGCTAATCCAGTGTTTCATGCTCGTACAAAACATGTGGAGATCGACTTTCATTTTGTCAGGGAAAAAGTTGCCCAAAGAAAGCTATCGGTTCAGTTTATCAAGACAGATGATCAAATTGCAGATGTGTTTACAAAGCCTTTATCTTCACAACGGTTCTTACTTCTTAGGTCCAAGCTAAAGGTCGCTCCCCGGCCTTAGCTTGAGGGGGAATATTAGACCAAGATTTATGCTGATAAATATGTTAATGATTGTAATTATATTAGCTGTATTATAGCTAGCAGTTTACCAAAAATAGTTTGTATAAGTCTCTATATATAGGGCCTTATTGTACTTAATTATATACAACACAATATACTCTTTTACTACAAGTTTATTCAGCTAAGACTTAAAAGGTCAAGAGAACAAGAAGAAAGATCAAGTGCTCATACAAGAAGCAACACAGTTTTTTTGCTCATTGTGATTTGTAACTCCTGAGTTTAAACATTGGGGTCTTAACATGAGCTTGGAAAATTAGGAAAAACTAGTGCACCTTTGCGAATTCAATATTCCAAAAAAGCGCTATCAACATGGTTGCCTTTTCATTAGTAACTCTGCATAAATGGAAGAAATTACTTCTCATATCTAATCTTAATGTAAAACTTTGGGGAAAAGATCATAACACTAAAGACAATTGTACGTATTCAATTAGAAAGTGAAGTAAAGAGTACCTTTGTAGCTCAATATTCCAAGAGGCAGTACCCACACACCATGACGTCCCCTTCTTTGTAAAAACAATCCATAACGCCACTCGAGGCGTTCATAAACCGATTAAATGGCCCAAACCAAGTAAGTTGGTCGTTATAAGATTTATAAAATTCAGTTCATGCTTCAGTGGTTTAACAGTGTGAAAATTTTCCATTCAAACCACTAAAACAATGAGTTTAGTCTGTCGTTTCCCGAAATCGTAGTTAGCGTTTGACATTGGATTGTCATCAAAACCGGCTTAACCAAACCATGAAGATTCCTAAACAAAAAATACTAGACATATGGTTTAGTACTTGGGTTGTTAACAAATTATCAAACTAGAAAATGAAAAAACAAAAGAGTGTTAGCGATAAACCTTGAACATCACCTGCTAAATTAAGAGGTTCCACTCCATCTTATCCTCCCATTCATTCCTTAAGGTCCAGTAGACTTCTTGAGTTATCAACTGCTCATGCCACTAACACTAACTAGGCGGTTATTTGCAAACTAGCAAAACAAGAGAAAGCCGTTTCAAACTGGAAGAAAACCAGAGAAAACCATTAAAATAACTACAATCTATCCCGAAAATATGAAACAAAACTTTAAAAAATTAAACTCATCCCAAGTATAGATCATCTTATCTTGCTTGGTCTTCTGTAAGAATATCAGCTTTAGCAACAGTTTCAGAAGGTAACTGCACACCATCGGGTGTGTGAGAAGACGATATGTTTCTTGATTCCACAGCAGCAACTGTTTAAGCTTTTCTAAACCTAAAAATCTTTTAAGAGATGGGGATATAAGAACATGTTGAACAAATAGACCAGAAATGATGATAAGACCATAGCATTTGTTACCATTTTCAAATCTTTGTTACTTCCTAAATGCAGTTGTCTATCTTACTTCATCAATTAGAGTGAGAAGCTAAAATCAATAAGTTAACACAATTAGCACATGAAACCCCTGATGTAAGTTGTGTAAAGTCAATTGACTACCCAAAATCACAAGAACAATAAGCCAGAAAAAAGGTCCGGGAATTTACAAATTGATTACCAGGATTCTACATATGATCAACAAATCAAGAATCAAATTCAATAGCTTATGAATGCAATCAATCCTCTAAACAGTAACTAAAACAGAGTTTGATGGTAACATAAAACAAGATAGTTTTAGCTGGTTTTTAATTAGTAAATTGAACAGTGACCCACTAATACAAGTCAAGCTAAGACTTAAAAGGTCAAGAGAACAAGAAGAAAGATCAAGTGCTCATACAAGAAGCAACACACAGTTTTTTTTGCTCATTGTGATTTGTAACTCCTGGGTTTAAACATTGGGGTCTTAACAAGATTATCATGTCATAGCTTGCATAATTTGAATTGAACAGCTCGGAATTGAAGAAGATTAAGGTAAAAATCGAACCAAGATTCTTCAGTATGAACCCAATTCCAGTGTCTTCACCTTACATTCTAGTTATTGACATTGATCTGGTGGACTAGTGTAGATCAGCAAGCAAACTCTCCCGTACATCCACACTTCCTGTACAAATCTGTAAATCAAATGCATCCAAATAACAAGCACCCAACATTTGAAATGTAATCTAAAGTTGCTACAATAGAAATAGTTTGTTAGTTTCTACCCGAACACAAAAACAAAAAGAAAATATACGAAAAGTAAACCAAAGCTCTATGTTTGAACCCATGTCACCAACAACTCTAGTTGCATCATAAATCCTTCAAGAATACAACAATGCACTGAGAAATAAGCAAATATAGGATACTGATATAATCCAAAAGTGATTCTCTGTTCTTAGAACCACAATATCTAGCATTTTAAGCGTCAAAGGATGTCTAATTTGTAACATCATCTTACTACAATTCTCTTAATTAATATACCTCCAACGTCATAAAACCCTCCTAATAATCAATAAGTCAATTCCATATAGCATTACATTGCAAAAAACTAAAGAGAGACAGAGATCGAGCGTTCATGAAGTAGTGAATAGTAACTAATGATCGATGTCTTCAGTCGTCCCTGACATGAATCTTATAAACAAATGCAAATTAGGTTTTAATTAAGGAGCATTAACTCCGATGCGTAAAAACCCTAAAATACGATGAACAAAACAACAAACTCACATGCCGTTGACGAGAAAAGAGAGCATATATGTCTTTCTTACACAGATTTTGGTATATCTCCGGAGGTATTACGTCACCAAGTGCCGGAGATCGGACCCTACGGCAGTTGGTGGCGGAGATGCTGACGGCGACGGCGACGGCGACGGCGACGGCGACGGTGACGGTGATGGAAATAAAGGGGGATTTAAAGGTGTTTCAGCGTAAGAGGGCCGCGGGTTACCAACGGTCCGATATGCAGTTTGCAGCGTAAGAGGGATTTAATCGTTAACATTAAATTTATATATTAATTTATTTATAACTAGGTTATAATCCCGTATAATACACGGGCTAAATAAATTTACTGTTACATGATTAATAATATAAAAATTATGTATTAAATATTATATATTATACAGATTGAATAAACTAATGCATTACACATTTGAAAATTTGAAGTTAACATATTTGAAATTTTAATTATGGATAGTTATTAATTAATAAATAGCTATTATATCATTCATAATTAAGAGGAGAGAGAAGCGGGAAAACTAATTATTAGAAGGCCTAGAATGGTGACAAGTGTCCGGATTTATTTTTATTTATTAGTATATATTAGATATATATTAGATTTATTAATTATTTTTATTTACTTAAATAACTAATCTTGGATTTAATAGAATCTATTTACGTTTGGTTGTACACATTGCTTCTTCTATAGTTTCAACTTAGTTATTAGAACTTGGTTAATTATTGTACGTTTTATATCATGTTTTTGTTATAATATTAAACCATGGCTTATCAGTTATCTTATATTTAAAAGGCATATTAATTAATAGCATTTTACAAGAATCTTTTGTTGTTGTGTATAACTCTTTTATTTATGTGGTATAATAAATTATTAATCTGTCATGCATTTCTTTAGATTTGATACATCAAACGTATTATGTATACCACTGAGTTCTTGAGGTAGCTTGAGTCGACAGGCTATCACGCCAACTCTAACTAGAATTTCAAACAGGCTAATGTATGTAGGGTTGAGTTTTTCTTGTTTGCCAAAATTGATAACCCCTTTTCCAATGTGAAACTTTGAAAAATACTCTCTCCATAACTTGGAATTTCAAGTATTTACATCTCACATCGGCATTACTTTTATACTGATCTCTATCAATTTTGAGTACGTCTGTGATCTTGAAAATTTTATTGGTCATTTCTTGAATGATTTCACGGCTAGTGAGTTGGCTTTTAACAAACCTCTACCCAACATAATGGTAATCGACATTTTCAATCATAAAGTGCTTTGAAAAACACCACTTTGATTTGTGATAACTGTTATTCTAGAAAAACTCGGCTAAAGATAGATGATCATCCTAATTGTTTTCAAAATCCATCACACAAGCTCTAATTAAGCATGTCACAATAGTCCATTCACTTTGACAATCCTTTTGTGAGTGCTAAGGCGTGCTCATGTCTAAGCGTATGCTCTACGCATTCTGTAATGAATGCCAAAATTTTGAAGTGAAGCAATTATCTCTATCCGAGATAATGAAAATTCCATGTCTCGACATGACTTCTTTAAGATATATTTTTTAAATTTATCATTTTAGAAAAACACAATAGTATTAAAAAACACACTATAGTATTCAGAAAAACACAATAACTAACAAAAAAACATACTGAACTGCAGTAAAGATACAATGATGAGATATAAAGTTTAAAAACAAAAAAAAATTATTACCTTTTTATATAACAATATTGTACTCATTTTAAAGATAAAAAAAGCTCGTTTTTAGGGTATAAATTTTATAAAAAAATAACGTCATACATAAAAATTACGAACGTTTAAAAATAATAAAAAATACTTGCAAAAAAGTCATCAAAAGTGGTTATTTCTAAAATATTCTCTAAGAAACTTTTGCTTACAATTTAATCTCAAAGATTGATTAAAGAAATTGATGTTTGAGATTACTTATTACAACTTTTAGTTTTGCAAGAATTTGTATTTAAACCTTTCCCAATATATAATATAATATATATATATATATATATATATATATATATTATACTTTCATATGTTTCACCAAATACTACTTTTTTGCATATATATTTACTTTCCACAATTACTTTCCACTGAGAATCCATTTGAAAACGTAATCCGCACGCATTAATTAGAATAGCAACCTGTATGTTGTTGTGGTTGTGAGTCCCATCGTTATCGATCTCTTACAAGCAACCACGGTCACAAATAGGAGAAATTATAATCAAATGCTCATTCACACTTTAATTATATATATCTTACTAGCTTTATTAAACAAGTGTATTACACGGTTTAAAAAAATAAAATATTAAATATAAAAAAATTTATCAAGTATATAAAACGATAAAATATAATTGAAACTACGTATAGTAAGAACAATATATAATAAAACAATTATATCAACTTTTAAAACTTTTGGTTTAAAACTTTTTTTTCAAAAAAATAATAAATATTTTGTTTCAAAACAAACTGTATAAAAAATATCATTTTTAAAAAATTTCTTATTATAAATTTCAATTTTACTTTTTAAAAACACTAATTTTAAAAAAGTTTGATGTTTTATAAAAATTTCTTATTCTATAAAAATTATTTTTAAAATTAATATTAATAAGAAGATCTTTTTTAAATTTATTAAAAAAACTATATTTATTCTAAAAAAGTTAAATAATCTATCTATAGAATATAATAAAAGAAAAAAAATTTTACCACTTGTCATTCTCTCAAACAACACTTTTGACACTTGTCATTGCTTTAAACATTCTTAATTCATTTTCCCTCCAAAAATGTATTATAGTAATTTAAACACTCAAACTAATTTCTCTATCTTAATAAAAATTAATTTTATTAATCGATACATTTCTCTCTTATCTAGATTTTTTTAAAATCAATCTATATTTTTAAAAATAAACTTTATTATAAAATATAAAATAGAAATAATCCTAAAACAGTAAACGTTTTTGAAACATAATATTTTAAATTGGTCTTTTTTTTAAAAAATTATAAAAAATATGAAATTTTCTAAAAGTAGTTTTATTAAAACAACTAGAATAATTAGAAAACCGAGTTTTTAATATACAAGATTTTTATAAACAATAAAATTTTTATAAAAAAATCTTAAAACAAATGTTTAAAAATGTAACTATTTATATAAGAGAGTTAAAAAAATGGTAAAATTATTTTATTTATTAAACTATTACGTATATATAATTTTAATCATATCTTATATTAAATTATCGTACTATAACTGTTCGTGTTTATTACTAACTTATAATCCGTTTAATATATGTGTTTCTAGATATCTATTTATCTATATACCTATCTATCTATCTGTAGGAAATAAAAAATTAAAATAAAACTTGACACAATTGTAAGTTTTACCATACTAACTTTCTCATTTTTTTTCTTATTATTATTAATATTGACTACTAATAATATTAATCATGCTATTTTCATATTAAAAATTATATAATTTAATAAATTAAAACCTATTTTTTATTAAAAACACACTTTTTAAAAATAAAAGTTTTATAAAATACAAAATACAACAAACTCTTTTTAAAATAAATTCATTTTTCTTAAGATAAAATATTTAAAACCTATATTTTTTATAAAATAAAGGTTTAAGAAAAGTATATTATTGTTTATTTACTTAAAGTAGGTATTCATATAATCATATTTTATCTTCAAACATAATTTTATAATTAATAAATTTTTATTACTAATTATTTAGTATATTGTTTATTCAACCCGTGTTTAATGCACGGGGCACTAACCTAGTTTGAAATATAAAATGAAAGAACTTAACACAATTAAGTACGTACGTACATACAGAAGCCAATGATAGGAAAAACATATATATCTATATATATTGATCCGGCCAACATCATCACGTGAAATTAAAGCATCAACAAGTCGAGTGCTTATAGCCCATGCAGTTTAATTGTCTTATATATATCCTAAGAAAACCAACTACTTTTGAAAAAACTAAGAAAACCAAATCCAGCCATTTACATCATTTCATTAATTTATTTATTTTATTTGTTTCAAAGGGTGTTTTTGTAATTTGATATATAATATATTTATAGTAAATATTTATTATTTGACTAAATCCCAAAGTTTTCTCCTTTATTTGAATTAATCAATTTATAGATTATAACAATCAAGAAAGGTTTTAAAGAAGAAAGCAATCAATGAAATGAACACGATGATTGAATAAAATGAAGAACTCATTGAAGATGACGTCGCAACAAAGATACCAACGTTGAAGATGATGACATATTCCCAGCAGTGTTACGTATACGTAACAGTTGAGTATTGATGTTGAACTTGATGATTATATCCAACAGTTGAGTAGTGATGATGAACTATGATGAACTCGATGAACAATATAAAGAATAACCTTTATATTCAAGGAAATTAGTTGGGACAAAGATGATAGTGAACTTGGTTACCTGATATAAGGATGATAAATCAAGATGATGAACTAAGATGAAAAAGATGATGAACAGGTTTCACTTAGATTTTTTATTATATTATTTTTTGTTGTTTACATATATGATAAAACTTCAACAAATACGTAATCACATGTCTACATATATGTAATTTTAAGGTTTGCATGTATGAAACTTTAGTTTGGTCTATGGTTATATGTTTTGATTTTGTATTTAGGTTTTACATTATTACGTGTATGTAATAGATTCATCGTTTTTGGCTTCTTCTTCTTCTTCCTTATAGTGTATCGCTTTCGTAAATGTAAAGGAGTTTACATGCACGTAAACATACATGTAATTTTTTAAATAAAAAGATGCATATACGTAAGCATGCTTACATATACGTAATCATATATATAAACATGTTTACATATATGTAAATACATTTTCATATAGTGAACATATATGTGAACATGTTTACGTATACGTAAACATGTATGTAATTACAAAAAAGTATGCAAAAAATTCCATTCGTCCAGTACACTTTGAGTTGATTTTTAATGAATGCATATTATTTTAAATAAAATTGATATTGTGTGTAGATTTGAGAGAGAGAGAGAGAGAGAGAGAGATTTTTAAGGGATTTGGGTTGTTTCAAAAATAAAAAAATTGCAATCTACCCAATATACCCTTGAACCATCTAACTACATTAATTATCTATTAAATATTTATAAGTTTGCCATTAATGGATATCAACCATTGATCAATCTGATCAATGGTTTAGGATCAATGGTTTAAAAATAGTTTTTTTGGTTTTCTTATAACTTTATATACGCTGCCATTGACCACTTCCATGAGCTAATTATCTGCTTATGCATATAAGCATAAACCTAATCCGTTTAATTAAGCCTGCCTGTGTATTGCAACGGGTTTTTTTTACTTCATTGTTGATATCCGGTTAATACAAATTGTCTAACCTATAAATATAAAGATTCCTAGGGGCGTAATGTAGCTTTACATTTTCGCCTCTTGAACCTTAAGAGGGAACCTTAAGAGGAACAATATAAAATGCACGTCTTTATTTTCTTAGCTTCAAAAATTTTCGTATTGCTATCAAAACAATTATTGCGATCTCATAATGATCTGCATTTAAAGAAATTGAGTAGTGCGAATTAACATCATGTTACTATTGAATAATTTCACTAACAAAGTATGGTGTTAACACCCTTTTGATCTTCTCTTTTGGTTCCGCCTCTAACTAATGAAGATCGATTCAATTTTAATTAACTGAATAATAAAAGATAAGTATTAATATTAATTTAATAATTGTTTAGTGGATTTTGAAATAGACTAGAATTGGGTTTTATTATTTATTTTGTTATTTAATGATGTTTGACTTCAATTAAAATAGATTATGTTTAGTATAAATAGAGAGCTATAGGATCATTCTTTTACGTGGTCTTTAAATATCAATACTAAGTGTCTGTTTGGTATGATGTAATGGAATTAATGAATGAATGGAATGAATGAGGGAATGGAATAGATTAGAGAATGAAATGAAGCATTAAATTTCATTGTACTGTTTGGTTACCCTAATAAATGAATAATTACTTTGTTTTGTTTATTAGGTATGAAAAAACGAAGCAATGAAATATAAAAGTAGTTATGGTGGTGATGACGGGTGGTGGTGGCGGCCTGCGGTGGTTTCCAGTGTCGGTGGTGGCCGGCGGTGGTGGTGGTTTCTGGCGGCGATGGTGGTGGCCGGAAATGGTTTCAGGCGGCGGTGGTGGTTTCCGGCGGTGGCGGTGGGCGGCCGATCGTGGTGGTTTTCGACGACGGTGTTGGCCGGTGGTGGCTTCCGGCGGCGGTGGTGGCCGGTGATGGTGGTGGCTGGTGGTGGTTTCCGACGGCGGTGGTGGCCGGTGGTGGTTTCAGGCGGCGGTGGTGGCCGGTGATGGTGGTGGCCGGTGGTGGTTTCTGATGGTGGCAGTGGCCGGCCGATGATGGTGGTTTCCAACGACGGTGTTGGCGGGCGATGGTGGTGGCCGGTGGTGGTTTGTGGCGGTGGTGGTGGCCGGCGGCGGTGGTGGCCGGTGGTTGGCGTTGTAATGGTGAGTGGGTGAGTGGGTGGCGTTGGTGACTAATGATGAAGAAGGGATGGAATGAAAAAAAAGAAGGGGGGATGGATGGAATGAATTTGAGGAAATGAAATCAACTATGTAATGGTTCATTCCATTACATTCATCAACCAAACATGTTTTTATTCATTCACCATTAATGGTTTATTCCATTCTGTCCCTCATTCCTGCATACCAAACGCTATCTAAGTGTTCTTATTTTCATTCTCTTGTTGATTATTTGTTTTGTTTATCTAGGCCACTTTTCCAACAACTGGTATCGAAGCCAATTTGCAAAAATAACCAATGTGGTTTGATCATATTGCAAGTTTGGTCTCAAGATTTTATAAATTGCAAATTTAGTCCAAATATTTGAGAGTTCGTTGCAAGTTTAGTCCCCACGGTTAGTGCCCGTTAGTTTTTAACGATCTAATAACTAAATCTGCAATATGATCAAACCATAGGGACCAATTGTGCAATTTTCTCTAAAAAATTAAAAAAAACTGTAAAAATCAAATAAAACTAAATAAATTAAAAGACAAATTTAAGAAAATTGTAGAAAACAAACTTTTCTGTTTTATTTCTTTTTGGCAATATAAACAGAAAATTCACAAATAAAGTATATATTTTGTACAATATCATCAATTTGTTTTTGTTGTATTAATTAAATTTCATAAATAATTTTACCGGTTAGTTTTAAATAGATCAAACGTGTGTATATATCATATTTCTATCAATATTTACTTACAAAAACAACTAAGTACTAACGTTTAGAATTTTAAACTTATAAAGGTTTCACAATTTTTTAATTTAAGAAAATTGCACAATATATTTAAATTTGTTTTTTATTTTTTAAATTTTATTTTGTTTTTTCAATTTTTTTTAATTTTTAGAGAATATGCAATTGGTCCCTATGGTTTGATCAAATTACAGATTTAGTCCCCAGATCGTTAAAAACTAAATTACACTAATGGTGGGGGACTAAACTTCCAACGAACTTCCAAATGTTTGGACTAAATTTACAATTTTTAAAATATAGGGTCTAAATTTGCAATATGATCAAACTATAGGGACCATTTTTTTTTTCAATTTTCTCTTAAAAGAAATAAAAGAGAATACAGATATTTTAGGATTTTTTGTCGATTCATTCCGTATGAGTTGTCAATTCATTAACAGAGTATTGTTTGTATACTCAAATAATCCATTTTCACATGTACCTTAAAATAAAATAGTTTGAAAAGTAAATTACTATTTTGGCCCCTATGGTTAGGTCCATTTAATCATATCAGCCCAAAATGTAATATTTTGACATATCAACCCTTAGGCTTTAACGTTTTATTTTTTAACTGTTTTAGCCCCTGACTCTAACTCTGTTAACTTTTTTTGTTAAGTGTAAAGGTATTTTGGTTATTTTCCATTCTAAGGATTACTATGTAAATGTTAAATCTTTAAAAATATTTATGTATATTTTCAAAATTACCACCACCACCTAACACAACCACGACCACCACCTAACACAACGACCACCGCAAAATTTGTCTTTTATATGTAGTTTCCTGCGCCTCCGCCACCGCTACCCACTCCAACCACTTGATGTTCATTGACGGAAGGAGTTTTCTTCTGTTGTGGTGTATTAGGTAACCGAGTTTCTCGTAGATTGGAAAGATAAGGTGACTTACGGTGGTTATGTTTGGTGTAATTATACCTAAGGCCACAGCGAGGAGGTCTTTATTGATGTTGACGCCAATTATTCTGTCATTGTCTTCCTCCTGAATTTCATTGTCATGATTTGTTTACATCCGTTTTGTGTCACGTGCATGAAAATAATAAGAAGAAATTACAAGATTGACCAATTAATCAAATGAAATTATTAAAATAAACATTCAAAATAAAAATTATCAAAATTTAAACCAATCAAAATCTAACACACGGCAATTTCTCACCACGTGACCAAGGAAAAGTCATTTTTCGCTAGTTGTACTCTCCTCACTGTGTAGGAGAGAAAATCTCCTAATTGTTCGTTGACATGGCAATTAATATGGGTTTCTCGTTGACTAGGCGAGAATTTCTATGCTTTTCTTTGCTGAAGTGTCACTTTTGGTGCTTTTAATCGCTGACTAAGCGAGTAATCATGTTTTCCTGGCCTAGAATAATGTAATTGCATCTACTCTCTCAGAGTTTTGACAATTACATAATATTAATTATTTATAAAATATTAACATTTTTTAGTTATAAAAAATGTAAATTCTGCCAAATTTGTAAAATAATTTAAAACTTTTATATACATAAAATAAAAAAATATTTTTTTATAAAAAATGAAGAATATTATTCCCATATGTTTTTTTATAAAACATTGTAAATTCCATAATTTTTTTTATAAAGTTTGATTGTTTAACGATGTACTTATTTTAGAAATTATTAAAACTTTTATTATGTAATATGTATATATTTATAAAAAATGAAAATAACATTTTTAAGCGTAATGATTAAAATAAAATATATTAAAGATTAAGTTTTACTTATTCATTATAACAAGAACTTTAGATGGGCGAGATTTTTAGGGGAGTTTTTTTTATAATTTTATGTTTGAAATGATTATGTATTATAAATACATAGATATTTTGAAGAAAAATTCGGTGCATTTAAAGAATTCAAAGAAAAACTCAAGCATCTTTTTCTTTTTAGATAAAAAATCTACTTCAGTTTGAGATATACTAGGTTAAAAACTCATGTAATATATGGATGGAATAAAATTTAACATGTTAAAATTATTATTTTTTATAAAAGTTTTGTATATTACATGTTATTACTTATTAGTACTCATTGGTAAAATTAATAATAATAAATATCTAAAAAATTATAAATAATAATAATAATAAATAAAAACTTTAATATTATATTTTAAGATAAAATATAATATTAATCATATGGTTTAGTATGTTTTAATAAATTATTAGAATAAAAACATTTATAATTTGGATATTTTATAGTATAGTTTACATATTTAAATTAATTCTCATTTAATAGGAGAGAGAGGCGGGAAACATAATTTTAGAGTTAAACAAAATTTGCCAAGTGTCCACTTTAAACCTTTTATATATATATATATATATATATATATATATATATAGGGGAGTGTTCCAATGAAAGCCATGTTATAATTGAAAATCAAGAAAACCACTTATTCACCATTGTATTTTTGATTTATGGTTGAGATTAATTAGTGGTATTTTATTAATTAAATAAAAGATTATGAGTGTTTAAATATACATTAAGAGCAAAACAGGATCAACACAAAATAATTAATTTGGTAACTTGTATAATTAACAAAATTTCTAAATTTACTCCCTTCTTCCATTTTTTCTCTCACATCTTTCCATTCTAATAAAAGAGTAATTATGGTGGACACATGTCACCATCATATTTCACCTCAGCAAAATTTTCCCGCTTCTCTCTCCTATTAATATCATATTAATTACTAATAATAAATTAAGAAATAAATCTTCTTATTAATATTGTTTCTAAAGAAATTAATATTTATAAAATGAAATTTTTTCTAAAACAGCAAACTTTTTTAAAAATATGAGATGTTTTTAAGTAAAAGTTTTATAAACAGAAATTAATTTAAATTAGAAAAAAAATAAAAAAGTTTAAAATTAAAAGATTAAAATGTTGATATTATTATTTTATTATTTATGGTCATTACTTATCATATTTTATCTTACAATATCGTTTTATAACTATTAAGTTTTTATTATATTTATTATTTTATTTATTTAATCCGTGTAATACACGGGTTTACTAAAGCTAGTCTCTCTTATATTTAATAAAGATAAATATTTAAATAATCAAATGTTTTGTTTTCTTTATTTTGGATTGAAAAATTAGATCTTCATGTTTCTTCTAAAAACAAATAAACTAAAGAAAACGACTATCTATGCATTCATAACACCGTGTTACGTATGCGTAACAATATGTGTTACGTATGCGTAACATTGCGTGTTACGTATATGTAACACTGTCATACATATGTGTATCATTGTTAACGAACCCATATGAAAATCTAGAATGAGTTATACACATATTTTAAACCAAAATTTTTTCAATGCTAAAAACGATTTCTATAGTACATATACGTAACAGTAGAGTTACATATACGTACCAACACTTACATACATAGTAACAACCAAAACCATTGAAAAACCTAAAAATATGTATATATATGAGTGTGAATACAAGTCCAACTTACGTATACATAACAAACAAAAGTACATATATGTAAACAAAAAACTTACACATGCATATAGTAAAGTTATATAAACATTAAAACAATAGAGTTACATATACAAAAACAACACAGAGGTACATATATGTAACAATAGAGTTACGTATATGTAATAACAATGTTACATATACGTGGTTATGATAAAATTAAAAATCATCAGTTCTTTGTGTCCGTCTTTCTCATCAGGTTTAGATATTTGTTTTGTTCGTCATGCTTACATATACGTATCCCACATGTTTTGAATCAACCATTGTCTTCTTCAATTCATCTTCTTTTTACCCGGATACTCCTTTTCATCCAATTCATCGTTATTTTCATCTTGTAATTTTTATCATCTCATCATGATATTACGAGAAAAATCTCTCCTCTATCGAATAGATTTACGTACCTTTAATGTTTAATTAGATCAATTGTGCAAGATTTGTGTGGTTTTGCTATTGTTTTTGACATGTGATTAACCACGCAAAAAGTGATGATGAGGATGATGATGATGATGATGATGATGATGATGATGATGATGATGGCAGTTAATACTTCAAAGAACCAAAAGAAGAAAAGACGTGGTGCATTCGATGTTTGCCGGCGTCGATGAAGTCAATGGTGGTAGGCGGTGACGATATGGTTGCTGGTGGTGGAAGTCGACGTCGAGGCGCTTCAGATGGTGGTTCTTGATAGGGATGAGAAATGATTTTCAAAATTTGTTTAAATGAATCAATATATGATAATTTGATATAACAAATTGAGAGTGAGAGCGAGAAAAGGAAGGGATTTAGTCAAATATAATTAAAAATACCATAATTATGTTAACCGTAAGATTACAAAAATATATTTTTTTAATAAAATAATATATATTAAAAATCTATGATTGGTTGAAAGTGGTTTTCATGATTTTCAACTATAAAGGTGGTTTTCATTTGATCCCTCCTCTCTCTCTTTCTCTCTCTCTCTCTCTCTCTCTCTATATATATATATATATATATATAATATAGAGTGCGAAACGAATGTTTACCCTTTTTTATTGCGATAACTGTGTTAACTTAATCAAGATCAATTAAAATTATTATTTTTTTTATGTGAAATAATATCATTACACATATACAAATATATGTTCTTTTATGTATATATGTGTAAATTTATAAACGTAAAAAAGTTACGAGTAGTGTAAGTTACTTATACCATGTAAATATTTACACAGGGGTAAGTAACTTACACTAGTCGTAATTTTTTTACGTTTATAAATTTACACATATAAATAAAATAATATATTTTTGTATATGTATAATATGTTATTCCACAAAAAAATAATTATTTTTGTTGATTTTCAAAAGTTAACACGATTAGCGCAATAAAGGATGGTTAACATTCGTTCATTTTCATATATATATGTATATATAGGGTTCCTGAGAAAACCAATAGTTATGTGAAAATCAAAGAAAACCACGAAAAGCAATAACATAATTCAAATTTTTTTGTTATTTTAATTGTTAAAATGTTATTTAAGTGTTTGGTACATATATGTTGAGCATACATACGATAATGAAGAGTCTTACGTATACGTAACACTATGTCGAATGAAAAATGGTTACGTATACGTAACCTATGTGTGACGTATATTTAAAACCATGCTACGGTTTTCATTTGATCTATACCCTTATTTATATATACTCACACATATATATAGAGTGTAATGATAAAAAAATTATAAATTATGTGACCGTTTTCATTGGTTTTCTATAGTTTTCTCATAACTTTGTGGTTTTCTTAGGATCCCTCCTCTATATATATAGGGTAAGGATCAAATGTTAACCATCTATTATTGCTATAACCGTGTTAACTTTTGTACATCAAGCAAGATCACTAATTTTTTATTGGAATAACATCATTATGTATATACAACATTATGTTCTTTATGTATATGTGTAAATTGATAATTGTAAAAAATTTACGACAGATGTAAGTTACTTACACCAGGTAAATATTTACAAAGGTGTAAGTAACTTATGATGTGTATGGGTTTTTCACTAGTTTAAAATGTTTAATTATATATTTTTATATGTTTAATATAGTGGAACACAATTACTTTAAGAGTTAATTAATTTTCAGGCTCGCGAAGCTAAAACGGACATATTTAAGGTGTTTTCAGGAGTTAGAATGGAAGCTGGAAGCTCACGAAGAAGGAAACACTTGAGAAATAGCAAAAGTGAAGAAAAAGTGAAGGGGGACGTAAATTACGTCCCTAAGGACGAAAATTACGTCCCTAAGGACGATAGGTGTGATCAGGATGCACGCAAACTACGAGGCACAACAGAAGGAAAAAGTGCTGATTTGGGGGAAGGGAAGTAAATTACGTTCCTAAGGAAGTAATTTACGTCTCTGTGCTGTCAGATACGCAAATTTAGGGTTTTGTGACCTGTTTGAAGGGGAAAACGGGGGGCTACGAAAGGTCTCTTCTCCAAGTCGTTTTTGGGCATTTAAGGAGTAATTTTGAGAGCAAAAACACCTACAGATCCATCCTTTCATGCAATCAACTCCTACCACAACCGATTTCGATTCCATGACAATCATTAGCGGCTAAATCACCCGTGATCTTTTCCGGGTGTAGGGTTTGTGTTTATGACATTTGTTTAACTTTATTTGTTCTTAGATTGGGTTGAAGTTTTGATTGGCATGTTAAGCCATATGATTTCATTTATTGGTTGATTACTTTAAATGGTTTTTCTTTGTTTTGAATCTTAATCTAATACTAATCAGTTTTTGGTTTTTTTACATCATGAGTATTGTGAGTCTTAGTTTTGATTAGCAAATTGAAATGGTAATTTGTGAATAGGTCCGTTTACAACCTGTTCCATCTCTATCAATGAAATCAATCAAACCAATACAATTATGTCTATGTGATTGTTTGCTAAGAATAATTAGGTTACAATTTTCTTTTTACAAACCTGAAACCTAGAGTGGATCATTCTTCTTATTATTGTTTTCAAAACCAATCAAGTTTATTACTTTGCAAATTTTTTTTCTAAATCAATCATAAATTCTAAGTTTTTTTTATAATTTAAATTAACATTAGTGAACTACAAATACACTTTCCACATATTTCTCGTGGAGACGACATTACTTACCGGTACTAGTATAGGTGAGCTAAGTCTTATATATAAATTGTTTTTGAGTAGACCACGGCAATCTACATCAACTTACACTAGTCGTAACTTTTTTACGCTTATAAACAAAAAAAACATATATTTTTATATATGTAATGATGTTATTCCAATAAAAAATGATTTTGATTGATCCTCAAAAGTTAACACGGTTATCGTAATTATAAAGGGTGAATATTTGATCTTTTCCTTGTATATAATATATATATATATATATATATATATATATATAGTGCGGGGAACCAATGTTAACCCTCATTTAGTGGGATAACCGTGTTAACTTCATTCAGATCAATCAAAATCATTATATGGTTTTTTGTTAGAATAACATCATTATACATGTATAATGTTATGTTATTTTATGTATATGTGTAAATTCATAATTGTAAAAACTATAAGATAATTGTAAGTTGCTTACACCTAACAAACATTTAGAGGTGTAAGTGCAACTTAAACTTACACCTGTCATATTTTTTTTACACTTGGAAATTTACATATATATATAGGGGAAGAATCAAATAAGAACTCCTATTTTTTGTGAGAACTCTAGTAATTAATGTGAGCCACTAGTTTTTAATGACAAAATGGTAAATAATATAAACATAATATAAAAAATTATAAAACAAAAAATAAGATGAAAATGAAAAAAATAAATATACAAAAATGTTTCTGTCGTTTCCCCCTTTCATAAAAAAAATAAAAAAAATAAAAAGTAAATAAAAAAAACTCGTTTTTATTTACGAAATTCGTTTTACACATGTGTAAAACCAGATTTACACATGTGTATAACAGGATTTACACATGTGTAAATAACAGGTAGGTGATTTTTTAAAAAAAAATATATCAATATGGTAGGCGTTGAAAAGATAAAAAAATACTGAATTTTATGGTGTAATTTTTTTGAAAAAATAATGTCGTGAAAAAAGTTATGAACGTTTTAAAAAAAAGATGGAAATGACATGTGAGTTGCATTTGACTTAATTTGTGTGGCTGAGATTGGTTCCTAAAGTTCTCACAAAATAAGGTGGTTCTCAAGATAACCCTACCCTATATATATATATATATATAAAAGAATATAACATTATATATGTCTAATGATCGACGTTCTCCCCATTTCTACCATGAGGTAGTGTCCGGTGAGTTGATGAGTGAAACAAGAGAGAGTTGGCCTGAAAGATAGTTATTTTTCCAGTGAGATAAGGGGGAATGCAATCAAAAGAAGAAAACCCAATTTCATGCCTTTAAGGTGTTTGTGAAATTACCTCAATGATGAACTTATATAAAACCTTCATAATTTCATTATCATTTTATGTTGTTTTAGCATCAGCCCATTTGATCATGGATGATTATCTTATAACCAAACAACTCTTGTCGAAAATCACAATTCACATATCTATGCTTGCTCTTCATGATTTGGCCTCCATTAAAGCTTATCCTACTGTTCTTTGTATGTTTGGTTCATATAAATTTGAAAAATAGTAACTTTATTTTCTGGAGGATTATCAAATATATGTACACTATAGTTAGTACAATGAAAAACATAAATATATATGATTTGTAAAATGCATGTGATTATTGTCATATATTATTACAATTATAATAAATGAGTCGAATGAGTAAGGTGTAATTTGGATGTTTTTAAAGATATTTTTGTATTTTTTATAGTTATTCATCAATGAGTACGGTAATTAAGAAATCTAATCAAACAAATGCATTTTATTCAGCATAAAATAGTTTACAAGGTAAAATAGTTATTCTATACAATTATTCAGAAATCCAACCAAACTGGTTCAACAATTATTAACTCATATCCTCTTACCCAGTCATATCTCTTACTTGTTTATAAATTGCCATACAGCCTCTTAGAAACATATGTATTGGTCTTGGTTCATTAACTTGATTGTCTTATAAAAATCTTTAATGCGCAAATATATTTAACCACATAATAATATATAAAATAAATACTCACTTCATGAAATGGAAATCTCATATGAAATTGAGATTTATTGGATACAAATTAAATAGCAAAAACAAACATACAAAGATTCGACAATCACGTACATCGAGCTAGTAGCTTGCTCATGCTTCAAATGAGATGTTTAAACCACCAAACTTTTCTTTGGTGACACTGTCCAAAGTTTGTATCATTTCACTTGTAAGATATTTAACGGAATCACCAACAACGCCTTTTCGAAAGTAGATATTGTCTGATAAAACCTTAGATGATTGCTTTCCATCCTTATTTGCCATGCTTAACTTCTCAAAACCACATAGTTCGATTATCTTTTGCACTGTTCCATCAAATTCCTCAGCTTCTGTAAAAGGGTTACCTATGAACTTGGCTAATTTTTTAACCTCGTTCTCTGGACCCTTCTTCAAATCCTCATATTTTAAAAACAATACTTTATCAGGTCGTTCCAAACTTGCCTTATAGTACCCTATCACATGATCCCAAAAAGATCCCATTCCACACATACCTGTAAGTTTCGTTAGTGTAGAATCATTATCTTTCAACTTGTTTAAGAAGTGCCAATAAGAAATGAACACATCTTTAGGATTTCTACAAATATAAACAATCCGACACTCGGAAGTAATGATGGATTTTGGTAAAGAAGTGTAAGGTATATGGGTGGCCATGAGACCGTTGGCATAAGAAGGGTTGTTTAAGAAAGACTCGGTCTCAATGAAAGGGACACAATCATGGGGACTAACGGTGAGCAACGGGTGGTTTGGACAAGAACCAATAATCGGCTTGAATTTGGTTCGGTTCAAAATGGCAAATGCAAGGGCCTTAAGCCACGTTGTGCCTGCTTTTGGATGACTTGCCAAGAAAATATCAGTGGATAGAGCTTGAAAATCATCCTGCAAGGCCATAATTGCATCGACAGAGAAGTCAGCTTTTGATTGATACCAAAAACCGTGGTAATACCAGAAACCCTCATACTTAAATAGATGATGATCATCATTTTTTTGAAGAGTGGAGACTTTATCCTTGTATCGCTCAATGATGATCGTCATCTTTGCCTTTCGCTCCTTCTCTTCATTTTTAGTAATGGGTGCTACGGGTGAATAGAAGGCAAAAGGGAAGGACATCATGTAAGGCTCGTAGTGAAGCAGGTTCCGAATGTATAGTATAGGTACCTATATTAGTTTGCAGCTATTTGTGCATGATCACTACCCATATATAATAGGATTTCCATAACCATGAAATGCAATAATTTTCAAATAAATCAATATTAGAGTATCTATATCTATATATCTAATATTTGAAATTGTGTTTGCATATAATCATAGGATTAGAATATGTTAAACACTTAGATTTGAGACCCCACTTGATATTTAAAATTTATATCACATGTGCATCAATTTGCAATATTTTAAAAATAGCACTTGTTTCCAAATCGACAGCTCTATTAGTTCATTGTCGACGCCACCTTAGACAGAGCGCGGGCGCCTAGCCACTTAAAATCATACACTTGTTCTGTGGAGGCGCCCACCAGCGCTAAGGAGGTGCCCGCCCGCGCTTAGGAGGCGCCCAACATTGTAAAGGGACACGCGTTTGATTTTGATTGGTTCGCTATACAAGCCTCTATCTCTGTCTAAGGAGACTCGACGCATTGTGTAAGGAAATATTTAAAAAAAATATATTTAAGAGACATTTTAAAAGAAGAGAAATTTGCAAAAGTAGTCAACATGATTTGATCATATTGCAAGTTTGGTACCAAGATTTTAAAAATTACAAATTTATTCCAAACATTTGGGAGTTCGTTGCAAGTTTAGTCCCAACCGTTAGTGCTCTTTAGTTTTTAAAGATCTGGGGACTAAATCTGCAATATAATCAAACCATAGGGACCAATTGTGCAATTTTCTTTAAAAAAATTTAAAAAAACTGAAAAAAATAAAATAAAACTAAAAAAAAGATAAAAGACAAATTTAAAAAAATTGTAGAAAACAAACTTTTCTATTTTATTTCTTTTTGGCAATATAAACAGAAAATTCACAAATAAAGTATATATTTTGTACAATATCATCAATTTGTTTTTGTTGTATTAATTAAGTTTCATAAATAATGTTACCGGTTAGTTTTAAATAGATCAAATGTGTGTATATATTATATTTCTATCAAAATTTACTTACAAAAACAACTAAGTACTAACGGTTAGAATTTTAAACTTATAAAGGTTTCACAATTTTTTAAATTTAAGAAAATTGCACAATATATTTAAATTTGTTTTTTATTTTTTAAATTTTATTTGGTTTTTTCAATTTTTTTAATTTTAGGAGAATATGCAATTGGTCCCTTTGGTTTGATCAAATTGCAGATTTAGTCCCTATATCGTTAAAAACTAAAGTACACTAATGGTGGGGACTAAACTTCCAACAAACTTTCAAATGTTTGGATTAAATTTGTAATTTTTAAAATATAGGGACTAAATTTGTAATATGGTCAAATTATAGGGACCATTTTTTTCAATTCTCTTAAAAGAAATGAAAGAGAATACAGATATTTTAGGAATCTTTGTCGATTCATTCCGTATGAGTTGTCAATTCATTAACAGTATTGTTTGTATACTCAAATAATCAATTTTCACCGCATGTACCTGAAAATAAAATAGTCTGAAGAGTAAATTACTATTTTGGCCTTTAGGGTTTGGTCCATTTAACCACATCAGCCCAAAAAGTAATATTTTGACATATCAACACTTAACGTTTTATTTCTTAACTGTTTTAACTACTGACGCTAACTCTCTTAACTTTTTTTGTTAAGTGTAAGGGTATTTTGGTTATTTTTCATTCTAAGGATTACTATGTAAATGTTAAATCTTTAGGGGTGTTTATGTATATTTTCAAAATTACCACCACCACCTAACACAACCATGACCACCAACTAACACAACGACCACCACAAAATGCCATCATAATGTAGTTTTCAGCGCCTCCGCCACCGCTACCCACTCCAACCACTTAATGTTCATTGACGGAAGGAGTTTTCTTCCGTTGTGGTGTATTAGGTAACGGGGTTTCTCGTAGATTGGAAAGATAAGGTGACTTACGGTGGTTAGGTTTGGTGTAATTGTAGCTAAGGCCTCAGCGAGGAGGTCTCTATTGATGTTGACATCTATTATTGTGTCATTGTCTTCTTCCTGAATTTCATTGTCATGATTTGTTTACATCCGTTTTGTGTCACGTGCATAAAAATAATAAGAGGAAATTACAAGATTGACCAATTAATCAAATGAAATTATTAAAATATTCATTCAAAATAAAAATTATCAAAATTTAAATCAATCAAAATCTAACACACGGCAATTTCTCACCACGTGACCAAGAAAAAGTCATAATTTTTCGCTAATTGTACTCTCCTCACTGTGTAGGATAGGAAATCTCCTAATTGTTCGTTGACATGGCAATTAATATGCGTTTCTCGTTGCCTTGGCGAGAATTTATGTGCTTTTCCTCGCTGAAGTGTCACTTTTGGTGCTTTTAATCGCTGACTAAGCGAGTAATCATGTTTTTCTCGCCTAGAATAATGTAATTGCCTCTACTCTCTCAAATTTTATTGACAAGTACATAATATTAATTATTTATAAAATATTAACATTTTTTAGTTATAAAAAATGGAAATTCGGCCAAATTTGTAAAATAATTTAAAACTTTTATATACATAAAATAAATAAATATTTTTTTATAAAAAATGAAGAATATTATTCCCATATGTTTTTTTTATAAAACATTATAAATTCCATAATTTTTTTATAAAGTTTGATTGTTTAACGATGTACTTATTTTAGAAATTATTAAAACTTTTATTATGTAATATGTATATATTTATAAAAAATGAAAATAACATTTTTAAGCGTAATGATTAAAATAAAATATATTAAAGATTAAGTTTTACTTATTCATTATAACAAGAACTTTAGATGGGCGAGATTTTTAGGGATTTTTTATAATTTTATGTTTGAAATAATTATTTATTATAAATACATATATATTTTGAAGAATAATTCGGTGCATTTAAAAAATACGAAGAAAAACTCAAACAACTTTTTCTTTTTAGATAAAAAATCTACTTCAGTTTAAGATATATTCCTGAAATCTTGTTTCTATCTTTAGTTTTATTATTAATAAATAAATAAATAACTAATGTTCAAAAATAACAAGTAACTATTTTGTTATCAAGGATTTTGTTTCGTTTAATTTAAACATTATATGGACAGAATGAATACACAATTAATTAATTAATAAAAGAAGTAATATAATATTTTTTATGAACTGATTCTTTAGTTTTTTAAATAAACATAAATGGTTTTTTTTGTTAAATCTCAACACGCATTTAAACGGAAATAATAACAAGTTTTAAAATTATCATTAAAACACTAATGTGAATATTAAAATCCAAAAGTTATTTATTTTGTTTCTCTAATTATAATATCTTTTCCCTTTTGGACCCAAAAAAATTGTTAAAAGAAGCAAATCTTTTCACTTTTAAAAACTTTTTTGTTTAAAATATAAAAATATTTAAAAAGAAAAGATCTAAGTACGTTATAGAAACTTACGTATATATGGATCAAGTTTATGTATTTGATAACTATAATTTTTAATTGATCCGACCCGTGTAATATAAAAGTTACTAAAGCAAGTTTTCTTATAAATAAAATAAAACATATACCGATAGCCTATGGATCAAGTTTATGTATTTAATAACTATAAATATTTTGAGATGACTAAATAGAAGTATAGTCCTCTTTAAACATGTTCTAAATAATTTTGTTATAATAAAGTTATTCCGAGTTGGGTTTTAAATAAGATATGAAAAAAATCCATTGACTTGTAGTTTTTTTTTTTCAACATGAACTTTCTTTTATCATGAATAATTTTTCTATGATTATTGAATTTTTAATAAAAAAATAACATGTTACATGTAATTAGTACATATAGAAAGAGCCTTTTACAGCGGTTAAAATTTACTTTTAAAAACGGTCCTTTGAATCATAACACCACCTCACAAAATTAGAAAAACCGCCTTTAGAAAAGATTATTTTAATGCGGTTATTAAATTTTATCTTAAAATATATATTTTTTTGAAGCAGTGATTATCAAAGTTTCTTTTATAAGATCACACACACCCTTATAAATAGTCACCCTTCTATACATCTCGTATAGTCTTATACGAGGCGTATAAACACTGTAAACGAGAAAATTTCAAGGGGGTGTCACAAGGCTATACCCCTCCCTCCATAGAGCCCGATACAACCCATACATATACAAAGCATATAGAACTACTAGCTTAATAACCAGTGTATTACACGGGTTGAATATATAAAATAAAATTTTGTTGATTATAAAATGATACTTTAAGATAAAATACGGTTGAAATTATGTATAAGGATTATAGGTAACAAAATAATTATATCAAGTTTTTAAACTTTTTTTGTTTAAAAAAACTAAAAATTTTGTTTCAAAACAAAAAGTTTTATAAAATTTATTTATAATTATTCTTTATTTATAAAAATTTTACTTTTTAAAAATATTGATTTTTAAAATATTTTATATTTTTAAAAAAGTTTGATGTTTTTGAAAAAAAGATTATTTTATAAAAATTTATTTCTTTATAAATAATATTGAAAGATTCCTTTCTTAATTTATAAAAAAATATTTTTAGTTTATAAATAAATTAAATAATATTATTAGTAATTATAGTAACTATTAAGTAGGAGAGAGAAGCGGAAAAATTATGGTGAGTATAAATATGGTGCTGACACGTGTCCCAATTAGTTACTCTTTTATTATAATATAAAGATACGAACCAAATAAATTAGTTTACCCACTTAAAATTCTCAACCCACTTAGAATTTACCACGATTAGAGTGAAACGGAGCTAGAGAACAAATGCCTTATGAGTAATACAACGACGGCAGCTGTAGTGATTACGACCCGTCACAATTCCATGTTTATGTCTTTGTATGGTCAGACAATAAAACGAAGGTGGTGCAGTACGTTGATTCACTTGGTAAAGGCATGCAAGAGGTAAATGTCTAATGGGTGGAGCTAACAAGTTTATCGATTTCTTCTTATTAAGTAAGAATGTTCAATGTTGAGCAAACGGTTTCTTTAATTGTGGGTTTCCTAGTGAGGGGTTGAGGGTGCGGTCCTGATCATTGGAAAACGAATAGATAGTTCCGATTAAAATAACGCATATCTTTCGAAATAGTGTCATACTTTTGTTGTTAAAAAAAAAGTAAGAATGTAATTTTGGTATGTAACTTATCATGTGCTTCATTTGCATTTACTTTCATTACAATCAACAGAACACAATACTTTGAATTTTAGAATTACAATTCACCAATTCATTCTTTTTAATTGATTCTCACGTACATATATGTATGATTGTATTTATTTCCCTTTATATTAGATGCTTATGACATTATATATATATATATATATATATATATATATATATATATATATATATATAGGGTCCGGTTCTTTGCAGGACTACTTTAAAAATAAGAACTGCAAGAACCATTAGTAGCCATTGATTATATTAATCAATGGATGAGATTTAAATGATTAAAAAATACTTAACAAATCATTTAATAAATATCATTTTTAATGAAAAGGGTATGTATGTAAAATCCTCAGGATTTTTTTTGGAAACCTGCTATTTAAAGGAAGATACCATTTAATCCTCCCTAGATAAAAAACAAATAGAAACATATAATCTCCAAATTCGAATATTGATTACTCCGATTAGAAACAGAAACATCAGCAAGGGGTGCGATGGTGGTTGAAGGTGGGAAGCAATAAGTTGATCGTAAGTTTTTAACTTAAAACTAAAGTGTATTTTATACTTTGCATTGTGGATTACGAATGTTTGCGTAAGACCCTTCAAATGATAATGATTTAGCATGTATTGGACTAATGTTACCGGATGTTGAGTAATTTTAGGTTTGGTTTGAGTTATGTTTCAATTTTCTATGTAAAAAAAAAATGGAAACAACAAGTATGAGGTTTAAAATGTGTGAAATTGGGTTCGGGGTGTAAAATGTTTGTAATTAGAGTTATTGTGAAGAGAAGTAATATTGTTCTTATAAAGAAACTGGGTAATCTATTAGCCAAATTTACATGTGTATTGTTTGTTTTATACATATTTATGATGTTGTTAACAAGTAGAGTGTATCATGTTCATGTGTTTAACGTATGAGTAGAATAGAAATATATGTTGATAAAACAGAGTTATCATCAGATGTAGAAATTTTCAAAAATTTATTAACTTAATGTGTATTGGATTGGAAAAATATAATGGTTATACATAAACATTAAAAAGTTGGTTGTCCCTTATATGCTGTTTACATATACGCGAAACTAGACAAAATTGCTGTCTAGTGTATGTGTCAGCATGTCTACATATACGTAAATGTAACTAAATAAACAAAAAAATGGTAAAGTAAATAAACCAGGTTAATTTAATGGTTGTTTACATATATATATAAAATTAATGAAAAAATGATGTAAAGTAACACATACATGTTGTTAACCTAAATATCAATGGCCATATACTTGAAACTTATAAAAAATATTAGGAATGTCAATGTGTCATCAGTAACAAACCATAAATTGTCCTCTGTGTGTATATTTGTTCAAACTAACCAAAAATAATTATGTAGATGTAGTGAAAGTCATTTTATAAAGCGTAAAATCTTTTTAAATAAATAAAGACAAAGTATCAACTCTAATAATTCATAATATAAAAACTACGGTGATGGTTGTTGAGCTTCCTGATGTGCCTTTTCCTGTGGTTGCTGGTTATCAACATTCATATAAATAATAATAAAAATGCAGGTTACTAAAAGCTTGATAATTAAAAACTTTTTTACATATATGAAAAAAAAACACAAATGAATATACTATGTTATTCAATTCCTAAAACTATAAAACAAATAATGATGTTTTAATTTTAACATTATTTTGCACATAAGTAAACCAAGGAATAAAATCAAAATACAACTTTTATACATATAGAACTACAGACAAATAAAATAGGAAATGAGGTTCAATAAAATGTGGATTAACATAGAAATAATTACCGAACATATTATCAAAATGAGTTAATGAATTATCAACATTCCTTGACAACCTATCATGTATATGATTATTCATATTCTTAAAGTCCTTAAAACAGTGGTCTAGTTTAGCAATTTTTGAAACATAAATAAATAGAGCTTCAAGCAAATAAATTAAACCCATATACATAATAAAAACTTAGAAATATATGTGTATGTATTGGGAAACTGTGTAGTAAAATATGTGTTCTGAACGGCTCTCTAGTTCTGTCATGGAAGGGGGGCAAGGTGCTGACCGATGTCGATTAGGAAGCTGCTCCTCTTTACAAGAAGTGAGGCTCGCGGTCAGGCAAGCGTGGCAGAGCGTAGCATGTATCCAGCCATCCGACGTGTATTTAACATCATTGTTTTACATATGTGTAAAACAAAGTACATAATCAACACAATGTCGATGACAAACCTGAAAGTATATGAGTTGTTTAATAATTAAGCGCATTCACACACACATATATATATAATAAATAACTATAAATACAAGAAAAGTTACAATAATCTAACAATGTTTAAACGAAGAACAACACAACTAGAAGAAATACAAAGGTTGTAGCAATAAAAACTAAAGCACTAGTAATTAATAATTAATATATATAAAATCCATTTGTATTGATCATTGTTTGAACATCATCCCATAATTAGATTTACTACTCTTGTTTCATAGGACAATTCCTAACATCGTGATAACCAAAAACATTATATTAGCGACAAAAATGTTTCTTCCTCATTTCATGAACACCTGCGTATTACCTTCTTCTTCAACATTAACTTCATTAACCAAACCAATTGGTCCACTCGATTTTGGATAGAATCAATAACCGGGTTGACTGACATAAAAATACCTTACCGGGAAGATATTTCACTAGGGATTGAATGTGATTTAATCAAAATTTTGAAGATGAATATGATGATCGATGTATGATAAATTGATGAAGATAATGATAGGACATACGTGATTACCTCTAAATGTGATGATTCTGATTTGATAAAGCAAGAATTTGATTTGGATTTCGAATGTGTGTATCAATGGTGTATAAATTGTTGAAGATAATAGATTAATTGAATAATATTCTCTAAAAGTGGTTACTACAATTGAATGGAGAAAAGATCCGTAACCTCCATAATTAAAATGGAATGAATAAAGGAAACAATTAATACCAAAATAAACAATTACACGATACCCTTATGAATAAATTAAATTATATATAAAAACTAAAATAATCAATGGCTTTGATGAGTTCTCACAGTTCTCGCGATCTTTAAAAGTTCTGAAAAGATACTAGCCCTATATATATATATGGTAAGGTTCAAATGAGAACCCTACCTTATTATAAGAACCCTTTAATTAATTTGTGACCATTGATTATCTTTAAAGATTATAATCTTGTGCATCAGAATATCTCGTAATATTTAATTATTTGGCAGCTTCTATTAGTAAGGTAGGAGGGGTAAATTGGTAAATTTGACATCTCATTAAGTGTTCCTGCTCTTTTAGTAAAAAAACAAACATCACATCCATCCTTAATGCATGACCATGATCCCACGTGTTTTTTTTTATTTTTGAATTCTTTGCTATTTCATGAATTTTTGCTTCTCTTATTTCACACATTTAGTTTCCTAGTTAACAGTGGATTGTTTATTTTAATTAATTAATTTTATGTTTGTTTAAGTTATGTTATATTATGGTTAGTGGTTATCGAGTTAGTGGAAAATTAATATTTAAAAATAAGATACAATGATTTTGTTTATTTATGGAAGCTGCATGAATGCAAATGGGAGAGTTATTGATGATGAAAATTATGTTATGTTAATTTATCTCACTGGATTGTTAAGTTGCTTAAGTTAAAATGTAATTTAATATAAAATGCATTTTATCTCAATGGATTAAAAATTACATCACATTAAGATTAAAATCTAATATAAAATATAATTTAATTATAATATAACGTGATACTATGTATTGTAATGTCATTGAAATGTGATGTAAAATACTATAATGTAATGTAGTAACTTAATGTAACCAAAGCCATGTTAGTAACGTAACTTATATTTTTTGTTAATGTAAAAAATACATTACTGTAGTTAAAATTTCCTTACAACATTTTTAAGTTGTAATTAGTACTCAATACTAATGTATTATGGTAAAATAACAAATCTAATATTATTTAACATGGAGTTATAAAACTTAAATGACTTAAGATAGATTACAATGCACTTACTTAGCATAAACTAATAATAGTTACATTACGTACATTATATTAAAATAACATTAAGTTTTATTAACATTACATTAATATAATCACAAGTTATGATTGATGTTTTTACTATGAATTTCACAAGTGATTTAAATGTAAGAGGGCAAAAATAATAATGGCTAATAGCATAAGATACATTCATAGTAATTTGATGTAAACTATTGTAATGTAATGTGATAAATTACTATAATTGCTTGTATTAATTTATTACATTTACATTAGTCAACGTTATTCATTGTTACCGTAAGAATTAGATTATATCACTAACATTACATGTCGATGTTAAAGTGATGCAATAAATTGTATCTAATGTGAATGATATCTTATAATATTCTAATATTACATTATGTTATGTATTTGATATTTTCTTATTTTAAAAAGTTATTTATACAAGGTACTAATATATAAGCGAATTGTAATAATATATAGGTGAAATGACAATATCATTAACGTAACAATAATATATGTAATTTAACTTCCACTAGCCTACATCAATAACAATAATATATGTAGTCAGAGTGATACTACATGGAACAAAAACATTAAATATTTAAATGAGATGTCTCACATAAAATAACTTTAATACCCTCCAAGATTTTTTTACTACATATTGATGTGACATGCTCTTATTGATCAATTTAAGTTAACCAGAATTTACAATTAATAAGGGTTCTCACCATGATACATATCCTATATATATATATATATATATAGGTTGAGATTATTTTGAGAACCCATTAGTATTGTGCGAACCTTTTAATTTTTTATTAGCCATAAATTACTTGTAGAAATTTTAATCCATTGGCTCTAAATAAATCTGAATATTTTAATACTTTAAATGTTTACTTTTGAACCTAGAAGGGTATCAAGGTCTTTTTACCATCTCCAACTGCACTTTTCACCTTTTTGACTTTTCTAACAACCTGTAGTAAGTTTATTTTTTATAATTTTTTATTTTATCTTTATATGTGAATTAAATTATAACTAGGGTGTAACCCTTCCGCGCTTCGCGGCGGGGTAAAACCAATTAAAAAAGAACGAAAAGCCAGTGAACTAACAATTTCTTTAGGTTTAACATAAGTAGCAAACCTATCATAATTTCATACAGTTAAATTTTTGAAAATGTGAATATTTTTTTCATTTGATAACCATTCAATCACACACCAATTATACATACAAAAATCTACAACAACATGCATGCACCCACCAAGGTAAAATAAAATCAAAAGAAACCAAACTGTAATAGAAACATCTGAGCACTAATACCTATAGATGTCACTTATTGTTGAACGTCTTGGCAAAGTGGTGACAAGTATGGTTTTATAGGAGTGTAAAGGCTTGACATAGTTGGTTTCATAATGTAGATGTGGTCTCGGCATGCCATTATTGATCTTGTTGGTTGCAGGTTTCTTTTTGCATTCGTTGCAGGCCTTCCGTTGTTATACTCGTAATGCATGTGAAGTGGCATGCCTCAATTCTCAACTGTTAAGATAACTTTACTTGTCTTAAATCATAACTTTTAAATCAAAAACGTATCAAAACTTATCAAAATAATAAATAGGCATTTCGTTCATACTTGACTGGTCTCAGATCTTAAAATTTTAAGATAACATGATGCTATCTTCAACCAGACATTGTAAATGCAAAAGAAATATCAAAGACCAATAAGAAGAATTCTTAGGATTTGAAGTTATCAAACCATATGAAGTCATGATTTATTTGGATATTGGCTAATATAGATACTATGCAATGATAAAAAGCATTTAAAAAAGCAACAGACCTATCAATTAATGCATTGTAATCAGCAGACAACCAATCAAATTGAGAAACATAAGCCCCCTGTTCTTCCATTCCATACATAAACCAACCTACAAACAATGAGTTCACAAAAAACAAATTAGAAACATAAGCCCCCTGTTCTTCCATTCCATACATAAACCAACCTACAAACAATGAGTTCACAAAAAACAAATTGGAAAATAAGATAGCATATAATATTTTTGGCTTGAAAACCAACCTCTATTAAACGTAGAACTCTTGTACTAACAACATTAACACATGATGAACCTGAAAAGGAGAAAATGTTGAAAACAAAACACATGTCATTTAAACACAAACATAATGAGAAATTTAACTAATTCATAAGAAATCAAAGTAATGCTTGTATTGGAATGAACTTAAACACTTTAAGCAAAAAAAATATAGAAGGTCAATTGTCACAGTGGTGACAAATCTTTCCAAGCTCGATCCAAAATTAGTGCAACCGACTATAGATTTATGTCCCTTGATTTATATACACAAAAACACACGCCAACAAAATGCTAGTTACTGCCTGAAGTCTATATTCTCCTAAAAAGATAACTCATTAAGTGAAGACTTATTCAACTCAATTAATACTACCAAAACGATAAATCAAACCACATCATAAACCTATGATTTCTCCAACTTATTCGGTCAATTTAGATCAATTCCGCACCTGTGACCCGTCTGATGTTTAGTGACCCATTTACTCACTGACCCGTGACCCGTGAACCCAACACCGAGAATGTTAGTTATGATGTTCCTGAAACAGAAAACTCAGCAAAGCATAAGATCTTTAATATGATGAAATAGTATGCAACTATATTAACAGCTTCAACTTATTTCAAAAAATAAGCAACCTCTAATTCCACCCATTAAAGAAACCTAATAATACAAAACAGATTCCAGTGTCATTCAGTATCCCAGCACCACTGGATTTATAGTTAACCCCTTTCAAAAACGCACCATCATGATCAAATGACATTCAGGGTGGTGAAGATGGAAATCCAATTTCACAACTGCAATAGAAGAAAAAGTCCATCAAAACAAATTCTTTTAACTTGTAATGAAGGAGAAACACACTTCAATCAAGAATTGAGTATAATGATTAAAATATTAGTTAAATTCCCATATTTGAAATCAAACTAAGAAGCCTAAAATCAGCTGATTATACGAATCTATAAATCAAAATAAATCAATCGACGAATCACATGAAAATAAATCAATGGGAAAAATCAGAACAACCACACAAAGGTTTAGAGACTTACATTTCCTTATGCGTGCTGTGAGACCAACCACAACAACCACCACGTCCCCGGCCGGAGAAAAACCACAATCGCCCACCTGTTGCCACCTAAGGTTTACAAAAACAGACACACAAACCCGGCGGCGCTGGCGGAGGCATCTCAACTACAAGACGAAAACGATGGTTACAGCCGGGAGATGGCAGTCGAGATCGGCTTTGGAAACCAACTCCACCCGCAGGAGAGGGTTCCCAAACCAGATGCGCCACCGCCACCGAAGGCATGCAATCTGAACCCAAACCGGAGCGTCACCGCCACTGACAAGCTTAAAAACTGAAATCGTCCACTTGAAGCGCCATCGGAGGTGGGCGTCGGCGGTGTAAGGGAAGACAGTGGCTGTGCAGATGAATGATGGCGGTGGTAAGGGAAGCCCATATCTCGATATATACAAAAGGGTGGTACTGAGGGGTTAAAACGAAAATCCTTGAAACTTGGGTGGTAAATCTTAAAAGACATAAAAGCAACTGCTGATGACAGTTGCTTTATTCATATTACTAGTGTGTGACCAGCACGCGCGTTGCGCGAATTTAGTTTCCGCCTTTTTCACAGATACGCATTAGATTGTTTTTCGAAGGTGATGTTCCCATTCTAATTCCTGGCTCAGAGTGTCTACAACGGTGAATACACCACGGCTGGAGGGCGGGTTGCAGGCAACAACCTGCCATCCTACAACCCTCCAACGACTAACAAATGTCCTCAATCAATCTTTATTCGGGCCCATAAACTCATCACAGCCCATTAGAAATTCGCATTGGAGGCAACGTGAAACCAAAGGCAAATCGCATCAAACAAACAACAAAAGCAAAACCTGACATTCATCGGTTTTTTAAAACATCAGGAGCAAAAGAGGTGGTCGGACCATCGTCATCTACACTACCACCGTCAACAGCGGCAACATCAACAGCACCGCAATCAAGACCACCGCCATCGCAGAACCACCCCCCCCCCCTCGATTTAATATGAACCACGACTACATCAAAAACCCCACCATCAAAATAAACAATAATCAAGAAAGGGTTGTTGCATGTTGTATATCGGGAAAAGGGCACGTTACCGGAGTGCAAAACCACCGCTGTCATGGCTAGTTTTAGGGCCTCGGCGGCAGCGGTGACGAGAACCGGCCGCGGTTGTTGCAGCAGTGACGGTTGACACAATTGTTGCGAAGGCCGCGGCCCAGCGGTGGCGGCACGACGGTGGCGGGGTTGACGTGCGACGGTGGTGGCAGTGACGATGATGGCGCCACTAGTGACGGTGATGACGCAATAGTGGCGCTCCTACCGCAGAGAGCCATTCCCCGAGGTTTGGCCCCCAAATCTTCCCACCTAAAGTCACACGGGGGGCAAACCAAAACCAGAGGTGGTGGTGCTACGGTGATGGCGCACCTGCGACGGCCAAAACCGACCATCTTCCCCAACCTCTCATCTCCCTTTCTCTCTCTAAACAATGCATAGGGTTAAAGAGAGAGTCACCCAAAATAGACGGAAATACCCACCGAAACTGTTCATCGATCTGGTTTTTTCAGTGGCGGTGCTACGGCGGTGGCGCACCCACGACGGCCCAAACGGAGCACCTTCGTCAACCCCTCATCTCCATTTCTCTCTCTAAAGAATGCATAGGGTTAAATAAAGGGCAGCTAACCACCGGAAACCCCATCTGATTCATCAAAGAAGAGGAGGAAGGGAAAGCAGGAGGGAAACTGAGTGGCTCGATTTGGCCGGAAAAGGGAGGCCAATGGGCAACCTCCTTCAAGCCTCTAACACACCACAAACCCTTCTCTCTATCTCCAAAATAAAAGTCTGGTAACAACAAAGATGAAAAAGCAAGCAAGCAATGCCTTCAGTGGTACCTTAGGCAAAAAAAGAAGTAACCACCACTGATTGTACTCCAAATTATACCCCAAGCTTTAAAACATGTACAGGCACTGTTCATCACAGTGCTTTTTTCATAAATATATAACTAGTGTGTGACCAGTTCGCGCGTTGCGCGAATTTAGTTTCCGTCTTTTTCGCGGATCCGTGTTAGGTTGTTTTTCGACCCGCGCTTCGCGGCGGAGTTCGAACATGACGAAGGTCAGGTGATCAAAAGACTTTCTCTATAGTTAAATGCTCAGAAACAATGGTGCATTGTGGCTGCAAATAATGCATCTACCACGCCATAAAAATGCCCATGTTCTATTTCATCGTCATCGCCTATCAAACGGTGCAAAACCTATCACAAATTAGCCAAGGCAGAAGCATCTTCCATCACATCACGGCTGTAAATATGGTTAAAAGAATCTTTTTGCAAATGTATAAACAAGTTATTCCAAACGGTTGCCGAAACAAAACAAAACCCATCTTCTTGCTAAAGTTGATTTTACAGTTCTTTTAATTCAGGTCTTTCAACTATATTTCAAAAGATTCACCAACTTTCTCTTAATCAAACTGTTAATTATCTGTACATCAACTACAATTGAAAAAAAGTTTGTTTCAAGTTCAATTGGTACCAGAAGATATCTCCTTCTCCCCCAAATCTATTAAAAACCAAAATCAAACTAAACTTCAAGAACAACCCCAAAGCATCAATTAACACACCAATTCTTATGAATTTTCACAAACAAAGACGAACCCTAAGAACATAAGCACACATAACTTATCAATGCTACAAATCTACAATACACAAACAAAACCAACAATGCAGAGACTCGAATAGATGTTGTTTCCATTCTAATGTCGGGCTCAGAGTGTCTACAGCAGTGAATACACCACGACTGGAGGGCGGGTTGCGGGCAACAACCTGCCATCCTCCAACCCTTCCAGGACTAACAAATGTCCTCAATCAAGTTTATTCGGATCCATAAACTCATCATAGCCCATTAGAAACATACATCGAAGGCAACGTGGAACCAAGGGCAAATCGCAACAAACAAACAAAAACAACCAAAGCATAACCTGCTTTGAAATGACAATACCTTATATGTTCACTAATTAAGAAAAAGCCATAACCTGCTTCAAAAAATCAAATTTCCAATTTTAGTATTCATAAAATTAAAATTAAATGGAGAGCTTTCTTTTTATCAAAAAGCTTCAAACACAAACGCATTGAACCATAGATAACAGAAAGATCTATATCATTCTTGCAAGTTGCATCACATCCAAACCCCCCATTTAAACAATTACTTCCAAAAATTTTATTTTTGATCTATTTTATCACCAATCACCACTATCCAACATGTGCAAATTAACTTTACCTCAAAATTTAGGACAGGGAAATGATGGGTCTCTTGCAACATTTAGGTTAACTACTTGATCTGTGGGGTTTGCACATCATTTACAACATTAATTTAATTCTTAATACAATTATTGTAACTCAATGCGATTCAAAATTATGAAAGACAACGTCTATAAAGCTGGTTTTATCCTAAAATACATTATTGTCTTTCATGAGACTTTAATAATCAAAAGCAACATTGATTTGTAGCAACATTAAAACAGATCGTAAAAATCAAGAATAAAAAACAAAATAAACAATTGGAGGCATTTTTGCAAGAGAAATCATAAGTAATCGGTATTCCCTTTTAAGGTGACGCATATCAAAATTATAAAATGTACTTATAAAAAATGACACTGAGGTTGAACTTTATGCAGTTAGCTTATTCATGCTCTTCTCGGCTTATCAGAAAAAATAAATGATCCTTTGGCCAGCAATTCATCCTCTTCTTAAAGATTCTAGAATAAGCTTCCGAACATGTTAAATTTTCAAAAACTATTCAAATATTCACATACACTATCACGGAACCCTAACTCAAAGAAGGAAAAAACACCGATTATGACCCCAAATCAGAAAAGGAAGAGACAATCACGCACCTGCAATGACAAAACCCCAAATGGAGATCATCTTGCACTCTTTAATCGACCTTCGCAGCGGATAACCACCGCCGTCAATAGCGGCAACATCAACAGCACCACCATCAAGACCACCACCATCCTAGACCCCCCCCCCCCCTTTCGATTTCTGTCACGGTCGCCCTCACTGAGCCGAGTTTAATCTGAACCACGATTCCATCAAAAACCCCACCATCAAGATAAACAATAATCAAATAAGGGTTGTTGCATGTTGTATATCGGGAAGGAAGCACGTTACCGGAGTGCAAAACCACCGGTGCCATGGCTAAGCTTTTAGGGCTTCGCCGGTAGCGGTGACGAGAACCGACTAGGGTTGTTGCAACAGTGACCGTTGACAACAATATTGCGACGGCTGTGGTCTACTGGTGGTGGGGTTAATGACGGTGACGGCATCGCTAGTGATGGTGACGACACGGCTGTGGCGCTCATACCACAGAGAACCATTCCCTGAGGTTTGGCCCTTAAATCTTCTCATTTAGAGTCACATGAGGGGCAAAACGAAACCAGAGGTGGTGGTGCTACGGTGGTGGGGCGCCTGGGCGGCCCGAACCGAGCATCTCCCTCAACCTCTCATCTCGCTTTCTCTCTCTAAACAACGCATAGACGCATGGGTTTAATGGAGAGACGCAAAATGACGGAAATACCCCTCGGACACTATTCATCGATTTGGTTTTTTCATAGTATAGAACTAGTTGTATACATCATCGCGCGTTGCGCGAGTGGTAATTTGGTTTGTGTTGCCATATGTTTGTTGTTTGTTTATAGAACGCTTAGTATCAAAAGTCAGTATATGTACATAGATGTTCTACCCCTTAAAAAAGCAGTTTAGATCATCGAAAGTAAAAGATCGTAGAGTTGTTGTAGTCGGCATTAGGTTCAAAATGAGTAAACTTCTGCTGAAAAAAAAAGAACACTCAATTTAATAAATAGAAAAGCTTGGATTAATCAAAGAAACAAAAGAGAATCTTATTGAGAATATGACCCGTGTCTAACACTCTAACTGCAACAATAACTATGGACGCAACAACATTTGCATCAGGAGGCTTACCATGATTACTCACACTGTGGTATCACATAAATGTTAAAATTAACACACTTTTTGAACATAGATATAAAAATGTTAATAAAAATTTAAAACCTTGTGTGTTGACATCAATAAGCTCTAATTATAGTCCATGTAAATAGAATCTTCTTCTTTGCATTACTCTCAAATCAAATATTTGAAAAATGATCAAAGCATTTGCTTGATTAAAAAAGTCAAAACAAGTCGCAGAAGAGGTTGAAAGAAACTTGAACGACCCGCTGGGAACCGTTAGACCTGCGACGACCATGCACGTTGCAATGAGTTTCTATATATTAACATCATATCAAAAAAGTAATCAAGTTCTAACAAAAGTAACACTGGCATTCCACATCCTGAAAACAGATTTACAAAGTGTTTAATATTTACAAAACAATTTTGTAACATATAACCTCTTGCCTTGTGTTTGAAGCTAGAGCGATTAAACCTCCTCATAAACATAGTTTGGTGGTCGTGGAATTGTACCACTATTATTTTTTTTGCCTCGAGTATTCTTTTCCTTGTTCTATTCATAACTAAGATGCATTTACCAAAAATAAGCCATATTGTGATGTATCAAAGAATTGGTTATTTGCATTACACCAGGAGGTAACTTATTTGTAAAAGTAAAATTATAAATGGCTCAAGAAATTACCTTTTACCTTATGCAGTATAAGTTTTCACAGTTTCAAAACTTTTTTAGAAAAGTAAAACAAAAAACAAAAAAACACACAGGGTCACTGTTACTTAAACTTATAAGCAGGTAGTTTATTATTTTTTGAATGATGTATTAGATAATTAGTAAAATCAAAACATTAATATGTATTATAATGAAACTGATGAGAGAAACATGATCTATAATATTGTATTAAAATCTGAAACTAAAGTGTGTAATTATTTTATTAGAAATCACCTCACTTTCTTCTCAACGCTTCCTAATCGCAACGAAAGTTGACTCTCATCTTCAGTTCCACCCTAACAACAAAATATAGAAATTAAAAATCCATAAATCAAAAGGGTATTAATATCTGAATCAAGTAATTTGCAGAAAAAATAGTCAGCCTTATGCCTATAATTCAAGAGATTGGTTATTTTGCACATAACTAAAATGAACTCATTTAGTTAAACCACTAAAAATAACCTTTGCACTTAATCATACTCGACCAAATCACCTGTGAACGCATACTTCTTAGCATCTGCAAAGTAAATACCGAGATGTTAAAATGGGTTTGACCAATTTAAAAATACACCCCAAATAGATCATAACTAAACATGCCAAAATTACTGTTGTTTGCTTATAGATTAAATAGGTTTATCTAGTACTTGATATAAGTTTCCAGCCTTGGATTTTTACTACAGATAAGCAGTCAAGAAGAATAAGATGACCAGATCCTAGGAATCCAAACACCTGAGAACAATTACGAAAAAACTTGCGTGTAAAGCAAATTAGGTGAAAGGCGTGGGCGGCAATGTGGCATCTCTAAGACGCGTGGACGGAGATGGAGCGATACACTTGTTTACCTGATTGTCACAACGCAAAATTTCTTGAGAAAAGTTTTGAAGATGAAAAAGAGTTTTTATGCGAAGTACCCAACGCCACCATCTCTGCTACCGTTCGAAGCGCCGGAGGTAGTCGATGCTTGAAAACGACCACACAACCACAAATCGGTGGTTATCAAGAGTTTAAACACCCAGATTGTCGATTAGGGTCTGGAGATTTACCTTAATCGTAATGATCTGCCCATAAGAGAACATGCACCTTCCGATCTAAGCCGGAAATCCTATGCTGCCGTCGTCGAGGTCGTCCAACCGCTGCTTGCTTTTTGAGTTAGTCGAAAATGAAGATCATCTTCAATCGAAATAATGAATTAGAAGGACAGAATGCAGATCTCAATATCTTACAAAAGAAGCCAACAATGATTACGGAAAAAAAAACGTGGCTTGAAATCAATATTACACGTCACTAAACAACAAAAGCTTGCCACGCATGACCATATCAGTACTGTTCATCGCCTTTCAAAATTAATATATATATATATATATATAGGATAACCAGGTGAAATCCAGTACGCGCGTTGCGCGAAATTTGATTACGGCTTTACTTGTGCGTACATACGACCCGATTACATACAAAGGTTTTAGTTCATCGGGTACCAACTTTGTGATCATGCTGTGTTTTATACAAAAGTTACTCCCTGGCCATTTTTACGATGGCATGATCTGACAGATTGTTGACTACAAAAGGCGGTTTTGTCTGCAAAAGACGGTTTTCTCAGCAAAAGGTGGTGTTGTTTGTGCAGGCTGTTGGTATGTTCTAGTTGCCATAGGTTTACAAAAGGTAGCACAGATATATACCGGCAACTTCAAAAGGTTTTTTATGATTCTTTTTACCCATCATTCGGTTTCTTTCTGGTTGTTGCGCCTGTTTTTTTTAGAAAAGAAGGCAGTTAGGAAGTAGTTATTTAAGGTGTATTTCTGTATGCATTTATTTTGGTTTTTTTCTTACTTTCTTCGCTGAAGAGTGCTCGTTTTTTTTATTGGCTTGGTTCACGCCTCTGCGTTGCCTAAGATGTCGATGGAGTTGTTGGCACCAGTGTGGTTGTTGATGATGTATACTGCGTGTTTACCTCCATGTGCTTAACTGTATAACACAACATTCCTGTTCTACTGTTTTTCTATACCTGAATGTGGAACACAGCTTCTTTGTTTATAATCGAACGCAAGGTTGCATCTGGGTCTAGCGTAACTTTGTTATTCAGCTGTAACGGGTAGCCTTGAAGTATAGTTGGCACCAATATCGACCTGTGTAAACGACTAACTGTAAAATTATACAATGTTATTCAGCTGTAACGGGTCGTATTGGAGTAAACTCGCTGTGACTGTGATTTTCGATCCACTTAAATGACTGATATTAAAATTTTACTTTATTTGCATCTCTTTTTTCAACGTGTAAAAACCACTAATTTTAAAAGTATACCTCACTATTAAGTTGTTATGTGTTTTATTGAAGTACATTTGGTGCCAATTTCGACCCATTCAAACGACTAAATTTAAAAGTATACCATATTTGGTTTTTGGTTCTAAAGTCTAGTGCACTCTGTCTATCTATAGTCTAAAATAGAACGGGTCAAAAGGATCAAATGGGTCAAGTTGATCAAAATGGGTTTTCACTCTCTAAATAACTAAGTCTATTTTAAAGTAACAACTTAAAGTTTTCAACTCCCAAATACTTATTTAAGAGCCATTTAAGCAATTAAAAGTGTTTTTGAAGGAACAAAAATCAGTTGAAAATCCTATCAACTAACGACCGGAAACTACCTGATAATTTTGAAACAGCAATTTGTACGCTGCCGGTCCTCTCACTTGTGCTCAAACCTATCATAATTTACACATGTTTGAGAACCCAGCATAAGCACAAATCTGATAAAGATAAAGAAATTATCACATGTTTTTTTGCATTTGTGGTCGGTTTTTATCACTTTAAATAACAATGACTCCAAACAATTTGACATAAAATTTTTTTTTACCTTATGCCTACTTCTTAAACTACTTTCATTTTGTCTTCTTTGTCACAGATTTTCCTCAGGTACACTTAAACTCTTTTTGTCAAACAAATAAAGTCAATATTCATGACACAAATAAATTTTTTGATGCATCTATATTGAGTAATGGAGATGATCGGGTTACGTACTCGAGTAGAGGAGATGATTGGGTGGGCCAGCGGCCCGTCAGTGATACAATTAACTGTTAAAAAATCTATATTGATGCATAGGTTATCACCCAAAACGACACAAATCACTGTCTTAAAAAATTTAATGCACTGAATGCATTTGTCTGCTGCATCCAAGTTGTTGCTGCATGTTTGTACCTGTGATCTCCATTATCCACTTATTTACTACTCTTCTACTACAAAATTATTTAGAACTATTATCAAAGTAAAAAAACTGATATATGACCCTGATGTTCTAACATTAAAAAGGGCTTATAATATATGAAACCAACAAATTTTAAAGGCTAAAAATCTTTTTGAAAAAGAAAAAAAAGAATCCACAACAAACTAATGCAAAAAGTGAAATCAAAGGAAAAAAATAAAGACAGATCAAAAGTGAATATATATGACATCAAATAGACTGAACTTCAACCAAAGAAAACAAATTCACCTATACCTTGATTTCTGAAACTTGGCTGTTCTTATTTTTTTATAAGGTTCCAATCATCACCTATTAATGTGACTGGAATCGCCAACCTTCAATGTCTCTGCAAAGTATTAGACGAAACAAACGGATCATGTATAAGAGCTAATATGCGAAAACAAAATAAATTAAAATGTACCTGCTAAATGCAGAAGTTCTTCCAAGAGCCCAAACATACAATCTTTAGCTCATTAGCAAAATCAGCCTTCCTCAATTCTTTTTCCAACTGTGATAGCTAGAAATGAGTTTTATGTGTCGACTGAACTCTCATTATTCTAGTCTTGTCTACATCAAATAGCCAATGCAAGCAACAAACAATACCTGTCCTTACAACTGAATTAATTAAAAACGGCACAACCCCAAACACCTGCAAAACCAAAAATAAGAAACAAAGAAGGATCGACGATGGAAGAGATACACAATCAAACATTAAAAGCGACGGTGGAGCAAATACAACGCTAAATATCAGAATATAAAAACCTTTTGCAACCAAGACCCTATATATGAATAACAATATGTTAGTGTTTGCGTTGAATAACTCAATTGGCCAACCGGTGGCTCACCAAGCACGCCGGCTATCGATTAACACCCTGTAATACATGAGATTTGTATGGTTACTGAGGCTACAATTGAATATTCCACTACCTTGAATCAACAATGACTAAAAGCAAAATCATAAACTATAAATTTCTACCAAAATTTGGGTGAAAATAAGTAGACTTATACATGATGAATTATTGATAAATGATGGGGATGGAAGAAAATTCAGTAACCTGTGCATAGGCGCTTTTGTGAATTGTGATACCAACCATTCAGGATTGATGCTTTTATCGTAGTCATAGGAGATTGGTTTAGTTTCTCTAGTCGGTAGCGATGATGCGGACAACCACCACCATAACTCGGGTCACGGAAAGGGGAATACCAACCAACCACCCTTCGATTTGGGTAAACAAACCCCAACCACCACCATGCAGACACACCGGCGGCAACAGGGACGGTACACCGGTAGTGCATGACGGCGGTAGTGCCCCATAACCACCACCGTGCACATACCGTAGCAAGAAACCCCGAACCACCCCACTCTCTCACAAGAGTCCGGTAGGAGAAAGAGCTACCGGATGATCGGCGTTCATCGCCGTGAAACAGACGCCACCTAAGGCGGCATGTACCACCAGCAGCGTCATCCTCTACCATCAACAGAGGATCACCGCCCACACCAACACAAATACTCCTTCTCTCTGGGGAGACACCCATTTAGAAGGAAGGGGGTATGCAAAATTTAGAAATTCTGATGGCCAAACAACTAACTCAAGAAATTAACTATTACTCAATTTCTTCTTTTCATATATAGGATAATGTAATGTAATATGTATCATATTAGCTTTTCATTGTCTTTGGGGAGACACCCATTTAAAAGAAGGAAGGGGGTAAAATGCAAAATTTAGAAATTCTGATGGCCAAACAACCAACTCAAGAAATTAACTATTACTCAATTTCTTCTTTTCATATATAGGATAATGTAATGTAATATGTATCATATTAGCTTTGATTCATTGTCTTTGAATTAATTGCATCTACAAATAAGAAACCTCCACATGTATATACATGGGGTTATTCGAACCAATTACACGTCATACGGTCAAATCTTTTGAAAATTAATTCAAAAATAATTTTAAAATATTTTTATTCATATGTATATTATTCTTTGTTAATAGTTATTGTTTATTGTAAAGACTGCTGGTCGGTGGGTTTTTTATTTTTTATTCTATCAAAATTATGGTTATATATACACATTTACAAATATTACAACAAAGTGTCTTTAGTTGGAGTGGTAAGTGATTTGTTTTTTGACTTTGTGGTCGACTGGTCGTGGGTTCGACTCCCACCAACAACATTTGTTATTTTATTTGCCTTTTTCTATTTTACCTATATATATTTTAATATTAATTTCTTACTTTCATATTTTTGTATATGCGTCGTTATAAATTCGAGTGTGTTTACGCTTGTACGTAATCAGAAATGACTCGGGTCAAATATAAAATGTTTCCGTGACTATTTTAATTTACACTTTAAGACTGTATACGTTTCAACATCCGTTTACGTTTTGATGTAAATTTTTTTTAGAAATGAGTTAGGTCAAATATAAAATATGTGTATGCTAATTTTTATGTACGTTTTGAGCAGATCTACGTTTCGACATAAGTTTATTTGGAAATGTGTTTGGTCAAATATAATACGTTATCATTTACTCTACATATTGTCATAAATTTAGTTTGAAAACGAGTTGGAGTGGTTGTAAGTTTATGTTTCGACATAAATTTTGTTTGGAATAGTGTTGGGTCAAATATAATATGTTTTATTCAATGGTATAAAATCAATTTACTCTACTTATTGACGTAATTCTGATTCGAAACTAGTCGGATTGATTGTATTCTATATTTTATCACGTCGCGTATGATGTCGCGGCAACACGCGACGGGTAAAAGTCTAGTTTTACTTAAATCAAAACCACCACAATGCACAATACAGATCTACTAGTTTGTATTATAAAACATCTTAATATAATAAGGTTTTAGATACTAATTAATGTAGCTGCTAGTTACTATGGTTGCCTTGATTTAATTACCTTAATATATTAATGTCGTTGTAGTATGATATAAAATACTATAATGCAATAGCTTAATGTAACTAAAGTCATAATAGTAGGACAACTTATATTCTTTGTTAATATAATAAATACATTAGTGTAATTAAATTACACTACTTAAAACATTCTCAATTTCTAGTTAACTACTTATGTATTATTATAAAATAACTAATCTAATATTACTTGACATCGAGTTACAATAGTTAAATAAATTAAGATAGCTTGCATGACACTTACCTAGCATAAACTAGCAGTTACATTATGTACATTACATTAACATAACATGAAATTTCATTAGACATGAACAAATGTAATATATGCATCGGTGTTATGTTATTATGCATCACGTTAATTCTGTTATGCATCAAGAAAATTTGTAAGATACAAGATTTATTAAAAGTAAAAGAAAATTAATGCACAACAATACAAGTCTAATGCAAGAAAATTGATGCACAACAATACAACTCTAAGGCAAAAAATTGATGCAAAACAATACAAATGTAATGTATTTTTAACACAAAACCGATTGTTTATTACAAAAGATAACTACAAATGAATACAAGAACAGGCGATAAAAATTTTAAAACATGTAAATTAGTTTTATTAAAATTACGTGTAGTATTAAATGTAATTATGAAAATTTTGTTATGATTTAAGTTTTAACCAAGTTTATTGCCAATGTGGGTGTATAGATTTTTTTTAATTTTTAATTTTTTTAATTTTTTAATTTTATTTGATAGATAATTAGAAAGATTGTATGCATGCAAAAGAAAAAAATAAACCGTGACGGTTAGTGTACTAGGTAATTAATGTACGAGGTAAAGTTCCTTGATTTCCAGGTACCAAACACCTTGAACCGTCACGGTTTGGCCGTGACGGTTTCTACTCCAGATTTCTCTATTTATCATGATTTCATGCAGCCAACAACCACGAAACCATAACGAAAGAAAATTCATCGTCCCAAAAACACATACTTTGAAAACAATCTCGGGTTCGGGAGATCATTATCAAAAGCTGAAGCTTCCAGATTTGAATGAGGAGCCACCTATTGAAAATTCAAACCAGGTTGAAGTAATGTTTATTTTTATTATAAATGCTTATTTGAAATATTTAAGCATTACCTTTTTAAGGAATATTATATATACGGGACTCACCCTTCGTGGGGGGCGGAGGAAACCAACCCGTCGAACACATTTGCCGAAGATGCGTACAACTCATTATTCAGACTTACGGGTTACGGTGAAGGGTACAGACATCCCCCTTACGAACATGCCTCGAACCCGTACCACTCACAAACAGAGCTGGATTACGGACATGCCTCGAACCCGTATCACTCACAAACAGAGCTGGATTACGGACATGTCCCGAACCCGTACCAGTCAGAACCAGAAATTACACATGTGTCACATACTTTTAATGGGAATGACACAGATGAGAGTGACGGTTCGGTTCACCTCAAAGAAAATAATGGGGACACCGCGCAGCACGATGGGGATGAGGATCGGATAAGAAAGGCTACGGTTTCTTATAAAACCGACAAAGTACGAAGTCTTTTAATTTGTTTGTTTAAATTATTTACTTATTTGTTTGATATATTGTTTTTTATGTCTTGCTTTATAATTTTTTCAGCATTTTGATTCTCGTGAGGACTTGGAAATTGGGCTAAAATGAGAGAACGCGAGCATGGGTGCGTCATTGTGGTGGGTCGGTCACGGAAAAAGGATGTGGAACTTTTATGCAATCGTAGCGGTGAACCTAAATTCACTCGCACAAGCAGGCGTACTGGGAGCATAAAGAAAGGATGCCTCTTTAAACTCCTTGGGAAGTACGTGGGAAAGAGTGACAGTTGGATGTTGGACGTGAGAAATGAGACGCACAACCACGATCCTGTCGTGTACGAGGAGGGCCACGCGCATCTTAGGAAGATGACCGCCGAAGAAATTGATCTTGTCGAGAAGTTACACAGGCAGCATGTGCGGCCACGACACATCCATTCCGCCGTAAGGGAGCAGTTTCCCAACAGCGCCTGTGTTGTTAAGGACATATACAATCTGATATCGAAGTTTAGGTTCAGCAGGTTCACCGGCCGGTTGGTGGCAGGGAGGATGAGCCCATTCATCCGCCGGACGACGAGGACCGCCGCAACATTCTTAGCGCGTGTACCATGCCGTGCGGTTGCCTGCTCATATAGTTGATATGCTTCAGGACACGCGCGCTCGGGTCACGAGGATGGACGACCGGCTCACGCGTATGGAGGATATGATGGAGTGGGTCATACGGCACATGGTTGCAGACTATGCGGCCTCCAGTACGCCGTTGTTGTCACAGCCACCCAAACGGTTAGGGCATGACGATGCTAGCACCTCTGGCGCGGGCGGGTCAGGTCAGGCCGGAGATGATGGCATGGCGGGTTAGATAGATATATTTTGTTTGTATTTCTTTTCTTTTTGTATGTACAAACTCGTTGTATTTATATATGCAGTTTTAGTTATAATGCTTTTGTTGTATTTATGATGGTTGTTTGTTTGGTTGTTGTATTTATATATTTGGTTGTGTTTGTTTGGTTGTTTGTAATGGTAATTATATACAATGTTTGTAATTTTGATAATGTATGAACCAACTTGTTATGTAATTGCATATAATGTTTATGATAAATTCTATATCGGTTTTTATATATAAATTCGTAACGTCACAAAAACATAAACTCGTAATATGATAAAATAAAAAAACACAACCGTTGTTTATGATTATGTCAATATTCGTTTTTATGGTTTTCGACGAGGCTAAGCGCTGACGTGACGATCAAACCGAAAAAATACTCGTAATATGATAAAATAAAAATAAACACAAAACACAAACTCGTATATCATGATTAGGTTCAACCATGTGATAAAATGAAAATAAACACAGACTAGTATGATTAAAAAAATTAAATATTATACCAAATATGTCACGATCAGGTTCAACCGTGTGATAAAAATATCTTCTGTGCATCTTTCAAGCGTCACGGTTTGCATGATTAAAAAATAAACACAAACTAGTATGATTAAAAAAATTAAATATTAAACCTAATATGTCACGGTTTGCCCAAACCGTGACATATACACCACCACCAAAACTCTAAAACCCAACTCTAAAAAAAACGGACACCCAACCCCGAATAATTAACCCAATCCCGATGTGTAAAAACATTCTCTGAAGTCTAAACGTCACGGTTTGGCCCATACGTGACGGTTATTTTCTACACCTGACATATATGTCACGGTTTGACCTAACGGTCACGGTTAGACCAAACCATGACATATAGGTCGGGTTTTCTCCAAAATTCCTACGATGCGCCTAAAAAAGCCCAACTATAATGTGTCCTTTACAAAGTTAGTATTAAAGGAGAGTGGATGTATAATTACCATACTACCTCTCATGAATGCTTTATTTATTAGCTAATGTGTCAACCTATGATTGGTTGGTTAGAGTTAAATGGTTCTTACAAAAAAACTATAGGTTCTCATATAATCTAATCATATATATGTATATATATATATATATATATGTATATATACACGAATTAGATCATATAAGAACCCATAGTTATAAATAAAGCATTCATCAGGGGTAGTATGGTAATTATACATCCACTCTCATTTAATACTAACTTTGTAAAGGACACATTATAGTACCATTCACACCTACCTATTTTTTTAACTTTTTTTCACAACTCTCGATTACAAAGCTTTTTTTCTTTATTTTATTTTTCTTTTTGCATGCATACAATCTTTCTAATTATCTATCCAAAAAAAATAAAAAAAAATCTATCCACCCACATGGCAATAAACTTAGTTAAAACTTAAATCATAACAAAATTTTCATAATTACATTAAATATTACACGTAATTTTAATAAAACTAATTTACATGTTTTAAAATTTTTATCGCCCATTCTTGTATTCATTTGTAGTTATCTTTTGTTTTAAACAATCGGTTTTGTGTTAAAAATGCATTACATTTTTATTGTTGTGCAGCAATTTTTTTGCATTAGACTTGTATTTTTGTGTATCAATTTTCTTGCATTAGACTTGTATTATTGTGCATTAATTTTCTTTTACTTTTAATAAATCTTGTATCGTTACAAAATTTATTGATGCATAACAAAATTAACCAAGTGCATAATAACATAACACCGATGCATATATAAAATTTGATGTGAATGCATGAGGTTTTGGTTGTTGACTAAAGAATAACACCGATGCATATATAAAAGACATTACGTGATGTACATTATATTACTGTATTTTACATCATATTACAATAACATAACATGTGTGGTCATTAATTAGTAAAGTACATCGCTAGACACTAACATTACATTTGTTCGTGTCTAATGAAATTTGATGTTATGTTAATGTAATGTACATAATGTAACTGCTGTTAATTTATGCTAAGTAAGTGTAATGCAAGCTATCTTAATTTATTTAACTATTGTAACTCGATGTCAAGTGATATTAGATTAGTTATTTAAAAATAATACATAAGTAGTTACTACTAACTAGAACTTGGGAATGTTTTCAGTAGTGTAATTTAATTACACTAATGTATTTATTACATTAACAAAGAATATAAGTTGTCCTACTAGTATGACTTTAGTTACATTAAGTTATTACATTACATTAGAATATTTTACATCATACTACAACGATATTAATATATTAAGGTAATTAAATCAAGGCAACCATAGTAACTAGGAGCAACATTAATTAGTATCTAAAACCTTATTATGTTAAGATGTTTTATAATACAAACTAGTAGATCTATTTTGTGCATCGTGATGGTTTTGATTTAAGTAAAATTTAAATCAAAATGCATTTTGAAATAAGCAAATTGTAATAGTATATGTGGAATATTATATTTGTCTAGTGGGTTTTGACCGCCCGTTCAATCGGCTTTATATTCTGATGAAATTTATATTGAAACGTATGTACAAAATTAACACGTCACAACGTTATATTCATATTCTAATAAAAATATTTTGTTAACATGGAAAGTTTAAACTATATTTAATTTAACTTAGATCAGTTTTAAATTAAATTTATAACAATATATAAACAAAATTAACACTTAACAATTGTAAATATTCTCAAGTAACAAAGGAACTAATTAAAAAAAATAAAACAAAACACAAATAATAATAATAATATAATATAATAATAATAATAATAATATAATAATAATAATAATAATAATAATAATAATAATAATAATAATAATAATTGCTAAATGAACAAACATTATAAAATACATATAACTATAGTATTTACAATAAACAATAACTACTAACAAAGAATAATATACATATGAATAAAAATATTTTAACTTTATTTTTGAATTAGTTTTTAAAAGTTTTGACCGTATGACGTGTAATTGGTTCGAATAACCACATGTATATACACGTGGAGGTTTCTTATTTGTAGATGCAATTAATTCAAAGACAGAGTCAAAGCTAATATGATACATATTATATTATATATATTCTATACTATGAAAAAACCAAATCGATGAATAGTGTCCGAGGGGTATTTCCGTCATTTTGCGTCTCTCCATTAAACCCATGCGTCTATGCGTTGTTTAGAGAGAGAAAGCGAGATGAGAGGTTGAGGGAGATGCTCGGTTCGGGCCGCCCAGGCGCCCCACCACCGTAGCACCACCACCTCTGGTTTCGTTTTGCCCCTCATGTGACTCTAAATGAGAAGATTTAAGGGCCAAACCTCAGGTAATGGTTCTCTGTGGTATGAGCGCCACAGCCGTGTCGTCACCATCACTAGCGATGCCGTCACCATCATTAACCCCACCACCAGTAGACCACAGCCGTCGCAATATTGTTGTCAACGGTCACTGTTGCAACAACCCCAGTCGGTTCTCGTCACCGCTACCGGCGAAGCCCTAAAAGCTTAGCCATGGCACCGGTGGTTTTGCACTCCGGTAACGTGCTTCCTTCCCGATATACAACATGCAACAACCCTTATTTGATTATTGTTTATCTTGATGGTGGGGTTTTTGATGGAATCGTGGTTCAGATTAAACTCGGCTCAGTGACGGCGACCGTGACAGAAATCGAAGGGGGGGGGGGTCTAGGATGGTGGTGGTCTTGATGGTGGTGCTGTTGATGTTGCCGCTATTGATGGCAGTGGTTGTCCGCTGCGAAGGTCGATTAAAGAGTGTAAGATGATCTCCATTTGGGGTTTTGTCATTGCAGGTGCGTGATTGTCTCTTCCTTTTCTGATTTGGGGTCATAATCGGTGTTTTTTCCTTCTTTGAGTTAGGGTTCCGTGATAGTGTATGTGAATATTTGAATAGTTTTTGAAAATTTAACATGTTCGGAAGCTTATTCTAGAATCTTTAAGAAGAGGATGAATTGCTGGCCAAAGGATCATTTATTTTTTCTGATAAGCCGAGAAGAGCATGAATAAGCTAACTGCATAAAGTTCAACCTCAGTGTCATTTTTTATAAGTACATTTTATAATTTTGATATGCGTCACCTTAAAAGGGAATACCGATTACTTATGATTTCTCTTGCAAAAATGCCTCCAATTGTTTATTTTGTTTTTGATTCTTGATTTTTACGATCTGTTTTAATGTTGCTACAAATCAATGTTGCTTTTGATTATTAAAGTCTCATGAAAGACAATAATGTATTTTAGGATAAAACCAGCTTTATAGACGTTGTCTTTCATAATTTTGAATCGCATTGAGTTACAATAATTGTATTAAGAATTAAATTAATGTTGTAAATGATGTGCAAACCCCACAGATCAAGTAGTTAACCTAAATGTTGCAAGAGACCCATCATTTCCATGTCCTAAATTTTGAGGTAAAGTTAATTTGCACATGTTGGATAGTGGTGATTGGTGATAAAATAGATCAAAAATAAAATTTTTGGAAGTAATTGTTTAAATGGGGGGTTTGGATGTGATGCAACTTGCAAGAATGATATAGATCTTTCTGTTATCTATGGTTCAATGCGTTTGTGTTTGAAGCTTTTTGATAAAAAGAAAGCTCTCCATTTAATTCTAATTTTATGAATACTAAAATTGGAAATTTGATTTTTTGAAGCAGGTTATGGCTTTTTCTTAATTAGTGAACATATAAGGTATTGTCATTTCAAAGCAGGTTATGCTTTGGTTGTTTTTGTTTGTTTGTTGCGATTTGCCCTTGGTTCCACGTTGCCTTCGATGTATGTTTCTAATGGGCTATGATGAGTTTATGGATCCGAATAAACTTGATTGAGGACATTTGTTAGTCCTGGAAGGGTTGGAGGATGGCAGGTTGTTGCCTGCAACCCGCCCTCCAGTCGTGGTGTATTCACTGCTGTAGACACTCTGAGCCCGACATTAGAATGGAAACAACATCTATTCGAGTCTCTGCATTGTTGGTTTTGTTTGTGTATTGTAGATTTGTAGCATTGATAAGTTATGTGTGCTTATGTTCTTAGGGTTCGTCTTTGTTTGTGAAAATTCATAAGAATTGGTGTGTTAATTGATGCTTTGGGGTTGTTCTTGAAGTTTAGTTTGATTTCGGTTTTTAATAGATTTGGGG